>ML662776.1:59488-151859 GCA_007570785.1 Antilocapra americana
GGGTTGGCCAAAATGTTTATTGCAGTTTTTCCATAAGATCTTACAATGTTTTTGAAAAATCTAATTAATATATGTCACATATACATGTACATGGCAGCTCAGTGGTAAAGAATCTGCCTGCAATGCGGGAGACTTAGGTTTGGTCCCTGAGTCAGAAAGATCCCCTGAAGAAGGAAATGGCTACCCATGCCAGTATTCTTGCCTGGAGAATTCCATGGACAGAGAAGCCTGGTGGGTATAGTCCATGGAGTTGCAAAGAGTTGGACATGACTGAATGACTAACACTTACACTTTCATATATACACACACACATATATTCTTTTTCATATTCTTTTCTACATACAACCCAATATATGTATACACACACACACAGAGATAACTGAATCATTTTGCTTTACACCAGAAACTAACAAAACATTGTGAAACAAGTAAACTTCAAAAAAAAAATTTTTTTTTTAAAAAAAGAGCACAACCATTAAAAATGGCTAGGCTCTCCACCTCATACTAGCTAACAGGATAGAAGACTGGCAGTTCTGGTGAGTACAGTTTCCGGTAGTTAAACAAAATGCTTTTAATACAAGTTATGCCAGAGTAACTGCCCATATCTGGGTAGAAATAGAGGAGAGGTGGGAGATTGACAACAGCTTCTGACATACAAGAGAAATGCTATTTTAAACACCTCTTTTTCTTTTCTTTAAACAATGACAAGAATTTAATATCAGCTGTCAACAAATAGAAGGACAAGAGAAGGATGAAGATAAGCGATTAGGAGGTTAGACATATATTTGCAAATTCCTCCCTAATATTTCCAGTTCTAATTTTTGAAATGTTAGGCTAATGTGCAGAAAGACAATAGATTTGTAGCTGAGAAATGATGCTTGTGAGATCTTAATTGTTATTTAAAATAATGAGAACTGTACAAGAACTTGAAAATATAGTAGTGGTTATTTAATCATTTTGATAGTTTCCAACACCAGAAATTTCACGCATTCTCTGCAAAGTTTTATGTTCCCTTTGATCTATTTCTTTGTGGATTCCCTAACTTCAACAGTTATTTCTTAAAATAGTCACTCCTGCTTGTTCTGTTAAATGGAAAAATGTTAAGCTATTGCACATAAATCTTGGGAAAAATAAAGTTACCCTGATCCCCAACACTCATGCATGCATGTTCAGTCACATCCGACTCTTTACGACTCCATGCACTGTAGCCCACCAGGCTCTTCTGTCCACAAAGGTTTTCAGGCAAGAATACTGAAGTGGGGTGTCATTTCCTTCTCCAAGGGGTCTTCCATATCCAGGGATCAAATCTGGGTCTCCTTTGCCTCCTGCGTTGACAGGTGGATTCTTTACTACTGCACCACCTGGGAAGCCCAAATAGCACTCAAATAAGTTCAAACATGCTTTCTCATTTGTCTCTATAAGGCAAACACCTTGTCTGTAAGGCAGATATTTATTTCCATTGAACAGATAAAAAAAAAAAAGCTGAGGCCCTAAGACATTAAGTGGCTTATTAAGATCATCTCCTAAGTGGTAGAGTTACATGTAAGTCACGTTGCTGACTCTACCATTCTATACCTAAAGGATGTCTGACGGCAGAACGACTTTCAAAATGTAACTCAGATGTTTGACACTGGTTATTGGGGTGCAGACTACCATTTAGCCAGGTGAACCGGCCATTCATCTTCACATTCACTTTCAGTCCAACAATGGGGATAGGTGGTGGGGTGGCGGGGGGGCACTGGGAAGGATTGCTTGTGAGCTCAGCTCCCCCTGGATTCAGCGGGCCAGATGCATAGCTCGTGAGGCCAAGTGCAAAATGCAGGTACAGGGCTCCTTGTTCAAAAATCTGTAAGCATTTCAAGACAGCAAGAACAGAGCATTCAACCAAGTTTGGGGCCCTTCTAATCACAGGCCCTGTGACAACACAGGTTGCTTGCCCTGTGGCTGGCCCTGGCCCCACCCAGAGCACTAAGTGTGAGTGTTCAGAAGACTTTTTCTCAGGGACTACTCCATTAGGAAAATGACCAGAGACTGCCTATGAGAAACTGCTAGGGAAGTTTTTGTTTCTTCAAATGTATATTTGAGGAAAATAAGCAAAAAGTAAGATGAAAAGAATAATCAACCCTCCAATAAAAGAAACAGGAGACATCTGTGCAAACACAGATGAGAGTGACAAGAGTTGATCAAATATGATGGCAGACAAATAGTAGGTACTTAGAGAATATCTGTCAAAAGACTAACAGGATGGAAGCTGTGTTTAGTCACATACCTTCCCCATCCCCTAACTTCAACAGGTATTGTATTATGGAGAGCTGAGAATGCCCAGTTTATGTAAGTGATTCCCAGGAGCTCAGAACCTGGGGTCAACATCTTGGAGGAACGAGCAGTTTCCTACTACATAGAATTCTCCAAAGGCATGGCCAGGACAGTTTCTCAATGTGCCCACTTTCCCTGAGATGCATGCCTTTAGTGTCAGCCACAGAGTTTTTCACACCCCACTGATGGCTCTGATCAAGGATTCTATAGGGTTGCTGCTGCTGAAACAAAACATTACCTGGAAGCTGGGACTGAGGCACTAAATAAGAGGAACAAAAATAGCTCCTTTCCAGCTAAAATTGAAAATATTATCTTGAGAGCCAGTTAAGAGTTCAGACACAAGAATGAGGCCAACTTAAACCTGAAATCCCCCTTTGCTAGTTTGAACTTTGTGATCTTGTCTATATCACTAATCTTTCTAGCATCAGTTTCCTTTCATGTCAAATGAGGATAATACCAACAACATTAGGATGCTGTTAAGGAATTAGTAAGATCATTAAAGCGTGTAAGTTGCTTAGCACCTGTGCCTGGCAATTGACAAACACATAATAAATGCAACTACTATAATTATTGGAAAAATTAAATAAGTATTGGCGATATTAGGTCCCGATCTTAAAGACTTTTATATCTTTATGAAAAGTGTAATGATCCTAAATATGTCAACACTGTATGTTCTTGGGATGTCAGATCAAAGGTTTTTAAATATTAGTGGGCCTTTGAACAGATTACATGATTTTGAGCTAAGTTGTTTCAGTTATGTCTGAATTTTGAGACTCTATGGACTGTAGCCCTCCAGGTTCCTCTGTCCATGAGATTCTGCAGGCAAGAATACTGGAATGGGTTGCCATGCCCACCTCCAGGGGATCTTCTGGACCCAGGGATCAAACCTGTGTCTCTTACATCTCCTGCATTGGCAGCTGGGTTCTTTACTACTAAGGCCACCTGGGAAGCCCCTTACATGTTTTTAGGTGTAGTTTAGAGAGAGTTTAGGGAGTGGTAACAAAAGTGTCAGCACAGCATTTTATTTTAAACTCTATACCTTTTGGTTTATTTTGGTGAGTTTTCAATTAAAACACATTCATTTAATATGTAGGTGTTAATGACAGTTACATAAATAACTATAATGACAATCATGTGAAATAATTTATATATAAGAATTAAGTCTGGAAGGGATATGGAAAATAAAAAGGATTGCACAGTGAGGGACACGTGCTTATTTTTAAATGTTCAGTTTAATGTTGTAGAATTGTTAATTTACCAATAAGTAGTATTTTAGGTATATTTAGGTTTAGAAAAGAAAAGAGATTCCCAGTCATATAAGATAGTTTCACTCATGCATAATTAAAAGAAGAAATCAACATTTGCCTTGTTCTTATATTTCCTTTAAAACATGAAACTGGAAGAAGAGGTCACATATCCCAAATCACTAAAGACTTGCCTATTGATTTTAAGTAAACAACATCCTTTGATCTTTGCTTTTAAAATGTAGTGTATTGTTTTCCATAAATACCCACATCAAAATGAGGGCTGTGGTTTTAGTCATTTCTTCTTGAAATCTATAGCTCCGGGCTTTGGCTCTGTGTGCACATCGATGTGATCATCCCCTCAAGATCACTACAACTAACAGCCTACACCTGGAAGTCAAATGAATCCTACAATAAAAGACTTTTCCGTACAGTTTACCCCTCTCCACTTCCTTTCAAAATCCTCAGTTGCATTCAAGTGGCTGTAGCCTACGGCACAAACTCCTTATTTAATGTGTCCTTGTGGTCTTTCACAGTTGGGCTCCTCTTTCTTCAATGTTATCTCCTACAACCTCACAGTAAACTAAACCTTTCTCTATTGCTTCTCCCAGCCTGACATACATTGTACTTCCCTGTTTCCTAGCTATTCTTTCAAGAAACAGCTTGAGACCAGCGTTCTTTGGCAAAGTCCTCCCTTTCTCTTCAGGCCCTTGGGGGTCTATGCTTTCACTTCCTCCTCTGCATATACCTCCAATGTACCTGAACATTCTTGGCCTTGAGCACTTGCTATCTGATGCATGGCCTTGCACGGCCTTGATCTCTATTCTGCCACTAATGCCGCCTCTTTCCCCCTTCCAGCAGGGCAGGCAAACATCAGTTGATGATGATGATAGTAGAGCATTGATTGTGGGGGGAAAAAAAACCTGATGGATAAACAGTGGGAATCTTTCCCCTTCATGTATCTTAAGTTCTTACCAACAGTGTCAGCTTGGAGCATATGGCTGCATCCTTGCTGCTGTGTAACTTGTAATTGTCCTCACATAGTTTTCTTGTATGGGTGCTAACTCCCCCCCCCCTAGAAATCTCAGTGCACGAAAGGCAAGACTCTGTCTTCATCCTGCTTAATAATATTGGAATTAGAATTAGTGGGGCCACCTAAAGATTCAGTTATGTCTTTGTGCCTAAGTAATCATAAATAACCAAGAAGGGAGGTCTGGACAGCACCTGAAAAGGGAGGGTATTAAGTTAACCCCCTTGATCCCTCCTTCCAAGTTTGAGTATTTTTGTTGGCTTAAACCTGTATGCAGGTCAGGAAGCAGCAGTTAGAACTGGACATGAAACAACAGACTGGTTCCGAATAGGAAAGGGCATATGTCAAGGCTGTATATTGTCACCCTGCTTATTTAACTTATATGCTGGGCTGAGAAGAAGCATGAGAAATGCTGGGCTGGAAGAAGCATAAGCTAGAATCAAGATTGCCGGGAGAAATATCAATAACCTCAGATATGCGGATGACACCAGCCTTATGGCAGAAAATGAAGAAGAACTAAGGACCCTCTTGATTAAAATGAAAGAGGAGAGTGAAAAAGTTGGCTCAACATTCAGAAAACTAAGATCATGGCATTCGGTCCCATCACTTCATGACAAATAGATGGGGAAAAAGTGAAAACAGTGGCTGACTTTATTTTTGGGGGCTCCAAAATCACTGCAGATGGTGATTGCAGCCATGAAATTAAAAGACCCTTACTCCTTGGAAGGAAAGTTATGACCAACCTAGACAGCATATTAAAAAGCAGAGACATTACTCTGTCAGCAAAGGTCTGTCTAGTCAAGGCTATGGTTTTTCCAGTGATCATATATGGATGTGAAAGTTGGACTATAAGCATGGAAGAATTGATGCTTTTGAACTGTGGTGTTGGAAAAGACTCTTGAGAGTCCCTTGGACTGCAAGGAGATCCAACCAGTCCATCCTAAAGGAGATCAGTCCTGGGTGGTCATTAGAAGGACTGATGTTGAAGCTGAAACTCCAATACTTTGGCCACCTCATGCAAAGAGCTAACTCATTTTAAAAGAACCTGATGCTGGGAAAGATTGAGAACAGGAGGAGAAGGGGATGACAGAAGATGAGATGGTTGAATGGCATCACCAACTCAATGGACATGGGTTTGGGTAGACTCCAGTAGTTGGTGATGGACAGGGAAGCCTGATGTGCTGTGGTTCATGGGGTCACAAAGAGTAGGAAATGACTGAGCAACTGAACTAAACTGATGGTACATCTGGTAGCTTGGCACAAAAGACATTTCTTAATAAAATTTTTTAAAATTTATTTATTTTTTAATTTACATTATCGTATTGGTTTTGTCATATATTGACATGAATCCGCCATGGGTATACATGTGTTCCCCTTCCAGAACCCCCCTCCCACCTCCCTCCCAATTCCATCCCTCTGGGTCATCCTGGTGCACCAGCCCTGAGCACCCTGTATCATGCATCAAACCTGGGCTGGCAAACAATTAATCTCAAAAATATACAAGCAACTCCTTGCAGCTCATTTCCAGAAAAATAAATGACCCAATCAAAAAATGGGCCACAGAACTAAACAGACATTTCTCCAAAGAAGACATAAAAATGGCTAAAAAACACATGAAAAGATGTTCAACATCACTCATTATCAGAAAAATGCAAATTGAAACCACAATGAGGTACCACTTTACACCAGTCAGAATGGCTGCCATCCAAAAGTCTACAAGCAATAAATGCTGGAGAGGATGTGGAGAAAAGGGAACCCTCTTAGACTGTTGGTGGGAATGCAAACTAGTACAGCCCTATGGAGAACAGTGTAGAGATTCCTTAAAAAACTGGAAATAGAACTGCCATATGACCCAGCAATCCCACTGCTGGGCACACACACCGAGGAAACCAGAATTGAAAGAGACACGTGTACCCCAATGTTCATCACCGCATTGTTTACAATAGCCAGGACATGGAAGCAACCTCGATGTTCATCAACTGATGAATGGATAAGAAAGCTGCGGTACATATACACAATGGAATAATATTCAGCCATAAAAGAGAATACATTTGAATCAGTTCTACTGAGGTGGACCAAACTGGAGCCTATTATCCAGAGTGAAGTAAGTCAGAAGAAAAAACAACAGTACAGTATACTAACGCATATATATGGAATTTAGAAAGATGGTAACGAGAACCCTGCATGCGAGACAGCAAAAGAGATGCAGATGTATAGAACAGTCTTTTGGACTTTGGAAGAGGGATGATATGGGAGAAATAAAAATTTTAATGCCCTCCATACACTATGGGTATATGAGTGGGGGCAATGGTGGTGGAATGTTTTTGGAAGATAAAGTGTTACACTTGAGGTTGGAAAGCAATTTAGGCCCAAATGCATTTAATCCAGGAGAGTTTTGCAGGGAAAGCTAAATCAAAGGTAGCACTGAGACACCAATATTTCATCGTAAGGAAAGTTCTGGATGAGAAGTCAGGAAATCTGAGCTCTTATCCCTGTGCATGTACTGAATCCATCTCCTCAAACCTCTAAGCTTAATTTTTTTATTTGTAAAGTGAGAGGGTTGGTCTTGCTAAGGTTTTTATTAGAATTGCTGGGTTCTTGAGATGCAATCAGATACGAAAACCCTCTCTTCCAACATCTATATCAATGGGCCAGCGAGTCACTGCTTGTGTACCTCCTGTGAATGGGATCTAGAAACCTCTCTAGGAAGCCCATTTGTTTTAATGCAACTTTGATTCTTGGACTGTTTTATTTTCTCAAATGATATCCTTTCTAGCTGCTCACTACAATTTTGATGAGATGTCTGGGATAATCTGGCAGATCAAATTGGAGGCCCCATCAGGCACAGGAAAATGGACAATGTGATGTATGTGTGTGTGCTCAGTCGCTCAGTTGTGTCCAACTCTGCAATCCCCTGGACTGTAGCCCACTGGGTCCCTCCAACCAAAGGATTCTCCAGGCAAGAATACTGGAGTGGGTTGCCTCTTCCAGGGGATCATCCCAACCCAGGGATCAAACTTGGGTCTCCTGCATTTGCAGGTAGATTCTTTTATTGCTGAGTCTCCTGGGAAGCCCTGGCAATGTGATTGAGGGGGCAAAATCAACAACCTGTAAGAAGTGAGTTTACAAGAGGGAAAGGGAAGAAGAGGATAGAAATATCAAATATGACACAAAGAGGGTCAAAATAAGCACATCAAGAAGCTACAAAGAAGCTGCTAAGGCCAGGAGGATGAGACCACCAGAGAGAATTACATTTTCTTGCCGTGGGGTGCGCCACAAGGGTGTTCAGTGGCAGCGGCAGCAGCAGCTGCTCCCACATCCTCCATTTCCTTTGCACATTGCTGAACACGAATCAGCTCTCAAGGAAACCTGAAACCTAGTTCAGGACCTCTCCTACTGTGTTTGCTTCCTGTGGGATTTATCTAATTTGGCAAAGTATCTAAATGACTAAGCACCTTGAAAAATTCTAACAAATTTTGTTGTTGTTCAGTTGTGTCCAACTCTTTGCAATCCCATGGACTGCAGCACACCAGGCTTCCCTGTCCTTCACCATCTCCTGGAGTTTGCTCAAACTCATGTCCATCGATGATGCCATCCAACCATCTCATTCTCTGTCACCACCTTCTCCTCCTGCCCTCAGTCTTTCCCAGCATCAAGGTCTTTTCCAATGAGTTGGCACTTCGCATCAAGTGGCCCAAGTATTGAAGCTTCAGTATCAGTCCTTCTGATGAATATTCAGGGTTGATTTCCTTAATACTAAAGTCCTTCCTAATAAATTTAGTTTCAGCAAAACTTCCAGTCACCCAAAGTGCACCTTTTCAGCTTGCTGAGAACCATGATCAGTAGGCACTTGGGCTCACAGGAGTTATTTCTGCCTTCAGACTACCTTCTTCTGTCACGGTTTCCATCACCCTGTTGACACTGTCCCTGAGTCACTTGCCATCTGAATGCACACACCAGCTGCGTGGGAGGCAGTCTCTAGAGGTGCTGCAGGAAGGCAGCCTAAAATGAAGTATTTGCTACAGCAGTCTGAACCGGGCTGCCTGGAAAGCAGTGGAGCTCTTTGTGTGCTGGGGAGAAGGAGCAGGGGAGATGGAGGCAGGGAGCTAACATCTACTGCAGCCCCTTGCTGCTGTGTGGCGGGAACAGTGCTAAATGCATGGAGCTTCTCATTTACTCCCCACAAAACTGCTATAAGCTGATGGGTATTATTATTCCCATTTAGATTCATTTATTCATCCACTGAGTTAACATACATGATTGCATATGTTCTGTGATAAAGAAACTGAGCCTGAGAGGGGGACAGACTTGCAGAAGCCCAGAGCTAGTACCCTGTCTTGTCTGCTCCCATCTCTACTGAAATCAGAATATCAAAAATACACCCCTGAGGATAAGAAGGGTAAAACAGCTTTTCCCTTATCTCCTGAGAGTGGTAACACATATTGTAGTTAGAATGGCCAAAGAGATCAGATGATTACAGGAAATAATTCTGTAAATATACTAAATATGAGAACAATGTGACTTGAGGTCTGGCAATTCATCACCACATCAAATGATCTGGTAGGTAGTTCCACACTCATCTCTCTTCCAATGCATCACTCTGCTTTATAAGAATGTATGACATCTTCGCCCATTGCTTTGAGAAACCTACCTCTGAGGAAGTCCCTCTAGTTATGACCTAAACCATCTGGATTGACGTCCAAAGAACTAATTTGATTAGATTGGTTTTTCTATCACTTGCCTGACATTTACATAGACACAACCAAGGGATTCAGTAAAGTCAAATGAATGCTTTTGCTTTCTCCTAGCTCTGTGAAACTTGGAGCCTTCGGGTTGTTCAGGTACAATCAGCCTACAGTGTAGTATAAACATGAGGGCTCAATGAGCTTAGGTATCAGAAAACTAACAGCTGCTATTAGAAGTTCCATTCTTCCCCTCATGAAGCCCCATGAGGCTGACACTGTCCTAGCTGTGCCTTTGTGAAGTTCAAGCTCATAAAGTTGTCGAGTGAGTAAAATAAAGTCCAATGCCTCTGCCTGCCTTGAAGCTGGATTTTGGCCATGATCTGTCCTTGAGGCGTTTGGTCAGAGTTTGGTGGAAGCTGTCAGTTAGTATCCCTCCCATCCCACTACCCGCTCAACTAGAATCAAGGATATGCTGGTTGAATCCAGGCTTAAATCAGTTTCCAAGCTATCAAAAGCATCAGTTCCATTAAACAGGGTTCAAGGTAAAGGAAGAGATTAATCTCTGGAGGCTACTGGCCAATGGTCCTTAAAGATTATGAGAACAGGGGATGTGTTTAATTTCTGTAAATTCTTGGAGAACTTATAGAGGAGGAATAGCAGGTGATGGCTGATAGGGGAGGTCTTAGCAGGAAGACCCTGAGCAGAGTCAGGGGAGGAAGACAGACAGCATGGGAGTGGACCAGGAAAAAGAGAGAACCTGGAGCCTCTGAGGGATCCAGGAGCGCATGGGGACCTCATCATGCTAAGAGAAAGGTAAAGAGTAGTATTTGCCAAGTGCCTACTGTGTACCAGGCACCATGCCAATTGTTAGACACGTTCTTTCATTGAATTCTCCTGTCAACTCTATGAATGAGCTCTTATTATCTTGATTTTGTACATCAGGAAAGTGAGGCTCAGAGACATGTAGTCATTAGTCCAAGGGCACACAGCTAGTGAGTGCCAGGGTCCAGAATGAAACTCAGGTGTGTCTCCCTTTATAGGTTTTTCACTGCTTCAGCTGCCTTTAAGAAAAGTGAGTTAAAACTCTGAAGCAGGCACACCTCCATCCAGAGTCCCAGTGAGCACTAAGAGAGCAAGAGGCAATTGTGGATGCAGGAAAGTGTGGAAAGCAGGGTAGCTGTGGAATGCTGAGAGAATCCAGGCTGGTAAAGGTTTCCTCAATGCAGAAGACCCTGGTTCGATTCCTGGGTTGTGAAGATCTGCTGGAGAAGGGATAGGCTACCCACTCCAGTATTCTTGGGCTTCCCTTGTGGCTCAGCTGGTAAAGAATCCACCTGCAATGCGGGAGACCTGGGTTTGATCCCTCGGTTGGGAAGATCCCCTGGAGAAGGGAAAAGCTACCCACTCCAGTATTCTGGCCTGGAGAATTCCATGGACAGCATAGAGTCGGACACGACTGAGCAAATTTCACTTCACTTCAAGCATCCCCTAACCTCCCAGTGGCCTCGGAATTCCCAAGAACAACACAAGCAAAGGCTATGGATTTTGCACTCAATACTGGAAAAGCAGGAATGAGAGTGTAATGTCATTAGCACGCTATTTTACTGGCTGTTTTCACATAGTTCCTGGTGCAGGAAGAGAGTGCTTCGCATTTCAGATGCTGGCCTAATGAGAGTACATACCACAATGTAGCAAAGGGTTCTCAAATCAATAGTGTTTTCTGGCACACACCTCCTTGGTAAGCACTTTTGGGAGGTGGACATAAAAATAAATGTGCAATGTAATATTTAAGAGTAACCTTAACTATTAAGCTGATTGCCTATCAAACTGTTACCTTTACAATAGCAGCCTGCTAATTTATGCTCACATAAAAACCCTATAGGCAAGAGCCTCATCCAAAACACCCTGTTCCAGCTGAGGGGGATAAAGATAGGGAGGCCTTGTAGCTTTCTTAACTCAGGAAGCCCACCTCGAAGAACTTCAGTCTCTACTTCTCCCTGTCTGTCCTAATAAATGACACAAAAGTCCATTGCCTTTCCGTAATTCTGCATGTCTGGGCTTGCCCATCATTCCAGATGAAGCAGGCTGTCACAGGCCTTTCCATCCCAACCAAGAGTCAGCTGAACTGAAGGAACCTTAAAATTAAGCTCAGCTCAGAGACCTGGTATCAGAAAATGAAAACTCTTTCTGTGCTTTCACCAATCAATTCTTCATGCAGAATACTATCTGACCCAACAGCCACTCTCATTTTTTTTTAATCTTTTCCTAGCAAGGAGAAAATTCTTCACATGCTTAATTATCACCTTTCTAGCCTAGGTCCAGAGATCTCCAAGGATTTCTGATATAGCAAATTCAAAAAATGATGTGACATTTTCTTTTAGTAGGCAGAGATGGTGAGTCCTGAATCCTTTCTCAGCTGGGCTAATGAGCAGGGGTATTTGAAGCAACTGTCCTATCCTGGAGCACTTCTGCCCACAGTCTCTGTTCAAATACTTAACAAAACTTGAATGTGTGATGATTAAGAAGTCTGTTTCCCTACTCTAACCCTCCCCAGTGGGTTTTCACGTCTCTCTTTGGTAATCCCAATTCAAAAACATACACACATGCATATGTGCACACATGCATGCTCAAATGCACACATACACACATGCAGACTACATAAAAGGCAACTTTCACTCCTTGGCTGGAAAAAGGAAAGTATTCTATGCATGAGGCCAGGCTAGCTGTGCTCTATGAAATAATGATTAGAGCATGCATTTATTGGATGCACACTATGGGCCAGGCAAACTGTCAAATTGTTTTCTTAACATTATTGAACTTGATCCTCACATATTATTTATTACCATTTCATATATGAGGGAAATTGAGACTCAGAGAGTCTAAGTAATTTGCCCAAGTTTACATAGTTAGTGAGGAAAAGAACTTGGCCTGCAGCCCAGGTTTCCCTGACTGACTATGCACATACTTTAATTATTGATCTTGCTGCCTACAGAAAATATGGCAACCTTGCTCAAGATTTGAAGGGTTACTCAAGGCTCTATCTACCCTCAGTTTGGGAGCACAATGGAATACATGAATGCAAGTGTGGGTCTCAGGCAGTGATCAACAAACACTCTAGTCGAGTAACTGTCTCACATAGCACTATATCCATTTAAATGTCTTCAAGTGCAGATGTCAGCATAGTTTAATATGATGACTTTCCTATGCAGAACGTGGTGATGCATAAATTAGCTGTTCACCTATACCAACGTGTCTTAAAGACAGTTGGGCAAATTAAGGGGCAAAAAAAGTATATTTCTCAGTAAGTCCCTCTGAGAATAACCAAGAACACAGAGGAAAAGAAAGCAATTGCTCAACCAGATTATGAGTTTCAAATGGAGCTTTTTCAGAGCAGGGACAAAATGAATAAGCACAGGACCTAACCAGATGGTGGGGAAAAGGCATTGCTTCACTCAGTGGTCTCTCAGGAGAGGCAAGAAACAAGTTTTTCTAAAATATATAAATGAATCCAGCTGTTCTACTTAGACTCCCTGGCCACAGTGAAGTATCTGAAGTTGAACTAAATATTGATGACTCAGAACAAAGGAACATGAAAACCCACCCCTCCAGTGCTGATAAATTATTGTACCCTAAAGGTAAAAAGGTTGGAAGTTAAAAAGTTACTAGAGTACTGGCCATTTTGTTGAATCTCTTAATGGCATTGATCAAAGAAACTCACAATGGGGTTTTACGCTTATTGTGAGATATTGGACTGTTACATAGATCAGTGCTCCTCAAACTTTAATGAGCTTACCTATCACCTGGGATCTTGTAGATTTTGATCCATCCAGTTTGGGGTGTAGCCTGAAATTATGCATTTTAACATGTTCTCGTGTTATGCTGAGCAACAAGGCTCAATATACCTTCATTGGGATTTCAGGTAGTGCAAGTGGTAAAGAACCCATCTCCCACTGCAGGAGACATAAGAGATGAGGGTTTGATCCCTGGGTTGGGAAGATCTCCTGGAGTAGGAAATGGCAACCCACTCCAGTGTTCCTGCCTGGAGAATCCCATGGACAGAGGAGCCTGACGGGCTACAGTCTATAGGATCACCCAGAGTAGGACACAACTGAAGCAACTTAGCACACACAGGAGTAAGCCATCCAGGTTGTTAGTTGGGTAAGGGAACTTCCTTTGTTGGAGGAGGACACTACTGCATATTCGTGTTGAAAGCAAAACATAGATATTTTAAGTGAAAAAAGGTTACAATGTAGACTTCATTTAAATTAAAATTTTGCCCATCAAAACATACTATTAAGAACATGTCAGGCCTCCAAACAGGAGAAAGTATTTGCAATACATATATCTTATAAGGGGCTTATACCAAGAATGTATAAATAATTCCTATAACTCAACAATAAGAAAACAAACTAATTAAAAATGGGCAAAATACTTGAACAGACACTGACAAAAGAAGATACATGAATGGCCAATAAGCACTTGAAAAGGTGCTCAACATCAATTATCAAGGGACAAAACCATAATGAGATACCATCTCATACATGGGAGAGGCAACAAATACTGGTAAGGATGTGGAACAACTGGAATGTTCATATATTAATGGTAGAGGTGTAAATTTCAAAGCTACTTTAAAAAACTGGCAATTTCTTTTTAAGTTGGATGTTTCAGGTGGCACAGTGGTAAAAGAATCTGCCTGTAATGCAGGAGATACAGGAGACCTGGGTTTGATCCCTGGGTAGGGAAGATCTCCTGAAGGAAGAAATGGCAACACACTCCGGTATTCTTGCCTGGGAAATCCCACGGACAGAGAAGCTTGGCGGGCTATAGTCCATGGGGTTGCCAAGAGTTGAAAACACACACACACACTTTTACAACTACTTTTGAAAGCTGGCAATTTCTTTTAAAGTTAGACATATATATTCCCCATGACCCAGAGATTCCATTCTTAGGTGTTTATCAAAGAGATGGAAAACATTTCTACAGAAATACTTGAACAAGAGTTTTATTCATAATATGAAAAAATAACAGCAACTCAAAAATTCATTAGCAGGAGGTTGAAAAACAATTTGTATTGTATTCATCCAATGAAGTACTACCCAGCAAATGAAGGGAATGAGCATCCATGCAACAATATGGATGATTCTCAAAATGATTATGAAAAGTAGAAGAGGTCATACACAAAAGAGTAAAGACTTCAGATTTCCATGTATGTGAAATTATATAATATACAAAACAAATCTGTTGTAATAGATAAAAGAATGGTGGGAATTGACTTGGAAGGGGTACAAGGACATTTTCCCAGGTTAAAGAAATTTTCAAAGCTTCATTTATTAGTAGTTACCTGATTGTATAAAATTGTCAATACTCGTCAAATTGTGCACTTAATATCTGGGGATTTTATGCACATTATACCTCAATTTTTAAAACACATTTTACTGCAGAATAGTTTGTAAAAGTTTTTAATAATTTTCACAAATGATGATGCAAATAATGTAATTCTAAAGCCCTTTTCTTCCAAGTAGAATTAGTGATAAGATTGACATACATATTCTCCACTCTTAATGAACATTTTCCATCTAATTTCAAAGTTATATTGTTAATTGAAGAACATACTGAAAAATAGAAGGAAAAAATCTTCTTTACCCACAGAGAGCCACAATTATTTTGGTATATATCTGTCCAAAATTTTTTCTATCCATATTTATAATTTTTAAAAGCTTACCTGAAACCCACTAGTAATAATTTTTTCAATTAAAAATTTTCCCATGTCAATATTTTTCACTGGAATGATTTTTCACACAATTCTACTATATGTATGTACCATGATATATTTATTCAAACTCCTATAAATGGACATTTTTACTATTTTTCCCACACATTTACTGTTAATAATAATACTGAGATAGGCATCCATATGTAATACATTGCATGCGTGTTCAGTCACTCAGTCATATTCAACACTATGTGATCCCATGGACTGTGGCCCAACAGGCTCCTCTGTTCATAGGATTTCCCAGACAAGAATTCTGGAGGGGGTTGCCATTTCCTACTCCAGGGAATCTTCATGACCCAGGGATTGAACCCGCATCTCCCACCTTGGCTGGTGGATTCTTTACCAATGAGCCTCCTAGGAAGCCCCATATCACTCAGTACTTGTATACATTCTCGATTATTTCTTAAGGATATATTTAAGCCAACATTCAATAAATCTTTAATCCAATTTTCTGTTGATGGGTGGAGCTCTAATCCCTCTCTGTTATTTCAGTTCAGGTCAGTTCAGTTGCTCAGTCCTGTCTGACTCTTTGTGACCCCATGAACTGCAGCATGCCAGGCCTCCCTGTCCATCACCAACTCGCAGAGTCCACCCAAACCCATGTCCATCGAGTCGGTGATGCCATCCAGCCATCTCATCCTTTGTCATCTCCTTCTTCTCCTGACCCTAATCCTTCAGGGCCAAACAATGGTGGAGGTAATGAAGAAAGAATGAAGAGATGGAGAAAGAATGCATCCAGAAAGGATGAAGAGACAGAGCCAAAGCAAAAACAACATCCAGGTGTGGATGTGACTGGTGATGGAAGTAAGGTCCAATGCTGTAAAGAACAATACTCCATAGGAACCTGGAATGTTAGGTCCATGAATCAAGGCAAATTGGAAGTGGTCAAACAGAAGATGGCAAGAGTGAACATTGACATTTTAGGAATCAGTGAACTAGGATGGACTGGAATGGGTGAATTTAACTCAGATGACCATTATATCTACTACTGTGGGCAAGAATCCCTTAGAAGAAATAGAGTGGCCGTGAAAGTCAACAAAAGAATCTGAAGCAGTACTTGGATGCAATCTCAAAAATTACAGAATGATCTCTGATCATTTCCAAGGCAAACCATTCAATATCACAGTAATCCAAGCCTATGCCTTGACCAGTAATGCTGAAGAAGCTGAAGTTGGATGGTTCTATGAAGACCTACAAGACCTTCTAGAACTAACACCCAGAAAAGATGTCCTTTTCATTACAGGGCACTGGGATGCAAAAGGAGGAAGTGAAGAAATACGTGGAGTAACAGGCAAATTTGGCCTTGAAGTACAGAATGAAGCAGGGCAAAGGCTAATAGAGCTTTGTCAATAGAAATCACTGGTAATAGCAAACATCCTCTTCCAACAACACAAGAGAAGGCTCTACACATGGACATCACCAGATGGTCAACACCGAAATCAGATTAATTATATTCTTTGAAGCCAAAAGTGGAGAAGCTCTTCTATACAGTCAGCAAAAACAAGACCAAGAGCTGACTGTTGTTCAGATCATGAACTCCTTATTGCCAAATTCAGACTTAAACTGAAGAAATTAGGGAAAACCACTAGACCATTCAGGTACGACCTAAATCAAATCCCTTACAATTATACAGTGTAAGTGAGAAATAGATTCAAGGGATTAGATCTGATAGATAGAGTGTCTGAAGAACTATGGATGGAGGTTCGTGACATTGTACAGGAGGCAGGGATCAAGACCATCCCCAAGAAAAAGAAAGGCAAAAAAGCAAAATGGCTGTCTGAGGAGGCATTACAAATAGTTGTGAAAAGAAGAGAAGCAAAAAGCAAAGGAGAAAAGGAAAGATATACCCATTTGAATGCAAAGTTCCAAGGAGAGCTAAGAAAGCCTTCCTCAGTGATCAGTGCAAAGAAATAGAGGAAAACAATAGAATCAGAAAGACTACAGATCTCTTCAAGAAAATTAGAGATATGATGGGAACATTTTATGAAAGATGGGCAAAAAAGGACAGAAAAAAGGACAAAAGCAAAAGATATTGAGAAAAGGTGGCAAGAATACACAGAACTATACAAAAAGATCTTCATGACTCAGAAAATTAAAATGGTGTGATACCCAACCTAGAGCCAGACATCCTGGAATGTGAAGTCAAGTGGGCCTTAGAAAGCATCACTACAAACAAAGCTTGTGGAGGTGATGGAATTCCAGTTGAGCTATTTCAAATCCTAAAAGATAATGCTGTGAAAGTGCTACACTCAATATGTCAGCAAATTTGGAAAACTCATCAGTGGCCACAGGACTGGAAAATGTCAGTTTTCATTCCAATCCCAAAGAAAGGCAATGCCAAAGAATGCTCAAACTACTGCACAATTGGACTCATCTCACATGCTAGGAAACTAATGCTCAGAATCCCCCAAATTAGGCTTTAATAGTATGTGAACTGTAAAATTCCAGATGTTCAAGCTGATTTAGAAAAGGCAGAGGAACCAGAGATCAAATTGCCAACATGCACTGGATCATTGAAAAAGCAAGAGAATTCCAGAAAAACATCTACTTCTGCTTTATTGAATATGCCAAAGCCTTTGACTGTGTGGATCACAATAAACTGTGGAAAATTCTGAAAGAGATGGGAATACCAAACCACCTGACCTGCCTCTTCAGAAATCTGTGTGCAGGTCAGGAAGCAACAGTTAGAATTGGAAATGGAACAACAGACTGGTTCCAAATAGGGAAAGGAGTATGTCAAGGCTATATATTGTCACCCTGCTTATTTAATTTATATGCAGAGTACACCATGAGAAATGCAGGACTGGAAGAAGCACAAGCTGGAATCAAGATTGCCAGGAGAAATTTCAATAACCTCAGATATGCAGATGACACCACCCTTCTGGCAGAAAGTGAAGAAGAACTAAAAAGCCTCTTGATGAAAGTGAAAGAGGAGAGTGAAAAAGTTGGCTTAAAGCTCAACATTCAGAAAACTAAGATCATGGCATCTGGTCCCATCACTTCATGGCAGAATAATGGGGAAACAGTGGAAACAGTAACAGACTTTAAGATTTTATTTTGAAGGGCTCTAAAATCACTGCAGATGGTGACTGCAGCCATGAAATCAAAAGACACTTGCTTCGTGGAAGAAAAGTTAGGACCAACCTAGACAGCATATTGAAAAGCAGAGACATTACTTTGTCAATAAAGGTCTGTCTAGTCAAAGCTATGGTTTTTCTAGTAGTCATGTATGGATGTGAGAGTTGGACTACAAATAAAGCTGAGTGCCAAAGAATTGATGATTTTGAACTATGGTGTTGGAGAAGACTCTTGAGAGTCCCTTGGACTGCAAAAATCCAACCAGTCCAACCCAAAGGAAGTCAGTCCTGAATGTTCATTGGAAGGACTGATGCTGAAGCTGAAGCTCAAATACTTTGGCCACCTGATGCGAAGAACTGACTCATTGGAAAAGACCCTGATGCTAGGAAAGATTGAAGGCAGGAGGAAAGGGGACAATAGACAATGAGATGGTTGGATACATCACCGACTCTCAGACATGAGTCTGAGTAAACTCCCGGAGTTGGTGATGGACAGGGAGGCCTAATGTGCTGCAGTCCATGGGGTTACAAAGTTTTAAATTCGACAGAGCGACAGAACTGAACTGAACTGAACATTACTATCAAGTCAAAGGATTAGTGCAATTTTATGCTTTTTATTAACAAATGCTATATTTCCTTCCAGAAAGATTTACTTATAGTCTTGTTAAACATATATGATAATTATTACTTACCTCTTTTTTTCAATGCAGGATTGGTAAAACTATATACTGGTTTTGTTACCTTGGTATAGTTGGAAAAAAAAAGTAGTAATTCGTTTTAAGTAGAGATTCATTGATTATTTTAGGGCTGAACATTTTCACACTTTTTCTGCTATACTTACAATTTTTAATTGCCAGATTAAATTATTTATCTGTTTCTCTATTGATATGTTTACTTTTTTCTTATTGATTTCTAAGTGATCTTTATATACTCGGGCTTTATTTTTTATCATGTGTGTTGCCAATATTTCCTATTTTATCACTTAAACTTTAATTTTCTTTATGATAAATTTTCAGTTATTTTTTATGATGTCAAATCCATCAACCAATTTTTTTGTCTAAAATGACCTTTCTTAGTATTAAAGGGGAAAAAAAGGCCGCCAGCCGAGAGCCTGAGCAGAGGGGGCGGGAAAAGTGCAGGCACCGGGAGCAGGGCAAACCCCAGAGCGCTGAATAGACACTGAAGGGGCCAGCAGAGGATGCCAAATCAAGCAGGATGAACCGCTTAAGAGCCCAACCAGGAAACTTGGACAAAACACACATCCAACCCCTCCCATAGTGAGGAACCCCCACAATAAAGGGACAACACAGCAATATAAACAAAATGAAAAGGCAGAGAAACACCCAGCACGTAAAGGAACAGGATAAATGTCCTCCAGACCAAACAAAAGATGAAGAGATAGGATGTCTACCTGATAAAGAATTCCAAATAATGATAGTGAAAATGATTCAAAACCTGGAAAATAAGTTGGAATTTCAGTTCAATAACCTGCAGGCAAGGATCGAGAAGATGCAGGTAAGCTTTAACAAGGACTTAGAAGAAATGAAAAAGAGTCAAAATACAATAAATAATGCAATAAATGAGATCAAAAACACCCTGGAGGGAACCAACAGTAGAATAACAGAGATAGAAGACAGAATAAGTGAGATAGAAGATAGAATGGCAGAAATAAATGAAACAGAAAGGAATAATGAAAAAAGAATTAAAAGAAATGAGGACAATCTCAGAGACCTCTGGGACAGTATTAAATGCACCAATATTCGAATCATAGGAATCCCAGAAGAAGAAGACAAAAAGAAGGACCATCAAAAAATCCTTGAAGAGATAATTGTTGAAAATTTCCCTAAATTGGGAAAGCAAATAACCTCTCAGGTGCAAGAAACACAGAGGGTCCCAAATAGAATCAACCCCAAGCGGAACACCCCAAGACACATATTAATCAAATTAACAAATATCAAATACAAAGACCAAATATTAAAAGCAGCAAGGGAGAAGCAAAAAATAACCCACAAGGGGAATCCCATTAGGATAACAGCTGATCTCTCAATAGAAATGCTTCAGGCCAGAAGGGAATGGCAGAGCATTCTTAAAGTCATGGAAGAAAACAAGCTACAACCCCGATTACTGTACCCAGCAAAAATTTCATTCAAATTTGAAGGAGAATTCAAAAGTTTTTCAGACAAGCAGAAACTGAGAGAATTCAGCAACACCAAACCAGCCCTCCAATGAATGCTAAAGGATCTTTCCTAGATACGAAACACGGATGGGATATATAATCTCGAACCCAAAACAATAAAATAGAAGAAATGGCAACAGGATCATATTTATCAATAATTACCTTAAATGTAAATGGGTTGAATGCCCCAACCAAAAGACAAAGACTGGCCGATTGGATACAGAAACAAGACCCCTATATATGTTGCCTACAAGAGACCCACCTCAAACCTAGGGACACATATAGACTGAAAGTTAAAGGCTAGAAAAAGATATTCCATGCAAATAAAGACCAAAAGAAAGCAGGAGTGGCAATACTCATATCAGATAAAGTAGACTTTAAAATAAAGGCAGTGAAAAGAGATAAAGATGGACATTACATAATGATCAAAGGATCAATCAAAGAAGAAGAAATAACAATTATAAATATTTATGCACCCAACATAGGAGCTCCACAATATGTAAGGCAAATGCTAACAAGTATGAAAGGGGAAATTAACAACAACACAATAATAATGGGAGACTTTAATACACCACTCACACCAATGGATAGATCAACTAAACAGAAAAGTAACAAGGAAATTCAAACTTTAAATGATACAATAGACCAGCTAGACCTAATTGATATCTATAGATCACTCCACCCAAAAACAAGAAATTTCACCTTTTTCTCAAGCGCACACCGGACCTTCTCCAGGATAGATAACATCCTGGGCCATAAATCTAGCCTTGGTAAATTCAAAAATATTGAAATCATCCTAAGCATCTTTTCTAATCACAATGCAGTGAGATTAGATATCAATTACAGGAGAAAACCATTCAAAACTTCCAACATATGGAGGCTCAACAACACACTGCTGAATAACCAACAAATCACAGAAGAAATCAAAAATGAAATTCAGTTATGCATAGAAACCAATGAAAATGAAAACACAACAGCCCAAAACCTATGGAACACTGTGAAAGCAGTGCTAAGGGGAAGGCTCATAGCAATACAAGCTCACCTCAGGAAATAAGAAAACAATCAAATAAATAACCTTACTTTACACCTAAAGCAACTAGAAATGGAAGAAATGCAGAAGCCCAGGGCTAGTAGAAGGAAAGAAATCTTAAAGATCAGGGCAGAAATAAATGCAAAGGAAACAAAAGAGACCATAGCAAAAATCAACCAATCCAAAAGCTGGTTCTTTGAGAAGATAAATAAAATTGACAAACCATTAGCCAGACTCATCAAGAAACAAAGGGAGAAGAACCAAATCAACAGAATTAGAAATGAAAACAGAGAGATCACAACAGAAAACACAGAAATACAAAGGAGCATAAGAGACTATTATCAGCAACTATATGCAAATAAACTGGACAACCTGGATGAAATGGACAGATTCCTAGAAAAGTACAACTTTCCAAGACTAAACCAGGAAGAGATAGATAATATTAATAGACCCATCACAAGCACGGAAATTGAAACCGTAATCAGAAATCTTCCAAAAAACAAAAGCCCAGGACCAGATGGCTTCACAGCTGAATTCTACCAAAAATTGAGAGAAGAGCTAACACCTATTCTACTCAAACTCTTCCAGAAAATTGCAGAGGAAGGTAAACTTCCAAACTCATTCTATGAGGCCACCATCACCCTAATCCCAAAGCCCAGCAAAGATGCTACAAAAAAAGAAAACTACAGGCCAATATCACTGATGAACTTAAATGCAAAAATCCTTAACAAAATTCTAGCAAATAGAATCCAACAACACATTAAAAAAATCATACATCATGATCAAGTAGGCTTTATCCCAGGGATGCAAGGATTCTTCAATATTCGCAAATCAATCAATGTAATACACCACATTAACAAATTGAAAAATAAAAATCACATGATTATAAAAAAAATAAATAAAGGGGAAAAAATTATAAAAACTTTTACATTGGTTAGCTCTGACATGACCTGTAAATATTTATATCCAGAGAGTAAAAAGAGCTGATTAAGGACTGAGAAAGTGACAAGGGAGGACTTTCTGTGGGTCTAATCAGAGCAAGCTTTATTGAACAGTTTAAGAATGGACTGCTCAAGTGTACGGCTCCAAACCTCACCAGGGAATACAGTTGAAGAGGATGACCATTCTGGAGAATTGTTAGAAGCTGTGGAAAGGGGATGGTAGACGTTTGGAACCTAATTAAAATCCTTCAGCAACATCAACAATTGAATCTCATATATGTAGGGTGTCAAAGGTTAATTGGCCTGATGCAGGTTTCTCTAACCTACTTCTCTTTCCGTGTCACACTTTGAGGCAAACTGTCCCGCCAAATAATTGCCATGGAGTCAGTTCTCTTCTTGTGGCATGGGGTACCAAATGGGTCCCTCAGACTATTCATTACCTAGACTGGCCCCATTAGGGTAAATGGCTTTATCAGTGAAGCCTAATTACTACTCAGCACCATAATGATTTTACATGTCATTACATACATGACCAATTAATTTTGATGTAAGTTCCATTGATTCCCAACATATGGTGCCCCTGTGCTCAGTCTTCAATTTGTTCTTCACATAATAGGGATTTGGACCAATCCCACCTACTGCATACTCCACCTACCCTATTTTTGATGAACCCTGAGGAACTACAAGGCCCAAGCTCATTATCTGTACTTACAAATCACCTCCATAGTTTCAGTCTCTATCCATTACTAACCCACATGGGTCTGGATTTAATTTCAAATCAGTGTTTGGTGTAGTGCATATAATATATTAAAAATTTAATATAAATGTGTCAAGCAAATGACTGAGGGGAAAGATTAACAATACCCAGGCCAGACTGTAATGGTACTTTCAAATGGAAAGTGCAATAATAATAAGCACTCCAGACATTTACTTATTACATATAAAATGAGAGTGAAAACTCCTAGTATAATGCCTAGACTGTATATCCCTTAATAGGTGTGCAACAAAGTTTTGTTAAACTTGAGTCTGAATAACTTAGGTCCTAAGGTAATAGAAGCAAAGTAGACATCTTTTGCTTCTGTAAGTATATCTTCTACCCTTTTGCTATTCAAAATGTGACCTGGGGACCAGGAACATGGGCATTATTTGGGAGTTTGTTTAGTATGCTGAATATTAGAAGCTATACTAAATCAGAATCTGTATTTTAACATTTTCACAGGTGATTCATACACACCAAAAGTTTGAGAAGCATTGGTGTAGGCTTGATCACATGCTGTGTCACTTCAGTTGTGTCTGACTTTGTGTGATCCTATAGACCATAGCCCACCAGGCTCATCTATCCATGGGATTCTAAAGGCAAGAATACTGGAATGGGTTGCCATTTCCTCTTCCAGGAGATCTTCCCAACCCAGGGATTGAACTCACTTCTCTTATGTCTCCTGCCTTTGCATGCAGGTTCTTCACCACTAGCACCACCTGGGAAGCCCTAGTTGTCTCAGTTGTGTCTGACTCTTTACAACCCCATGGACTGCAGCCCTCCAGGCTCCTCTGTCCATGGAGATTGTCCAGGCAAGAATACTGGGGTGGGTCGTTGTTCCCTTCTCCAGGGGATCTTCCCAACCCAGGGAATGAACCTAGGTCTCCTGCATTGTGGGCAGATTCTTTACTATCTGAGCTACCAAGGAAACCCAGACCTGATTAAGGGTAATTAAAATAAGAGGCTTTTCTGGTGGTTCAGCTGGTAAAGAATCCGTCTGCAATGTGGGTGACCTGGGTTCAATTCAGGTCTTAAATTAAAAGAAAACATAAATTAAGAATTGCTACTTTATTCCCAACAAGAAATATCTACATAGGTATCTGACTCTTGCACATAACATCTAGTATTTTTTCAACTTTTTATATGGGAGTATAGCTGATTAACAATGTTGTGATAATTTCAGGTGTACAACAAAGTGGTTCAGTTATACATATACATGTATGTATTCATGTTCAAATTCTTTTCCTATTTAAGTTCTTACATAATATTGAACAGAGTTCCCTGTGTTATACAGTAGGTCCTTGTTAATGACCTCTGTACTTAAGAGAGAATGGCCTACTGTGAGTACTAGAACCCTTTCAATGAGTTTCTTCTCATTGACTTAGAATTTTTTACCTAAAACGGTTTGGTATCAATGCAAACTTGTAAGTTGTCCTGGCTACTCTTATTTCCAAATTAATACTTTTAATAAGAAATACTGGTGCCAGGGATTACCCTTAAAGAGAATCTGCTATCTGTTAGCTCATTCATGCATTCAACAAATATCTAGTAAAGATTTACTAGCTGGGTATACAAAAGTCACAGAGACCATAGTCAAAGCTGTAACATTAAGTGAACAGGTGATTTGCAATTCAATATAAGATAGGGGAATTATTAGGTTGAACATGTCTTGCCAATGTTAGATATTTTTGTAAACAACAATTTTATATGGTTTGACTAAATTTGCAGAGAACCAAGGGATGTTAGGAAAGACATCCCTAAAAAGTGATGGTTAAACTGGGATCTTAAGGGCAGGTAAAAGCTGGCTATGATGTGAAAAAGGACAGTAGAAAATTTCTCCCCATTTGTGCATACAAAGTACTTTCTATTTAATTATAATATTCATTTCCTATCCTTAAGCTGACTTCTTGACCTTGGATAAAGTCCTCTGAATCGCCACTTTATTTTTTAATGACTAGTTTGTGTGTCTTATGACAAAATGTCATCATTTCTTGAGTACACGTCTTTCCTACTAATGACAGATATCTAGCCATTTACTTTAATTCATTTCAAACACTAAAACTTTATAAACAGATAAACAGTCCTTAGGCTTGTTATTAAGGTGGCTGGATAATCCCAGTATTGACCAGTTTAATCTTTTTTTTTTCAGTTTAGTCTTTGATAAATACTTATCTAGGAAGAAATCTCTATTCCGTGCAATATTTGGAATAATTCTGAAATAAGAGGTTTCTCTGCAATCAGGACAGACATAAGGAATTAGTGGCTAGAAAAGTCTGCACATTAGAAAAAATAAACAAAGATCTTAAATGAAGGAAACAAGGAAGGGAGGATGCCAGATGTTTAGCGGTGAGGTCAACTCTGCTGCAGTTTCAAAGCATGTAGGGAATGGATCATATTAGAATGCTTTTACTAGAGCTGGCTAGAAATTCTTAACCTCTAAGCTATTTGATAGTGAAAACTTTGATTAATCTTCAGCAATATGTTATTGTGAGAATGAGATGGAATGAAATCACATAGATAAGTATTGTTGTTGTTCAGTTGCAGAGTTGTGTCCCACTCTTTGCAACCCCATGGACTGTAACCCGCCAGACTCCTCTGTCCATGGGATTTCCCAGGCAAGAATACTAGAGTGGGTTGCAATTTCCTTCTCCAGGGGATCTTCCCCACCCAGGGATCGAACCTACATCTCCTGCATTAGCAGGCGGATTATTTACAATGAGCCACCAAGGAGGCCCATAGGTAAGTATACATATACACAAAGGCACAAACTCCCACAGGCGTATTTTAACAGTTATTTAAAACACATCAGTTCAGTTCAGTTCAGTCGATCAGTCATGTCCGACTCTTTGCAACCCCATGAACTGCAGCAGCCAGGCCTCCCTGTCCATCACCAACTCCCGGAATCTAACCAAACCCATGTCCCTGTAGTCGGAGATGCCATCCAGCCATCTCATTCTCTGTTGTCCCCTTCTCCTCCTGCCCCCAATCCTTCCCAGCATTAGGGTCTTATCCAATGAGTCAACTCTTCACATGAGGTGGCCAAAGTATTGGAGTTTCAGCTTCAACATCAGTCCTTCCAATGAACACCCAGGACTGATCTCCTTTAGGATGGACTGGTTGGATCTCCTTGCAGTCCAAGGGACTCTCAAGAGTCTTCTCCAACACCACAGTTCAAAAGCATCAATTCTTTGGCACTCAGCCCTTTTCACTGTCCAACTCTCAAAGCCATACATGACTACTGGAAAAAACATAACCTTGACTAGACGAACCTTTGTTGGCAAAGTAATGTCTCTGCTTTTCAATATGCTATCCAGATTGGCCATAACTTTCCTTCCAAGGAATAAGCATCTTTTGATTTCATGGCTGCAATCACTATCTGCAGTGATTTTGGTGCCCAAAAAAATAAAGTCTGACACTGTTTCCGCTATTTCCCCATCTATTTCCCATGAAATGATGGCACCAGATGCCATGATCTTAGTTGTCTTAATGTTGAGCCTTAAGCCAACTTTTTCACTCTCCTCTTTCACTTTCATCAAGAGGCTTTTTAGTTCTTCACTTTCTGCCAGAAGGGTGGTGTCATCTGCATATCTGAGGTTATTGGTATTTATCCTGGCAATAGTGATGCCAGCTTGTGCTTCTTCCAGCTCAGCGTTTCTCATGATGTACTCTGCATATAAGTTAAATAAGCAGTGTGACAATATACAGCCTTGACATACTCCTCTTCCCATTTGGAACCAGTTTGTTGTTCCATGTCCAGTTGTAACTGTTGCTTCCTGACCTGCATACAGGTTTCTCAAGAGACAGGTCAGATGATCTGGTATTCCCATCTCTTTAATAATTTTCCACAGTTTATTATGATCCACACAGTCAAAGGCTTTGGCATAGTCAATAAAGCAGAAGTAGATGTTTTTCTGGAATTCTCTTGCTTTTTTGATAATCCAGCAGATATTGGCAATTTGATCTCTGGTTCCTCTGCCTTTTCTAAATCCAGCTTGAACATCTGGAATTTTACAGCTCACATACTATTAAAGCCTGATTTGGGGGATTCTGAGCATTAGTTTACTAGCATGTGAGATGAGACCAATTGTGCAGTAGTTTGAGCATTCTTTGGCATTGCCTTTCTTTGGGATTGGAATGAAAACTGACATTTTCCAGTCCTGTGGCCACTGCTGAGTTTTCCAAATTTGCTGACATATTGAGTGTAGCACTTTCACAGCATCATCTTTTAGGACTTGAAATAGCTCAACCGGAATTCCATCACCTCCACAAGCTTTGTTTGTAATGTGCTTCCTAAGGCCCACTTGACTTCACATTCCAGGATGTCTGGCTCCAGGTGAGTGATCACACCACTGTGATTATCTGAGTTGTGAAGATCTTTTTTGTACAATTCTTCTGTGTATTCTTGCCACCTCTTCATAATATCTTCTGCTTCTGTGAGGTCCATACCATTGCTGTCCCCATATATCTGGCTAATTACAAACAGCTGTTTGGTTAGTTATTGCATTGGTATGTATGATTTCAGCTTTCAGCAGCTTGTGAGAGCTAATTTTTAAACTTTCAGGAACTTTGTGAGCCGGTTGTTAAACACAGTTGTTACTTAATAATGTAGACTCAAAGAACACTCCAAATCTTACAACTTATACAAAAAGCTAGAGAAAAGGCTTCCCTGGTGGTTCAATGATAAAGAATCCACTAGCTAATGCAGGATACATGGGTCTGATCCCTGATCCAGGAGGATCCCACATGCCTTGGAGCTTCTAAGCCCCTGTATCACAACTGCTGAGCCTGTGGTCTAGGGCCCAGATGCCACAACTACTGAGCTCAGGTGCCCTAGAGCCTGTGCTCCACAACAAGAGAAGCCACTGCAGTAAGAAGCTCATGCACTGCAACTAGAGAGTATCCTCCACTCTCTGCAACTCGAGAAAAGTCCACACAGTAACGAAGACTGAGCACAGCCAAAAATAAATACATACAAATAATAAATTAAAAAAAGCTAAAGGGATACCACTATTGCAACCAGTGCTATTGAAGGTGAAAGGAGTTTTAGTTTAATGATATATGTATATGTATATGTATATATATATATATATATATATATATATATATATATATGTGTGTGTGTGGTAAATATTTTAACATAGTCTACATATCAGATTTAAGAACCAGAATGTCTTTAGGAAAAAAGTTAGCGGATGAGGATGCAACTGCATTTGTCAAATCATGGTTAAACTGAAACAATGAGATGGCTAGAGATATAAGAGATAGCAAAAGTAACAAGTGCATTGTATAAGAATGAGTTAGCTGTCAATGTTTTCAATGAAGTGCACTGTATTTTTAATTTTTATTTGTAAATCATGTGATGCACATCCTTTATATCAGCCAAATTTAAATAAACTATGTATGCTGTACTTAACTGCTCCATCTCACCAACCCAGGGATTGAACCCAGGTCTCCCACACTGCAGGAGGATTCTTTACCAGTTGAGCCACCAGGGAAGCACAGAAATACTAGAGTGGGTAGCCTATCCCTTTTCCAGGTGACCTTTCCAATCCAGAAATCAAACTGTGCTCTCCTGCATTGTAGGCAGAGTCTTTACCAGCTGAGCTACCAGGGAAGCCCAAACTATGTATGCATTTATACTCTTTTCTTTTTTTCCTGGCGAGCTAGTTGTTAAAACTTTACTAAGCCAACACTGACCAGCTGACTAAATTCAGGCCATCTTTTAAACTGAGTCAAAGAATTCTTTCCAACTAAATTTAGTCAGAGATTGAGTCTGATTTTGCCACAGGCTTAGTCATTGAGATTGAGTCTGATAATCACTGCTGTCATCCTCAAGGTAAAAAAACCAGAGTGAGCAATGTTTCCAAGATCAGATCGATTGGCAAGTTCAGACCAGTGGCTTTTGGTAGCTTAGAAAAATTTGTGATTTTAGAATTCTAAAATTGTTCTCTAAGCATCCACGATGTATTTTTGTTTTATCATTTCCTTTCCTGCTTTCTTATTTGTGATATTCTAGGAGTCTATAAAGCCTTCTTGCTGGTCTCCAAATAAAATGTTTTAATTCCTTTAAAAATAAAATTGTGATTGCTCAAAAGTGATAGTGATTAGGAAGTTTCTATTATATAGATGGAGAGATTGAGCTGCAAATGACAATTGAATTGAAGACAATGTTCATGTGATTCTGTATCTGGGTAAATAGTTATGTACAGAACTTTGTGTGTACCAGTATTTTAACAGGTCTGTAGGTTTAAGAGATGTTTATACCTACAGGGAGGCTGTATACACACCCACCCCAAGGGACTGCCATAGTTATTCAAAATAGCATAACCTGTACTTCTAGTGAGATGGTTCTTATTAGGGGTTAAAAAAAAAACTTTGAGAATTTCATGAAAATCTGGTTTCATTACTGTTTCCCAGTAGGAAATAAAGGTTACCTTTTGCAAAAAGAAGGGGAAAAATAGATGACTCACTCTCTACTTTCTTAATAAATTCTGACTATCTTTCATGTGTGGTCAGTATATTTAAATAAAGCTCACATTTAAAGAAAATCTAAGCTTTGAAAAATTAAGTGCAAGTTTACCAAAGCTTTAATCTACATGTAATTTGACTACATACTCTGTGTGTGTGGGCAGGGCGAGATTGGCAGTCTGGAGGTATTAGCATGTTTTAGCACTTTTCAAATCTGTACTTTTCTCTTGCTATGCTCTCTACCATGAATGTGTTTCATTCAATCATTCAACAAATATACACTCAGTGGCTCCAATGTGTCTGTATTATGCTAGGATACAGCACTGGTTCTCTTGGAGCTTACGTTATATACAGACAATAAACAAATGAATAAATAGAATAACTAAAGACATTTAGAAAAACTCTAGAGGAAATAAACAAGTAATTGAGGGAGGCTAACTTGAGAAAGAATGGGTAGGGAAGGTATCTATAAGAAGGTGCCATTTCAACTGAGACTTCAAGAATGAGAATGAGGATATTCTAGGCAGAGAAAATGGCAGATAACAAAACTCTTGAGCTGGAAAAAGGTATCAAGAAACATAAATTAAGTTTATGGAGTAGCTAGAGTATAGGCAGCTGGTATAGAGAATACTGAGAGATGAGATCAAAGAGGTTAAGGGCAGACCAAATAAAGCTTTGGAGGCATATATGATGGAAAGCCACTTAAGGGTTTGAAAAAGAAGGATGGCACAATTTTTTATTTAAAAATTATTTATTTTTTAATTGAAGGATAATTGCTTTACAGAATTTTGCTGTTTTCTGTCAAACCTCAACATGAATCAGCAGAAGATGGCACATTTTGATTTTCATTTTAAAGGCATCACTCTAACTGCTGGATAATACAAGATATAGGTAATAATGCTGTATTGTAATAATACAATACAGGCTAATGATACAAAGTAATTCTAGCCTCATGAGCTGAGAAATATTCATATCTTTATTTTCAGAAGGAATTTGCATGATTCATATTATTTCTTCCTTAAACATTTGATGTAATTTATCAAAGAAGCCAAGTGGGGTATAGTTTCTTTATTGAAAGGTAGTAAATTAGAAATCCAATTCCTTTAATGTATATAGTAATATTAAGATTTTCTCTTTCTTCTTGGGTCAGATTTGGTAATTTGTATCTTTTAGGGAGTTTGTTCATTACATCTAAGTTGAAGTTATTGGTATATATTTGTTCCCAATATATTTTTATTTTCCTTTGAATATTGGTAAGATCTCTAGTGAGTCTATGCATTTATTTCTGGGAATTTGTGATCGTTCTCCTTCTTTTCAAAATCAATGTGACTAGATGTTTATCACTTTTATTAATCTTTTCAAAGAAATTTGGTTTCATTTATGTTCCCCATTATTTGTCTGATTTTCTATTTCATTTCCTTCTCTCTTGTCATTATTATTTTCTTCCTTTACCTACTTTGAGCTTAATATGTTCTTCTTTTCTAGCTTCTTAAGATGGAAGCTTAGATTGTTGATTTTAAAGTTTTATTGTTTTCTAATGTATGCATTCAATGTTATAAATTTGCTTCTAGGCACTGCTTTAGCTGCATCCCACAAATAGTATGTTCTTGTTTTCATTCAGTTCAAATGTTTTCTGATTTCCTTTGTGATATCTTCTTTGACATATGGTTGTTTAGAAGTGTGTTTTGCTTGTTTCCAAATATTTGAAGATTTTTCAAATAATTTTTATTGACTTTTAACTTATTATTTTTGTGAAAAGGAAACATATTCTCTATTGTTTCAATATTTTAGAAGTTATATAGACTGGTTTCATGACCTAGAATATGGCCTATTGTTGAATGTGTCATGTGCCTTTGAAAGGAATGTATATGGTGCTACTAATAGTGTAGTGGTCTATAAATATCAGCAAGGTCAAGTTGTTTGGTAGTGTTTTTTATATCCTTACCAACTTCTTTCTACTTGTTTAAAACCAGCTACTGAGAGAGCAGGTCTTCCCTGGTGGCTCAGACGGTGAAGAATCGGCCTGCCATGCAGGAGACCTGGATTTGATCCCTGTGTTGGAAAGATCCCCTGGAGAAGGAATTCACTCCAGTATTCTTGCCTGGAGAATTGCACAGACAGAGGAGCTTGGTGAGCTAAAGTTCATGGGGTCACAAAGAGTTGGACATGACTGAGCAACTAACACACATACTGAGAGAGCAATGTTGAGATCTCCAACAGAGACTGTAGTCTCATTCAACTTTCATTTAAGTTCTGTGATGTTTCCTGTAATTAAAAGCATAAACTTTTATGATTGTTATGTCTTCCTGATAAATCTATTGTTTTATCATTACATATGACATTATATATTACCTCATTATCACTGGTAACTTTTCTAATTCTGAAGTCTACTTTGTCTGATACTAATATAGCTACTCAAACTTTCTTATGATTAGTGTTTGCATGGTATATATTTTTCCATTCTTTTATTTTTAATCGGAGTGGGCATATTTAAGGTTTTTCTCATACAGAGAACACAATGGTTGAGACTGCCTTTTTTATTTTTAATTGGTGTATTCAGATTATTTACATTTGACATAATTATCTGCATGGTTAGGTTTAAATTTACCATATCATTATTTGTGTCTATTTATTCCATCTGTTCATTTCCCCCACTTTCCTCCTCTCTTTCTCTGCTTTCTTTTGGATTGAAAGTTTTGTATTTGTTTTGTTTTTGTTGTTTGCTTTTTTTATTTGCTTTGTTTTAGAATATTTTTTTCCTTCTTTGTTGGATTATTAGTTTTACTTTTGTTTCTCTTTTTAGTTCTAGATCTAGGATTTGGAATATACATCTTTAACTTCTCAAAGTTTACTTTCATGTGTAGTGTAAGAACCTTGCAACATTCCCCCCAAAAAATCTTTATGTCATTGTTTTCATACATTTTACTTCAGTACATTATCCAACTCACACTGCATTGTTATCTTTAATTCTTTAAATATTCATTTACTTGTAAAAGATAATGACAAGGAGTTTTACAATTTCCAGCATTCTTTGTCCCTTTATGTGCATGCATGCTAAGTCACTTCAGTCGTGTCTGACTCTTTGTAACCCCATGGACTATAGCCCACCAGGCTCCTCTGTCCATGGGATTCTCTAGGCAAGAATAATGGAGTGGGTTGCCATGCAGATCTGAGTTTCCACTGACATTATTTTTCTTCAACCTGAAGAACATTTCATGGAGTAAAAGTTTTTTGCTGCTGATTTTTTTCAGCTTGTGTTTGTCTGTAAAAACAGTGTAGATTGATTTTTTTTCTAGCATTGTTTCTGATGGAGATTCAGTGTTTATTTTTATCCTCTTCCTTTATCTGTAATGTTTATTTTTTGACTGCTTTTTTCTTTGGCCATGCTGTGCAGCTTTCAGGATCTTAGCTCCCCTACTAAGGGTTGAACCCAGGCCCCCTGCAGTAGAAGCACCGAGTCCTAGTCACTGGACTGCTAGAGAACTTCCTTGACTGCTTTTAATATTTTCTTTTTATGCTGGTTCAGATATTTGGTTATGATGTGCTTTGATGTGATTTAATTTTGTTTTAATGCTTTTTTTCTTCCTTTGCTAGGATGAATTACTCATATTTGTAGAATCATACTCTTCATAAAATTTGGAAAATATTTGGCCATTATTTCTTAAAATAATTTTCTGCACTCTTCCTCCTTCTGAAAATGTGGCTATACATTTGCTTTATCTCTTGATATTGTCCCATAGATCATTAACATTCTGCATTTTGAAATCATTTTATTCTGTGCTTTGGTTTATGTAATTTATACAGCATCTTCATGTTCAATGATATTTTCTTCTGAAGTGTTTAATATACTCTTATGGCTACCCACTCCAGTATGCCTGCCTGGAGAATTCCATGGACAGAGGAGCCTGATGGGCTGCAGAATCCATGGGGTTACTAAAAGTTGGACATGCCTGAAATAACTTTCACTTTCACTTAGAACTATCCAGTGAATATTTCATTATAGCTATTTTATTTTTTAGCTCATGGAGTACTATTTAATTCATTTTAGAGATTTGATCTCTTCTCATTGTGTGTATGTTTTTCTTTGGATTATTTAACATACTTAAAATAGCTATTTCAAAATATTTGCATGCTAATTCCATTTATGTTACTTCTGAGTCTAATTTTTCTGGCTAATGTTTCCCTTGATTCTTTTGTAGTCCTATTAATTTTTGATTGATTGAGGGATATTGTGAAAATTACCTATTGATTGTCTACATTTTATTGTCTTTGTTTAATGAAAAACTTGTTTTGGCAGGCATTTATTTTACTTGTGGATCAGCTTGATTATTTTAAGGTATTTTTTTTAAAAAAAAACTTTGTTTGGTGGTCCTAAGATGGTGATGGAATAGGGTGGGGAGGCCACTTTCTCTCCAACAAATTCATCGGAAGAACATTTGAGCACTGAGCAAATTCCACAAACAACTTCTGAATGCTGTCAGAGGACATCAGGCACCCAGAAAGGCAGCCCATTGTCTTCAAAAGGAGTTAGAACAAAAAATAAAAGATAAAAAGAGAGACAAAAGAGGTAGGGATGGAGATCCATCCCCAGAAGGGAGTCTTAAAAAAGAGGACACAAATAGATGGAGAAATATACCATGTTAATGGATTGAAAGATTCAATATAGTGAAAATGAATATACTACCCAAAGCAATCTATAGATTCAATGCAAGCCCTATCAAGCTACCAATGGTACTTTTCACAGAAGTAGAACAAATAATTTCACAATTTGTATGGAAATACAAAAAACCTCGAATAGCCAAAGCAATCTTGAGAAAGGAGAATGGAACTGGAGGAATAAACATGCCTGACTTCAGGCTCTACTACAAAGACACAGTCATCAAGCCAGTATGGTACTGGCACAAGGACAGAAATATAGATCAATGGAACAAAATAGCAAGCCCAGACATAAATCCATGCACCTATGGACACCTTATCCTTGACAAAGGAGGCAAGAATATACAATGGAGAAAAGACAATCTCTTTAACAAGTGGTGCTGGGAAAACTGGTCAACCACTTGTAAAAGAATGAAACTAGAACACTTCCTAACACCATACACAAAAATAAACTCACAAAGAATTAAAGATGTAAGATCAGAAACCATAAAACTCCTAGAAGAAAACATAGGCAAAACACTCTCTGACATAAACCAAAGCAGGATCCTCTATGACCCACCTCCCAGATTATTGGAAATAAAAGCACAAATAAACAAATGGGACCTAATTAAACTTAAAAGCTTTTGCACAACAAAGGAAACTATAAGCAAGGTGAAAAGACAGCCCTCAGAATGGGAGAAAATAATAGCAAATGAAGCAACTGACAAAGAACTAATCTCAAAAATATACAAGCAGCTCATGCAGCTCAATTCCAGAAAAATAAACGACCCAATCAAAAAGTGGGCCAAAGAACTAAACAGACATTTCTCCAAAGAGGACATAAAAATGGCTAACAAATACATGAAAAGATGCTCAACAATACTCACTATCAGAGAAATGCAAATTGAAACCACAATGAGGTACCATTTCACGCCAGTCAGAATGGCTGCCATCCAAAAGTCTATAAGCAATAAATGCTGGAGAGGATGTGGAGAAAAGGGAACCCTCTTACACTGTTGGTGGGAATGCAAACTAGTACAGCCACTATGGAAAACAGTGTGGAGGTTCCTTAAAAAACTGAAAATAGAACTGCCATATGACCCAGCAATCCCAGTACTGGGCATACACACTGAGGAAACCAAAATGGAAAGAGACACGTGTACCCCAATGTTCACTGCAGCACTATTTACAATAGCCAGGACATGGAAGCAACCTAGATGTGCATCAGCAGACGAATGGATAAGAAAGCTGTGGCACATATACACAATGCAATATTACTCAGCCATTAAAAAGAATACATTTGAATCAGTTCTGAGGTGGATGAAACTGGAGCCCATTATACAGAGTGAAGTAAGCCAGAAAGAAAAACACCATTACAGTATACTAATGCATATATATGGAATTTAGAAAGATGGTAATGATAACCCTATATGAGAGACAGTAAAAGAGACACAGATGTATAGAACAAACTTTTGGACTCTGTGGGAGAGGATGAGGATAAGATGATTTGGGAGAATGGCACTGAAACTTGTACAGTATCATATTTGAAATGAATCGCCAGTTCAGGTTTGATGCATGAGACAGGGTGCTTCAGGCTGGTGCACTGGGATGATCCAGAGAGATGGGATGGGGAGGGAGGTGGGAGGAGGGTTCAGGATGGGGAACACATGTACACCCGTGGTGGATTCATGTCAATGTATGGCAAAACCACTACAATATTGTAAAGTAATTAGCCTCCAGTTAAAATAAATTTATATTAAAAACTTCATTAAGTGGGATCTAGAGTAGTTTTAAGTCTAGGGCTATTTTAATTCTGTAACTACGATGTGCTCCTAACCAACAGGAAGTCTAGAGATGAAGCTACTGAAGGGCCTGTAGTATAGCCTGAAGGGCTCATGGTCAATGGCAGGAGCAGTGGTTTCCCCTCCATCTTGGAGCTCAGGGGGGCCATCAGTTCCATCTGGGATGGTCAGAGAAGACCTTGCTGGGCAGGGGATATTTGATCTGTCCCAGGATGGGGGCTAGAATTCAAACAGTCTGAGAAGACAGTAGAGCATTTTCTCATCAGGGAAGATTCTAGAAGCACAGCTGTCAAAATGGCAACACTCAAGGCAGGACCGTTCCCATGACACTGAACTGTCCAGCTGGGCCAGGCTGCATAAAGTGGAAATAAAACAAAAATGCAGCGACGAGGGCCAGTTCTGCCACTCCTCGGTGACAAAAAATGGGCCAGCCCTAATTTGGAGAAATTTCATGCTACTTCAAGAGCTGCCTGGATCTACATGGTCGCTTCATGAGGCTTTCCTGGGTAAATCTGAGCCACCCAGCCTGTTATCTGAACTGGAGTCACATTCAAGGGCTAATGGGAAACACATAATGTACCATTTCTCTTCCAGCTTTTTGTAAAGCAATAAATTGCTTTGAAAATACAGTACTTATGCAAATGTGGTATTACTATCAGTTACCACATTTGCATAGCCATCTGCTACATTTTTAGAGCTAAGCTCAGAAATATTTCCACTCTAAGACTCTAGATAAGGCTTTGTGATACCTATCAGATTATATACCAAAAAGCTCTGAGGACGGCTAGAAATCCATCCTATGACCATTGAATCCAAAACCATCTGGCCATAATGATTATTAATAGATTTTAACTTCATTAATGTAGTCTTCAGCTTACATTTTACACACCAATTCTACCCACCCATGTGCTGAATATGCACTGTCATGGCCAGGGAATGTCCTCTGGCTCTTGCTATGCACTCAGAGCCGAGCTTGGTGGAACAGTTTCACTCACTCACTCACTTGTTTGTTCATTTAACCAGCCAACCACAGATATTTACTACTTGCTTTGTGCCAGAACCAGCTCTAAGAGCTGGAAATAGAGATTTGAACATGATACCAAAAAAAAAAAATCCATGTCTTCATAGATCTGGCATTCTAGTGGAGAAAGTAGAAACCAATTGATCTGAAATAGTAATATAAAGTCAGGTAGTGATACAGGATAACAAAATAAAGCAGGACAGAGGGACAGTGAGTGCCTGGAGTGGTACCGCAGATAGACTCCGCATGGGAGGCCTTTCTGACAAAATGACATTTAAGCAGAGATCTAAAGAGAGGGAGGGAGTGAGCCATGTGCGTGTCTGGGAGAGAGTACTCCAGGCAGAGGTAGTGCAAAGTGAAAACTATCTGACGGAGAAGCTTGCTTGGCACATTCAAAAAAGAGTAAAAAGAACAGTGTGTCTGGAACATAGTGAGCAAGGAGGAAAATGGTGGGAGACCAAGTCAGAAAAGCAGGCATATGAACTAGTCATATAAACTAGGGTAAGAAGTTGCCTTACTCTCAGTGCTAGAAGAAGACACTCAAAGGTTTGAGTAATGGAAGAAAATGTTATATTGGAGGCTCTTGATTTCACTTTTTAGAATAGGGTGTTTTTAAAAGTTCCTCGGGTGATTCTAATGTGAATTATTCCTACTTAGCAGGATTACTAGGCCCAAGTTTTTGAGAACAGATTTTGGGCAGAGGAAGCAAGGGTGGAAGCAAGAACACTAGTCTGGAAGCTGTGGTAACAATCTGGGCCAAGTGGAAGCTGCCTTGGATTAGAGTGCTTTGAGAACAACAGGAGCCAATGAGTTGGCTTTGAATGTCCCTGTCAGTGTCTTGGCTGCAGCTGCAAGATGGGGTAGTAGCTAGTGTTTTGTCCCCTCAGCCTTTCTTCCTTTATTGTAGCTGGACCAGAAAATTATGGCAGAGAACTATGCCTAACAGATAAGGGGGACTTAGGAAGTCTTGGGTAAATGTTTCAGGGATCTCATCATAAAGTCCTCCTCAAATGCAACAACAGAAATCTAGCAACTGAGCTGCTTTTTTCCTGTGGCTTTGCCCTTCACTCCCCACCCCACCCCAAATTAAAACTTTATGATTGAACACTAGTCTGCCTGATATCTGGTTACCCAGTCTCTCCAGGTAAGAGTAAGTTTCCATTCTCCCCTACCCTACTTCTAAAGTCTAAGTGTCTAATTTTAATAATGAGCACTATTTATTGAGCACTCACTCTGGGATAGGCACTGCTCTTAGCAACTTAAACCAACAAATTCAGTCCTCACCATAACCCTAGATGGTGACTGCTATAATTACACCTGTTCAACATATGTGATGTAACCGAGAATCAGAGTTAAGGATCTTGCCCAAAATCACACTCTAAGTCTCAAGGCCAGGATTTAAACTAGGTGTGTATGGCTCCAAAGACTGTGTACTTTTAATCTCTTAGCCATCTCCTGTTCTAGAATCCAGCTTCAGACACGATCTGGACCCTGCTGACAAACACCTCCATCTTCCTACCTCCCTGGATCTCTGCCTCCCCCTGCCCTTCCACATGGGTGTTCGTCCTCTGCTTCCACCACCCTGAACTCCAAGCATGTTTGATGTGCTCAGGTGGCTTTGTTCCAGCTTCAAAGAAGTGGCTGTCTTGGGTTTCCGGGTCCCTGCCCTCGGAACAGGGGTGAGTGTGACTCCAGGAAGCTTGCCTTCTTACAGAACACTAAAGTTTGAGTGTGTAGCAGCTGGACATCCTCATTTCTTAGGGTGCCCTCTCCTCCTGCCCTCTGGGAGTGTCATTTACTCTTACTTCTGCAGAGCCAGCAGCGCCATTTGGAAGGAATAGTACCTTTTCCTCTTACTAGGGCTCTAGTTTGCACCCCGGAGAATGCGAACTTCTAAAGCCCTTGGTAAATGCGAAAGTCCATCAGCACTGGAGATCTTTCAGCATCTCTGACAAATGGAAGCAATTTTATATAAAAACATAGATATATGTTCTTGCATGGGCCTGTGAAAATACATTTTTACATATTACCAATGTGTTACACATTGGCTGATCTATCTGCAACTGATAACGTGTATTTGAAGAGGGAGCATCCCTGGATTCCCCCAGGTGCTCAGATGTGAACAATGGTTTTGGGCAGCTCCGGCCTGGCCAAATGTTTGAGTGTAGAGGAACTCTGGAGTATGCAGGCCAAGCACCACCAAATGATTTATTAAAAATAATGCTAGAGACAAGTTTAAAATGGTTAATAAAAGTATGAGCAAAGAAAGGTGTTTGGAATATAAACTATTAAGAAAAGTAGGAGAGGACCTAATTCATATCTGATATGCAGCATTAAAAACTCAATCTATAAATGAATTTTGTAAAGCCAGAGTTTATTGCAACTGACTATAAGTAATTCATCTTCTAGTGTAAAAAGAAAAAAATGAGTGTTCAGGTGTAAGGGTTATTGTAAAGCTTGCTCAAAACACTGCTTTTTGCATTTTGTAAAGAAATAATGGCCAGTTTATTTTCTAATACTTTCTACATTTTCAGTCAAAAATACATCTATGTGTCATAGACCTGATAAAAGCCTCTTGTGTCAAGTGGAGTCTATCACTGCTAAGAGTACAAAAGTGACACTGAAGGAGCCAAGTCTGGCCTTCACTGTGTGTGTGTTAAGTTACCCTGTCATGTCTGATTCTTTGTGACCCCATGGACAGTAGCCCACAAGGCTCTTCCATCCATGGGATTTTCCAGACAAGAACACTGGAGTGGGTTGCCATTTCCTTCTCCAGGGGATCTTCCCAACCCAGGGATCTAACCCAGGTGTACTGCATTGCAAGCAAACTCTTTACCATCTGAGCTATCAGGGAAGCCCTGGCCTTCACTGGCCCCTACTAAAGGAAGTGGGATGTATCGACGTGGCTTCAAGGCACAGAGCCTCTGATGTTCCCTCCTCTGGTCAAGGGAACTAAATATATTGGGTAATGGGTTTTCCCTCTCATATCCTCCCCTGAAAACAATCTCCGAGTCAGCACTTGGCAAACCCTAAACCTGTGGCTACGTCACATGTCATCATTTTGTCTCTGGCTGTTTTCTCTCTTTCTCTTATCTCAAGACTCTTTTTCATCATATCCACTGACACTAGGAATCCTGATCGATAATTTCTCCTGCATTCTTCCATGCCCCTTCTTCCATACCCAAACCTGCAATTGCTGTGGGCTTGCAAATGCAAATTCCCTTCAGAATTGACCTGAAATAAAGCTGAAAAGAGTTAGCTTCCAACTAAAATGACATTTCTAGGAGCCAGAGAAGGAAGACAGTGCATCACTGGCTACCCTGGGAGGTGGATTAGCATGGTATTTTAATACGTTTGAGAATCAGGCAGACTGGGGTTCTTGTAGGAACTGTACTTAAAATAGCCAATGTACTCTACAATTATTACAGGGATGAAGTTCAATGGTGCATATGAAGTGTTCGGTACAGTCTCTAGAAACAGTGATGATCGTGATTATGATTCTGAAACAGGCCACCAAGGGCAGTCCCAGGAAGACTTTGCAGCACTGAACACCTACTGTACGATACATAATTTATATGCTGTTGTCAAGTTCCTCACAGACTACCAATGGGTGCACGTGTATCTGGAGCATAAGACCAGTAGTGCCAAGTGTTACATGAGGAGGTCACAGAAGGAGAGCTGAGAACAGAAGGGAAGGGAAGGAAAAGAGAAGAGCATCATTCAATGGAGAAAATTTCATGCAAGAAGCAGTCACAGACCTGAGCCTTAAAGGATGAATAGTTATCTCATATACTCTGTGGAAGATCAAGGGATGGACATCATGATTAAAGAGTGCATAGAATGATTCTAGACTATATCATTTATCATGGTCATAGGCCCCCCAGAGTGTCTGGCACATAGCCGTTGTACAATCAGCATTTGTGGAATGAGGGAAGCCAAGTGGTAGGGCTTCATGAGTTGGGGGAAGGGAATTGCGAGGTGTTAATGGTTTTTTTCGGTAAATCAGTAGAGTGATGAGAGGGAAGTATTTCCTCCCCATCTAACCTTGTGTCCTTGTGCACACAGCTTCCTCTCCTCTGTCTAGGCATTTGCGCCCTCTGGCCTTCCCCAACCAGGGTATTTCCAAGATATATTCACCTCTCAAGTGGCTTTGTTCACTTTGATGCTCTTCAGGACTCTGCTTTTTAGAAATATAGTAGTCTGAATAATAGTCATCAATGGCTTAAATATCACTTTTGTTTCTCAAAGATCCTGGGCTCCTCCCTGGTAATATTTTGGGAGGCTCCATCACACATTCTGAGGTCAAGGCTGTGTCCACATGCTTAAGCATTTCCTGTTTAAGAACAATGTCATGGAACTCAAATAACCAGGTCTCTTTTCTCTACTAAATACCAAATCATGACGTTTGTCTGCATTGTTGGTTGCCTCTCTTGTTAGCAGTGCAGGCCTTTGAAATCAGCCTAGAGGGATCGTCTAGCCCTCAACATGTTCATTTCACAAAGAAACTGAGACTCGAAGAGGAAAAATCTACCTGCCCAAAGTCATATGTCAAGTTATTGCAGGACAGGAGCTAATATCCACATATTTCCCTGTCCTTTGTTTTTGGGTGGTTCTTAGGTCATGTAATTGGAGCTACTAATGTTTGTTTCATTCTTCTCATTAATTTCATAACTCTTCTTGTGACCCAATTCTCATCTCCACTGTGGGACCTTAACCAGGGAATTTCATCCATACTAAAAGTGTTACTGATGCTACCTGACACTTAGTTCCCCTGTCTGGGAACCTTAACAGCCCCCAAAGCTTGGCTATGGGGGATGTGGATAATTATTTAAGATCCCCTACTTGCCAAGAGAGTCCTAGAACATGCTTCTCTAGAGACACTGAGTTATAGTTATCACATTCCACATAACTGGGCTCAAATTTTAACTGTGAAACTTAATCTTGAAATGACCCACAACAAGTTAATTAACTTCTCAATGCCTCAGTTTCCTTATCTTTAAAATGGGGATGATGAAAATTTATTCACAGAATTGTCCTCAGAATTAAGTATAATAGCACATGTAAAGAGCTTAAAAGATGAAGAGAAAGCCTTATTTGTACCTGACAGAGATCATTTTGATGATGAGATTTGGATCTTTTAGCTGATGAGATTTAAATGAGATTTTGGATTTTGAGTTCATGCTATAATGGGATAAGACTCTTGGGAACATTGTGAATTTATTTTGTACTTAGAAGGGAAGTGAGTCATTGGAGGCCAGAGGGCAGACTGTGGTAGACAAAAGTCTAAAAATTGTCTTCAATATTCCTATCTCCTGGTGTATAATGCTTTCCCTTACATGTGAGCAGAAACCATGAATATGATGGATGTCACATCTGTGTCCGATTATGCTGTATGGTGAAGATGAAGGGATTTCACAGATGTAATAAGATCTTTAATTAGTTTGACTGTGACTTAATCAAAAGAGAGATTATTTTAGGTAGGTCTGAGATATTCAAGTGAGCCTTTTATAGGAGAGAATGGAGATCAGTTATAGAAGTCTCTCTCCTGCTGGCCTTGAGGAAGCAAGTTTCAAAGTGATGAATGCTTCAACAACTTCATTTTATGCTTGGAAGAGGACTCCAAGCATAAGACAAGACCACAGCCCTGGTGACACCCTGACAGTAGCCTGTGAGACTTTGAGCAAAGATTCCAGTTAAGCCATTTCTATAGTCAACTCACAGAACTGTGAGATAATAAAAGTATATTGGTTTTAAACCACTGGGTCTGTGGTACTTTGTTATGTACAGAAGCTGTTCAGTAAGTGACACTTTCCTTCTACCACATATTTGGATATTTGAGCACTTCACATGTATGAACTCTAGACTCCATGTCATGGGTTTCTTCCTCTTGCCTCTTACACTTCCCATCAGACCTCATCTCCCATGACTTATCTTACATGTCTCTGGTATCCATACATAAAGCTTTGCCCTGTCTGAACTCTACCTGGAGGTCACAGCATTACCCTAGAATCTCTGTCCCTGTGGTCACAATTCCTCAAGGGGCTGATGCAACTTATCCTCAAAATACTCTTCTCTACATTTGTTGGTTCTTACTTTGGAGGAATGTGAAGTCAAGTGGGCCTTAGGAAACATCACTACAAACAATGCTAGTGGAGGTGATGGAATTCCATTTGAGCTATATCAAATCCTAAAAGATGATGTTGTGAAAGTGCTACACTCAATATGCCAGCAAATATGGAAAACTCAGCAGTGGCCACAGGACTGGAAATGGTCAGTTTTCATTCCAATCTCTAAGAAAGGCAATACCAAAGAATGCACAAACTACTGCACAACTGCACTCATTTCACATGCTGGCAGAGTAATGCTCAAAATTCTCCAAGCCAGGCTTCAACAATGTGTACACCAAGAACTTCCAGGTGTTCAAGCTCGTATTAGAAAAGGCAGAGAAACCAGAGATCAAACTTCCAATATCAGTTGGATCATCAAAAAAGCAAGAGAGTTCCAGGAAAACATCTACTTCTGCTTTATTGTCTATGCCAAAGCCTTTGACTGTGTGGATCACAACAAACTGTGGAAAATTCTGAAAAAGATGGGAATACCAGACCACCTGACCTGCCTCTTGAGAAATATATATGCAGATCAGGAAGCAACAGTTAGAACTGGACATGGAACAACAGACTGATTCCAAAACGGGCAAGGAGTACGTCAAGGCTATATATTGTCACCCTGCTTACTTACCTTATATGCAGAGTACATCATGAGAAATGCTGGACTGGATGAAGCACAAGCTGGAATCAAGATTACTGGGATAAATATCAATAACGTCAGATATGCAGATGATATCACCTTTATGGCAGAAAGTGAAGAAGAACTAAAGACCCTCTTGATGAAACTGAAAGAGGAGAGTTAAAAAGTTGGTTTGAAGCTGAACATTCAGAAAACATCATGGCATCCAGTCCCATCACTTCATGGCAAATAGATGGAGAAACAATGGAGTAAGTGGCAGACTTTATTTTGGGGGGCTCCAAAATCACTGCAGATGGTGACTGCAGCCATGAAATTAAAAGATGCTTACTCCTTGGAAGAAAAGTTATGACCAACCTAGAGAGCATGTTAAAAAATAGAGACATTACTTTGTCAACAAAGTCTAGTCAAGGCTATGGTTTTTCCAGTGATCATGTATGGATGTGAGAGTTGGACTATAAAGAAAGCTGAGCGCCGACGAATTGACGCTTTTAAACTGTGGTGTTGGAGAAGACTCTTGAGAGTTCCTTGGATAGCAAGGAGATCCAACCAGTCCATCCTAAAGGAAATCAGTACTGAATGTTCATTGGAAGGATTGATGTTGAAGCTGAAACTCCAATACTTTTGCCACCTCATGCGAAGAGCTGAATCATTTGAAAAGACCCTGATGTTGGGAAAGATTGAAGGCAGGAGGAGAAGGGGACAACAGAGGATGAGATGGTTGGAAGGAATCACCAACTCAATGGACATGAGTTTGAGTAAACTCCAGGAGTTGGTGATGGACAGGGAGGCTTGGCATGCTGCAGTTCATGGGGTTGCAAAGAGTCAGACATGACTGAGCGGCTGAACTGAACTGAACTTTGGTGGGCAACCTTTGGTGAGACCTCCAAATCCCTCTGGCTGTCCTAGCACTAAGCAGCTCAAACTAAGTGTCTTGGGGACAAAAATTCCCCCTCCACTCACTGACTTTCAGCTGCCGTTGTTGACAATTCCACAATGGGCCCTTCATGGAGGAGTGATAGCTCTTGAGGTGCTGCCCTATTACTTCACTGCCTACTCCCTTGTTCCTCATGGTATGTAATTAGTTAATCTTCCCAGTGCTCCTCATATTTATCTCCATGCTTGGCAAGCACGGTACCTCTTTACTTGATATCAGGTCTATGGACAAAATTTGGGCACATCTGCACATGTACTGGACAATCCATGGCTTTCCCTTAGTGCCTTTAGGGACCTGCATGGCCTTGGACTTCAGCTGATGGTTACTTTTTTTTTCATTAAGGGCATGAGGCATCATGACCTATGGAGAGTACTGTCTCCTTGGCTGGCCACAGCACTCGCTGAGCAGGCTGATGACCTAAAATGGAAAAACTGATGCTTGATTGGACAAAGTGACATGCTCAAGTGGCAGAGCCAGGTCAGTCAGACTCCAAACCCTCCAAGACAGCTTTCTTGGATTATGGAAAATTTTGGCTCAGGGATTTGGAGACTTAGTTTCTGGTCCTGACTATATTATTCATGACCCAGATAACCACGATGGTGTGATCACTCACCTAGAGCCAGACATCCTGGAATGTGAAGTCAAGTGGGCCTTAGGAAGCATCACTACGAACAAAGATAGTGGAGGTGGTGGAATTCCATTTGAGCTATATCAAATCCTAAAAGATGATGCTGTGAAGGTGCTACACTCAATATGCCAGCAAATTTGGAAAACTCAGCAGTGGCCACAGGACTGGAAATGGTCAGTTTTCATTCCAGTCCCAAAGAAAGGCAATGCCAAAGAATTCTCAAACTACCACACAATTGCACTCATCTTACATGCTAGCAAAGTAATGCTCAAAATTCTCCAAGTGAAGCTTCAACAGTACATGAACTGAGAACGTTCAGATGTTCAAGCTGGATTTAGAAAAGGCAGAGGAATGAGCGATCAAATTGCCAACTTCTCTTGGATAATAGAAAAAGCAAGAGAATTCCAGAAAAATACCTAATTCTGTTTGCCTGACTACACTAAAGCCTTTGACTGTCTGGATCACAACAAACTGTGGAAAATTCTTCAAGATATGGGAATACCAGACCACCTGACTTGCCTCCTCAGAAACATGTATGCAGGTCAAGAAGCAACAGTTAGAACCAGACATGGAATAACGGGCTGGTTACAAATTGGGAAAGGAGTACGAAGGCTGTATATTGTCACCTTGCTGATTTAACTTATATGCAGAGTACATCATGCGAAATACCAGACTGGATGAAGCACAGGCTGGAATCACAATTGCCGGGATTATTGCATATCAATAACCTCAGATATGCAAATGACACCACCCTTATGACAGAAAGCAAATAGGAACTAAAGAAACTCTTGATGAAGGTGAAAGAGGAGAGTGAAAAAGCTGGTTTAAAACTCAGAATTCAAAAAACTAAGATCATGGCATCCAGTCCCAACACTTCATGGCAAATAGATAGGGAAACAATGAAAACAATGACAGACTTTCTCTTTGGGGGGGCACCAAAATCACTGCAGATGGTGACTGCAGCCATGAAATTAAAAGATGCTTGCTCCTTGGAAGGAAAGCTATGACCAACCTGGACAGCATATTAAAAAACAGAGACATTATTTTACCAACAAAGGTCCATCTAGTCAAATCTATGGTTTTTCCATGAGTCATGTATGGATGTGAGAGTTCGACCATAAAGAAGGCTGAGCACTGAAGAATTGATACTTTTGAGTTGTGGTGTTGGAGAAGAATCTTGAGAGTCCCTTGGACTGCAAGGAGATCACACCAGTCCATCCTAAAGGAAATAGCTCCTGAATATTCATTGGAAGGACTGATGCTGAAGCTGAAACTCCAATACTTTGTCCACCTGATGTGAAGAGCTAACTCATTATAAAAGACCCTGATGCTGGGAAAGATTGAAGGAAGGAGAAGAGGACATCAGAGGATGAGGTGGTTAGATGGCATCACCATCACCAAGGACATGAGTTTGAGCAAGCTCTGGGAGATGGTGAAGGACAAGGAAGCCTGGCAGGCTGCAGTCCATGGAGTTGCAAAGAATCAGACAGAATTAAACAACTGAATATCACCAACAACATTTGGGCAAGTCCTGTTTTTTCCTCTGTGAATTTCAATTTTCACATCAATAAAATAATTGGAATAAAGAGGACTATAATGTCAAAAGACCTTCAAGAGCAATTCTAAATCTCCCCTTCAAAGACTTTATGAAATTTACATTAGGCCATCAAGTTTACCCAACTATTTTGGAATATCATGCTTTGTCATTGTAACTGTTCAGGGACACAAGGTCACTACTAATTTTAATTGATAGAATATGGTAATGAGACAATGACAATTTATAGCTTATGTCAGGTTGTGATGTATCATATCTTATTCAATCAATACACATTTGCTTAATGCCTGTTGTGTCCAAAGCGATGGATTATGTGCTATGCGGAATTCAAAGAAGTAGGAGAAATACCAATCTCCTGTTCTCCTGAAACTCAGTACTAATCAAGGATGTGGGAACCAGCTGAAAAATCTGTATTCTAAGACAGCAACGTGTAAGAATCATAAGATAAATTAAAATGCAATGAACAGGAGGAGTGGACAGTGGCTTGGCTTGAGATGACAGAAATCTAGATCCTAGACTCACTTCTGAGTTATCCACTCAGTGTGTCACTGTTATAGAGAACTTCTTCTCACTGGACCTTACTTTCCTGAACAGTGAATAAACTGGGTTAAAGAATATTTGAGAGAATTTTCAGTGTCAGCATTATGAGATTCTATAAGATGAGATAGATGATTTTTGGCAGAGACAGATGAAAAGGCTTTTAGTATTGTATTCCTAGCCTCCTTCTGGGATGCAGCAAATTGAAGTCAAACTGGACTATAATGGATGGAAAGAATATTAATAAATGGTAAGAAAAAGTGAAAGAATTGTATTTCAGGCCATATAAACATTATGAGTAGAGGTATGTCAAATGCACCATTTGGCTTGAATGAAAAGGTACCTATGGGGAGAGACACAATATAAAGTTTGAAAGGAAGACAGGGACAAGACTGGAGGACTGACTGGCAGGATAAGTAGTTGACTTTTACTTATACTGAAGCTTTTGGGAACTAAAGAAGATGTTTTTTGGTTGTTTGTTTGGTTGGTTAGTTGGCTAGTTGGTTTTAAATAATGCAGTAGCATGATGAGAGTGGTATTTAGACAAAAAGGCACTCATGGCTGTCTGGCGTGTTGAATTAAAGAGGTTGAGATTAGAGGCAGAGGCACCAATGATCCATGTGAGACAGTATGAGAGGCTGTACTAAGGCAGAGGCAGTAGGGGTGAAAATAAAAATGTTTTGTTTTGTTTTTTTTAAAAAAAAACTCACTGTGCAGGGAGACATAGCAGGGCCTGATGTATGACTGGATACAGGAAATGAGAAAAGCATGAGGCAAAAAGGATGCCAGAATTTCTTTCAGTGGCACTTGGAAAATGATTATTTCACAGAAAGAAAAAGTCAAGGGAAAATACAGACTTGAGAGCACAGGCAAGTGCACTTTGAGACTGAGTTTGAGGGCTGAGTAGACATCCATACTCGAATAATAATCCAGAGTGTTGTAGTTCACCAGTGAGGTCACATAGCTGTGAGGTAGTGGAGCTAGGATTTGAATCTGGACAATCTGGCTCTATGCTAGCATTCTATTGATATTATAACAAATTACCACAAACTCCATGGCTTTACACACTCAAAGTTCTATAGATGAGAAGTCCAGGCAGGCTCAAATGGGCCTACTGCTTAGGGTCTTAGAAGGTTGAAATCAAGTTGTTGGTCAGCTGGGCTGTTATTGGGAAGCTTGAGGAATAATCTATTTCCAAGATCATTCAGTTATTGACAAAATCCAGTTTCTTGAGGTTATAGGACTAAAGAGGTTATAGGACTGAAGTCCCATTTTCTTGTTCACTGTCAGCCTGGGATCATTTTCACCTTTGAGAGGCTGCCCACATTCCTTGGCCCGTGGTCCCCTTCATCTTCAAATCCAGCAAAGGCACATGGGGTCTGAGCCCCTCTTATGCTTTTCATGTAATTACAGTGGGCCCACAAGAAAATGCAGACTATTCTTTTTATCTTAAGATCAGTTTAGCAATACTTCAAAGTCTCTTTTGCCAAGTAGTAGAACATGACCACACAGAGCATATATGCTGAATTGCTAAACTCTGATATAAAATATCCATCCAAGCAAATAAATTTGGTATATCCATACAAGGAAATGTAACTTACAAATAATGATGATAAGTACAACATGGATAAATTTCAAACAATATCAGGTTGAGAAAAAGAAGCTAGGTATAATCCTATTTGCAGAACAGTTCAAAATAATCTATAGTGACAGAAAGCAGAGCAGCTGTTGACTGCAGCTGGGAGGAATAACTGCAAAAAATCATGAAAAAATTTGTGATGATGAATCTATTCTATATCTTGATTGTGGTGGTGGTCACATGGGTATGTGCACACTTAAGTGCTTATTATTGTTACTTAACAATAGTTCAGTAAGATTGATTTTTAAAAACTAACACCAAGAGGCCCAACAGCTAACTGATAAAAGTTCCAGAATAAAAGTATAGAGAAAAATGAAAGAAAGGAAATTGTATCTGAAAACAGTAGATGACAATTTCTTCCAGAGTGGAAGGACATAAGTCTTCAGATGAAAACGGCCCATCCAGTGCTCAAAAAATAATGAAGAATGACTTGTTTTCTATCACACACATACATTACTGAGAAATTCAGAACAACAAAGATAAAGGGAAAATCATAAAGGCTTCTAGGGATTCAAAATTGGTCACATGTAAAGGAATAAGAATCAGACTGCTATCAGACTTCCCATAAATAATATTGGAAACTAGAATACAATCAGGAAATATAGACCAAGTTATAAGGAAAACTATAACCTTATCTCACTGAAATTATTAATCAAACCTCATAGTAGAATAAAGATTTTTTTTAACATATAAGGACTCAGAAAGAACATCTTCTTAACTCCCTTTCTTAAAGCATTCCCTACAGATGTAATCCAGCAAAATAAGAATAAATCATAAAAAATAAGATATTAAATGTACCCCAAAGAGTGTATTGAAGGAAATTCTTAAGATAGCACTGCAGGCCTGAAACATGACCAGGCAACCCAGGCCTCCACAGATGAAATCATATCACTGAAGAAGGGACAGAAGCACTCTAGCCCTTATGAACTATCAAAACTGAAAACTGATTGGCCCATGGCTTCCTTTCAGTCCCACAATGAGGGGAAATTAATGGTAATGGAATCAAAATTGAGCAGGAGAGGGACAACAGAGACAAAGCAAAGAGAAGGTGCAGAATAAAGTAGGGGAGAGGAGAAAGCCAAGACTCTCAGAAAGCAAGCCATGATGTTTGTGAACACTACACCAAAGAATATAAAATTAATTTCCCTTAAAAACAGACAATCAAGGTTTATCAAGGCCAAATAAAAAGTTGTTATAAGAAAAACAGAAAGTCAGAGACATAGTATCCCACAGACGATGAAAGTATGCCAGAACAATCTGCTCACAAAGCAGGATAAAACTCAAACTTATGATTTCAAACAAACTACAAGATACTAATAAAATAATATAGTATGTGAAAGAACAATATAAATCAGAATTTAAAACACTCAGAAAGGAGGCAACCAAACTCAGAAAGGAATTATAAACAAGAAAGAAGCATTCAAAAAATAAAGACTAACTAGAGGGAATAAAGGAGTGGAAAAAACACAACAGTGCCTTTTAAAACATTATAGAAGGTAAATTATATTTTAATAACTTAGAAATAAATGGAGATAAAATGAATTTGAGAGACAAAAATGATAAATGTTGATTATAGGCAAAAGATAGTGAATACATACATAATAAAAATTGCTGAAGAAGGCCAAAGCAACAGAATACTGTAAATACAATGGATAAACCTTTCTTGATTAAAAATTGTTTTAAAATTACATATTGAAAGTGTGCACTGCATATCTTGGAATAGTGACCCCAAACTAACAATACTAAGGCACATTTTAGTGAAAATAACGGACTTCAAAGGAAAAGAAAAATCCCTTGGACATGTAGGGGAAAAAAGAGCATTTTACTAATAAATGAAAAAAATATATTATCAGACCTTATGCAAGAAGAAAATGGAATAATAAGTTGAAGGTATCTAGGAAAGAAAAATGGGCACCAACTACTCTTTATCTAGCAAAACTTACTTTTAAGAATAGAGGACCACAAATTGTTGTCAATATGCAACAAATCAGAGGGTATTATCCCCATGAGTCCTTCCTAAAGAATCTACTAGAAAATGAGCTTTAGACAATCAAAACAACTAGAGAGACATCAACTGATGTATAAACAAAATATTTAATAAATAAAAATAGTAAACATTAAATTTCCTTTAAAAATTTAAAAATGAATTTAAAATTTAAACTATAGAAAAAGTATACACACCGAGGAAACCAGAATTGAAAGAGACACGTGTACCCCAATGTTCATCGCCGCATTGTTTACAATAGCCAGGACATAGAAGCAACCTAGATGCCCATCAACTGATGAATGGATAAGAAAGCTGTGGTACATATACACAATGGAATATTACTCAGCATTAAAAAAGAGTTCATTTGAATCAGTTCTACTGAGGTGGACGGAACTGGAGCCTATTATCCAGAGTGAAGTAAGCCAGAATGAAAAACAACAATACAGTATACTGACGCATATATATGGAATTTAGAAAGATGGTAACGAGAACCCTGCATGTGAGACAGAAAAAGGAATGCAGATGTATAGAACAGACTCGTGGACTCTGTGGATGAGGGCAAGGGTGGGATGATTTGGGAGAATGGCATTGAAACATGTTAATTGTTATATGTGAAATCAATCGCCAGCCCAGGGTGGATGCTCGGGGCTGGTGCACCGAGATGTCCCAGGGGGAGGGAATCTGGAGGGAGGAGGGAGGGGGGTTCTGGAGGGGAGCATATGTACGCCCATGGTGATATCATGTCATTGTATGGCAAAATCAACACAATAAAGTAAAGAAAATTTAAAAAAAGAAAAGAAAAAGTATAGAAAACAAGCATGGTTGCAAAATAAAACATACACTCTATCAAACTTGGGAATAGGAAAAATAAAGGAACAAGCAGATAAAAGCTGGATTAAGGTAATAAGGAGATGAAAAGGAAAGGAAGGATGTGACTCCAGCTTCTCAGTTTACAAAATAAGAAACTAAGAGATTTATAAGTTGTTAATGGGTCAATAAGGGTTTCCCTGGTGGCTCAACAGTAAAGAATCCACCTGCCAATGCAGGAGATGGCAGGATCGATCCCTAGGTAGGGAAGATCCCTTGGAGAAGGGAATGGCCACCCATTCCAGTATTCTTGCCTGGGAAATCCAATGGACAGAGAGGCCTGGTGGGCTACAGCCCATGGAGTTGCAAGAAGTTGGACACGACTTACTGACTAAACATATGGGTCAATAAACAGAATAGTTTGGGCATGCTACTTGAAGTTGCAGAGGTAATCACAGAAGCCTGCCTTCCCACAATGAAAGTCAAAAAGGTTCCTGGAGGTTCTTTCTGCCCTACCCTTGTTCCAAATTCAAAAGGCCAGCAGGTGACCTAAATAGAGACAACTAGATTCTAAATCCCAGCACTTTTGATCTTAAGCAGAGTGAAGTGAAGACAAAATATACATGATTGAAATTCATCCATGCGAGCAGCAGCACTCAGCTCAAATTGTTTGCATCCTGGTTGCTTTCTGTTTCCTAGCCTTGTCTCCAGCCTCCCATTGCACTTGAAACCTTCCCAACATCCTGCCATAAAGCCCTTTGTCGCTGTTGTTTAAGGAACTGCAATATTGTGATTTATAAGAAAATTATATTTGCTCATTCGGAGGACCAAACTGCATTTCTCATATGAATTTGTTCTTTGTCCACAGTTCCTGGCTCATAGCTCCCCAAACCCTTGTAATTTCATGAGTAATAAGAGCAGTGGGGACATCTTTTGTCTTGAATTTGGTCTCTTGTCCTCAGTTTCTGAAATCAGTTCAGAGCTATGAAGGTGAAATGAGTGTCTTGTTATTCATAACAAGCCCCTTTTCACCTTAACTGGGTTTATGTTAATGAGATGACTTTTGCAAAGCACCTGAAGATGGGGGCTGGTTGTCAGGGGAATCAACCATGAGAGAGAGTTGGAATCCCCCACTTTCTGGGGATGAGAGAGGGGCTGGAGACTGAACCAACCATCAATGGCCAAGGAATGAACCAATCATACCTATGTAATGAATCTTCCATAAAAGTCCAAAAGAACAGGGTTTGGAGAGCTTCCAAGTTGGAGAACACGTGGAGGTGCTGGGAGGGTGGCCCCTCTTCCAATACCACACTCTATGCTCTTTTCCATGTGGCTGTTCCTTAGTTATATTATTTTATAATACACTGGTGATTTAGGAAGTGAAATATTTCTCTGAGTTCTCTGAGCCACTCTAGCAAAGGAAGGAGTCACTGGAACCTCCAATATACATCTGCCCAGTCAGAAGCACAAGTGATAACCTGGGCTTGTGACGGCCATCTGAAGGAGTGGGGCAGCCTTGGAGACTGAGTACTTAACCTGTGGAATCTGACACTATAGTGTCAGAACTGAGATGAATTGTAGAATGCCCAGCTAGTGTCTGAGAAATGCTCAGTGGTGTGGCGAGCCCCCCTCCTCACCCTCATCACATTGGAATTCAGTGTAGAACTTCTTTTAGTTACCTGGAAAAACTTTTTTTTTCGTGTTGGTGATAGTCGTGGGGACAGGGGTGAAAACAATCAAATACAAACCCAGTAGATTCCAGAGTTCCTCCTGGCCCTCCTGTAGATTACCCAATTCAACAGAGAAGGTTGAGACAAAGAGAAGGAAGGAGACAGTCCCGAGTCCTGCACTGAATTCACAATAGACCAAAGAAGGTTGAATGGGAAAGTGAGAATGACAAGAAAGTGTTTGGGGGCTTTCTGCACAGAGGATGCGAAGTGTCAGGCCACTCCTATGGTATGAAATGAAAAGTGCTGAGAGTTCTCCCTCTTTCTTATTTCCTTTCAGACTACTAAGAGGCCTGAACTCCCAATGGATTGAGGCCTTGGAGAGCTGCCAATCCCTGGCCCAGGCCATTCAGCCAAGCTGCCGGAACACACTGATGACAAGAGGATGTTAATGACCAGAGATTTGTTTTCATATGGAACATGAAACTTTCTCATTATTGGAGGATTGGCATCAGTTAAATGATACAGATTCTCCATGATGACAGAACATGCTCATTTGATTGCATTGTACAAATACCATGTGGATGACTTACCTCCTAATTAGCAGCAAAGGAGAGACCAAAATGAAGCAGTAAAAACTGGAAAGAAGGTCAGGAGAAACTCTGGTATTTCCTGGTTGCTTGACAGGAATAAAGAAGTAGAAAGGAAGCCCAGGCAAAAACAAGGGTATAAGTCCTGAGAAGGAGACTGTTCTCCAGCTAACTTTAGGGCAAGACCAGGAACATGGACGAGATGGGTGGCTCTCTGTTGAGTGCCTACGATGTATCAGAGTTCTTATGCATATGATTTCATTTGATCCTCATTATAATCTATGGTCAAGGGAGTAAGGATTATTATTCCCAGTCTCAAAGTGAGGAAATTGAAATTCATAGAGCCGAAGTGACTTCCCAAGGTCAACATCAGGTCATTGACATGCCCAACTCCAAACCCAATGCTATTTCTAATATACTATTTCTGAACACAGTAGATGCTTAATACACAGGGTTGGGGATGTCCGGTATGGACTTTGAACCCCAAGGCTGATTTTCATCACAGTCTCTTGTCTGCAGAGCAAAGGAAGTGCTGAGTGAGGCTGTGTTTTTCATACTCATTTTAATCTAAAATGTTTGACAGGTATTAGATGCTGTGGAGGATAAAAAGCCATGGCAGGCCCTTTGAAAAATGTGGCTGTATTATCTACTTAGTCAGAGCCTCTCTGAACATCAGAATTGCATTTCATTGAATATGGTAGGGGAGAAAAAGCAAGTGCAGACTTTCTCTCTAAATTGTTCTCGGGCCTTTAATATTCAGAGAAGATTGTTTGTTCTTGGGTTGGGCCAGGGAAGATGGATGGCCATCACTGCTCCCTCTGGCTGCCTTGTTTCCTGGCTGAGGAGATTGCATGTCTGAATATAGTGTCTGTCTGTCTTGTGTTTTTTCCTAAAGTATTAAGCTTTGGATAATTGAAAATACAGTAATCTCTCCCCAGTCACAGGGCTTTGTTCCTGAGAGAGGGAGTGAATTCAGAATCTACAAAGAGAGGCACAGCATATTGTTTCAAGAGAGACCAACTCCAGCAGATCCGAGGGGGGCTATAGGGTGATTCTGAAGGCAGCTATAATGGCCCAGTAGACTGTGAGCCTAATTACAGCTAGAAGTCTATAATACATGATTTACTCCATGCTCTATGCTCAGCACTTGGCACATAGGCTTGGCACAGAGTTGGCAGATGTTAAGTATTGGTTCTACAGATGAATGAATTTCCTGTCACCTTGCGAGATATGCTAGATCATGAACTCCTAGAAGGCAGAACCAGTGTCTTACTTGTCGTTGGATTTCCCATGCCTGGCACAGCACAGGTTCTTAATAAATGTGGGATGATAAACCTTTAACCAGAAAACCTGAGTTCAGCTAAATCTATCCCTGTCTACCTCTTGCTCTTCTCCTTGGTTCTTCCTGACTCCACTTTGCCATCCAGTGTCCTGTGATGTCCTTTTCATTTAGTAGTTTCCTAAGAGGCTGAACTCCACCCTGGACATCCAGCCCCTTGACAACAAATGAGAAAAAGGTTTGCAAACTCAAGAGTTTCTCATCATTGGAGGAAAATTAAATTACCTGGAGGTCTGTCTTTGTAATGCAGAGCAGGCTTTCAGGTTGGAGAAACACAGATTGGCTAAGGAAGGAGCTTTTGTGAGCACTGAACACTCCCGCCTTGATGACTCTGTTTACATTCAGTAGCCTGATTTGCATGTCTGTCTGTTTTGTGTCACATCCTTAACGGGTGTTAGGGTTTGGACTGGATGCACTACAACCTGGAACCAGCAGTGACACTGTATCACTGGTAACATTTCTAAGCCACTGCTAACATTTTGCTCTGTGCAAATGGGAAGTTTAAATAGGGGTCTTGAAAAGCATGAGTTAATCCTGTCGTCTTAGGCATGTAGTCTCTCTGTGCCTCACTGCTTTGTTTGTTAACTGTGTATAATAATATTTAAATATCACAGGATTTTTTAAAGAATAAAATATGACTCTATTTGTCAGGATTCTCCAAAGAAAAAGAACCAATAGGATGTGTATACTTAGATAAAGAGATTTATTATAAGGCACTGGCTTGTGTAATTATGGAGACAGGCAAGACCAAATCTGCACTGGAGATTCCGGTCAGCTGGAGACCCAGGAATACTGATGGTGCAGACAAAGTCCAAAGCTGTCATCTAGAGAGTTCCCTCCTATTCAGGGGGAGGGTCAGTCTTTCTGTTTTATTCAAGCCTTCAGCTAATTGGATGTGGCCCATCCACGTTGAAGAAGGCAATCGGCCTTACTTAGAGTCTACTCATTTACATGTTAATTTCATCTGAAAACACCCTCACAAAAATACCCAGAATTATGTTTGGGTACCCTGTGGCCCAATCATGAAGACACATAAAATTAACCATTATAGTGACAGAGTCAGGCATGCAACAGATGTTCAACAAATGATAGCTTCACTTTTCTTTGCCTTTTCATGGGAATGATATAATCCACATGAGTCAAAAAAAAAAAAAAAAACAGCAAGAAGGATTATTCATTTCATGAGAAAATAATTGAAGCAAATTATGGATAAATCAAGCTCCCAATGTCATTTTGATCAATTTGAATAAAAGTTCAAGTGACAGCTCTACATGCAATTTGATTTCTGTGTTTCTTATTTGACCTGTAGACAACTGAGATCGTCACATAAAAAGATGACTTCAAATATCTACAACTAAAAGAATTCTGACTTTGTCTTGTGTGTAAAAAACACATTAGCCCAGAATGAGGTGTGGCTAAGGGGAATCAGAAGCAGGTACAAGTACTTCCTTACCTTGTCAGAGAAGAAAAGTGTCTGGAAGGCAAGCTTTCCGTGAACATTCTACAAAAATGCTCTACCAAGTGGGCGGGGGTGGGGTGGGGAAGGTGGTAGCTCCCAGGTAGCAGGCAGTGCAGTGTTGGTAAGCATACACTTTGAGTAAGTGTCAGCTCTGCTATTTTCCGGCAATGTGAAGTTGAACAAGTATACTAGTCAAAAGTTCTTTAGAGAAGCAGAATCAATAGAGGGGGGTGAATCTGTTTTAACATAAGGAATTGGTTTGTGTGATTTTAACCCCACATGAGTTTAAAAAAAAGGAGGAAGACTTATTTATTTCATGAGAAAATAATTTAGGCAAATTATGGATAATTCAAATTTCCAATGTCATTTTGATCAGCTCCTTGGTATTATTCCAGTTTGAAAGCCAACAAGCATGAGACTGAAGAAAAGCCAATGTTTCAGTTTGAATTTGAAGGCAGAGAAAAGGAAACAAACTGTATTTCCACTAGAAGGCAGTCGGTCAGGCAGAAGGCACTACCTCTTGAAAGTGAAAGTTACGCAGTCGTGTCCAACTACTCTTTGCGACTCTTTGATTTTTGAGATCCAGGCCAGAATACTGGCATGGGTAGTAGTTCCCTTAGGAGAAGGAAATGGCAACCCACTCCAGTATTCTTGCCTAGCAAATCCTGTGGACAGAGGAGCCTGGTGGGCTGCTGTCCATAGGGTCGCACAGAGTCCGCCATGACTGAAGTGATTTAGCATGCATGCATACATTGGAGAAGGAAATGGCAACCCACTCCAGTATCCTTGCCTGGAGAATCCCAGAGACAGAGGAGCCTGGTGGGCTGCCATCTATGGGGTCACACAGTGTTGGACACGACTGAAGCAACTTAGCAGCAGCAGCAGCAGTCATTCCCTTCTCCAGGGGAATCTTCCCAACCCAGGGATCCAATCCAGGTCTCCTGTCATTGCAGGCGGATTTTTACCAGCTGAGCCACAAGGGAAGCCCAAAAATACTGGAGTGGATAGCCTATCCCTTTTCCAGGGGATCTTCCTTGCCCAGAAATCAAACTGGGGTCTCCTGCACTGCGGGCAGATTCTTTACCAACTGAGCTCTCAGGAAAGTCCCATGAACTTGTTCTCTCAGGCTTTCAATGGATTGGGTGAGGCCCACCCACATCATGGAGGGCAATCTGCTCTACTCTGCTGATTTAAACATTAATGTCACCCAGCAATACCCTCATGTCCAGACAAAGGTTTAACCAAATAATGGCCCCATCAAGCTGATACATAAAATTAACCATCACAGTAAGTTAGTCAAACTTCCTGAGCCTCCTATTCTTCATCTGTATATGCTCAGAGTCACACATAAGCACAAGGCAGTGGAACCTGGGTATGGATTCAGGCCTGTCTGACTCCATAGTCTCCCTCTAGGAAGGTTTGCCTGGATTGTCCTCCTGCCAAGTTGGACTCAATTTACCTGCTCTGTTCTCCCAAAAGCCCCCTTGCCTCTTTCAGTCGCAGCACTATTATTAAGACCTGGTATTGGAACTTCATCTATATCTTTGTCTTATTCTACTCTGAAACTCTTGAGGGCAGGGACACTGTCTATTCATTAAAGACTTCAGAATTCTTTATAAATGCTTATTGAAGAAATAAATGAATCCAGGCAAATTAGAAGCTGAAGTTAGTTGGCTATTTCTAACCCTGGAAGTTTCTGATGTTGTGTTAGGAGCTTCTGCACTTGAGCTTTGCATGATTCTGATTCATAGTTTCAGGTCCAAATTGCATAGTTTCAGGCCCAAATTGTAAAGAGCTCTCACTGAATGTCTGCTCATTTCTTGCCTGCATTTTACTGCTTTCTGCCATAACAAGTCCCTTTCACATTCCAAAAATCCCTTTTATGAGAGAAAAGTTTCCTTGACCCAAGCTGAGCCCATATCCTTTTTATCAGCCTTGTGTCCTGTCTTTCCCTCTTGTAATTTTTATTTGTCTCCTGGAACTCATTTAAACAATTAGTCTCCATGCTGGTTGTTAGCCATTTATGTTTGGTATGCTGGTTTGATCCGAGTTTGCTCTGAAAAACATTCCATATTGATTTTAAAATGTAGGGCCAGTGTTCGCAACATTTATCAACTCTGTCAGGTACAAAAATGCTTTCTTCCTGTCAGGGCAGATGAATAACTAGCAAGCTTTCCAACAGGTGTAAAATGGGCCCAACCTCACTGACAGTGCATGGTCTTTTGGCCTCTGTTTTATTTTTTTACTAGCAATAAATTGATTATTTGCAATTAAATCTTTACATCCAACTGTTGAATAATGGGCATATCCATCCTTTGCATTTTTTGTGGGCAAAAACTGGTGTTCAAGAACTATAAACGCTACTTTAATGGTGATTTTTTTTCTACAGTAGAGGAGAAAATAGGAGATTAATTTCTAAGAAATTTGTAAGAAAGCTATATTGGAATTTTCCTATGTTAACTTTCACTTTCACTTAGAGCCCCTCATCCAATATTTCATGACTTTATGCAAAAGAAACTCAGAAAGAAAGATTGCTGCCTAGAGGAGAGAGGGTGCATCCTAAATTGGGACACTAGCTTGTGTTTTGCCATTAACTTCTTTCCTTCCTCTGTTCTCTTGGGAGGCTTCGAAATCCCTGAGACTCCCTGAGGAAACTGTGGCCAACATGCTTTGCATTATTTAGTAAGGTGATTACCGATGGCCTGTCAGCCTGAAGGTCATGGAGAATGCCAGGTAATAAATCATCAAAGCTTCCCTGGGACACAACTCTTGCATCTTTCACATGAGGAATAAAGGCAGTCTGTTTGACACTTTGTTTCCAAGCTCAAAGAACCAACCTTCTTCACACCAAAGTAGCCAAAGGTGAACTCTGTCTTGCCTTTTGGCTTTGAGCGCAGATGGCAGCCTTCAAGCTTGGATTGGTAGATGGAGGGAGCCAAGCATTTTATAAGCCAATAGGAGGAAGTGGAAGTTCTGGGGTTCTACACAGTATGTATGCTGCAGGCTCCACCCACCGAGCCGGGATGAAGGAGACAGGCTCCAGAGGTGCTACTTAGACAAGATAAAGAAGTTCTGGAGTTAGCAGCCACTGGAGCTTGGAGCCTGAGCTTGCAGCCTCGTCAGGACAGCTGCTTGAGAAGACACGTGCTGGGTGGGCAGCTATGACAGGGGCAGGCTGTTTCCTCTCATCTGTCAGAGAAGTAAACTCTAGAGCCTTACCAAAAAGTCAGATTGTGTCCTATGAGACCCTTTGCCTCTGCCAGCACCAACCCCTGAGCTAACGTCCACCTCCCCTGCTCACAGGTCTCAGACGTCTGGCACGAAGCACACAAAGGGCCTTGAGCTGTGTTGGGACTTCACTGGGAACAGGTCTGCCAGCACACAGATGCTGCTGTTGCTCTGAATGGGAGGTGGGAATGATCTCTTTATACTCGGTAAGTGCTAGCGGACCAAGTGCAGCTCTACCATTTAAAACATTAGACCCCTGCTTCTTGCACTTACTCTACTTCAGGATCATCATGGGGATGGTGAATACAGGTCCCGGTGGCCCAACAGTTCTGATTTAGCAGGTCTATAGTAGGATCCAGGTGAAGAAGGCAATGGCACCCCACTCCAATACTCTTGCCTGGAAAACCTCATGGACAGAGGAGCCTGGTGGGCTGCAGCCCATGGGGTCGCAAAGAATTGGACACGACTGAGCGACTTCACTTTCACTTTTCACTTTCAGGCATTGGAGAAGGAAATGGCAACCCATTCCAGTGTTCTTGCCTGGAGAATCCCAGGGACAGGGGAGCCTGGTGGGCTGCTGTCTCTGGGGTCACACAGAGTCAGACATGACTGAAGCAACTTAGGCAGCAGCAGCAGCAGTAGGATCCAGGAATCTAGGTTCTTAAAAAGCTGTGGCCCCATGTAATGCCTGGAGTATATTCTGAAAGAAGAAGGTCCAGCATGTTGAACTGGAAGAGTTCTTGATGACCATCTTGGCGAAACCACTGTTTTACAAATGAGGTAACTGAGGTCCAGACAGGAAGGCTTATGTGAACGATGTAATGCCAGATTACCACGATCACAGTGATATGATGCCAGAACTAGAACCAATGTCTCCTCTCACCCCTCTAATGCTTTATCCTTAGAAGGAGAGGAGGAGAGGCCACGAGTCTGTATTCTTCTAAGTGTATTTTTCTAAGTGGATCCAGCATGGTGTAGGCCTACAATGGTTCTGAATGGCACATGTTACTAAGAGTATTTTGTAATGTAGGATTATCTAATGCATTGCAGGCCCCTGAGTATTAATGTCTACCCTGAATCATTCTGACAACCCCAAATGCCTACACACAGTTTTCAAGTGTCCCTTGGTGGTTGTTGGGAGACAGTGCTGCCTCCAGTTGAGAAGCACTGGTAAGGAAAAGAGCTATAGTTCATTATTCATCAAAGGAAGTTTGATTTTGAGTTTTCATTTTCCATTAACTTACTGTGACCTGAGGCATGTCTTTGGCCCAGTTGCTGAGGCTCTGCCAGCCTCCCCTACCTGTTCTTTAACAATTGGGGGAGAAGATCAGAAAGCTCACTTGGGACCCTCTCATGGTTGATGAGGCACTGGTGGGGTACACAGGATAAGAACACTCATGTTCTTTCTCTTGCACTGCTCTAGTTAGCAGAGGCTACAAATAATACTGTCATGAAAGGGTCTATTCCCAAACGAGAGCAACATGGGGAAACTTCGGGGGCTTAAGCCCAATATCTGACACCACTTGTCAAGCACTCTCTTTAAAAATATTTTTAAATTTATTTTATTGAAGTCTTGTTGAGTTAAAATGTTGTATTGATTTCTACTGTACAGCGAAGTGATTCAGACTCATTGAGCATTTTACATCTCCCACCCAACAGAGCTAGCTTCACACCCTCCACCCTCTGCCTTTAAGCATGTTCATTATGTTAGCTCTGGGTTGGCACTGACACTGACAGTGTCCAGAGGTGATGAGGACACCCCCGGCACAGGTCTAGGGGATGAGTCCCTACAATCCCTAGGCAAACTTCAGAGGTATTAGCTACCTCTGCTTCTTTCTTTATGAAATTGGAACGGTTGTGTTTCCTGTTTGAGAGGCAGCCCTCATAACCCTGTGCATTATAGGGGCACTTCATCTTTCCACTCCAGGGGAGGGAAAAGAGCTCTAAGGGATAGCGTGTTTGTGGGGGGCGGGGGGAAGGTGCAGGGTCCCCCTAGCCCTCACGTGACTCTCAGATTGGAAACATTTGATTACCTTTATCCCACGCTATCCAGTCACCTTTTGTATTAGCAGACCCCCCCTGCCCCCCCAAGCCAGTACTCTAGGGCTAAACTAAGGCCAACTGGTGTGTTCTCTCCAAGGAACACAGAGTTCTTTACTTCTCAGAACTGCAAGTTGGCTGTTTAGGCCAGCTCCTTCGGGATAAAGGCATTAGATTAATCTCTGGGATAAAAACATGATTAATGAAAATAATAAGCTGTGTTAATGATCTTTTCATCTACCAGCTACTGCCTTTTCAAAGAGCTCTGCAGCAAAGCTGTTGACTAGAGTAGTTATTTACTCTCAGTTCATTTCATAGTAGTTTATATTATTGGGTTGGGCAAAAAATTTGTTTGGGTTCTTCCATTACATCTTATGGGAAACCCAAACTAACCTTTTGGCCAGCCCACTACTTATACAGTGGTTTCATTTTCCTTTTGTTTTCCTAGAACAGTGAAGCTGAAAGACTCTAAGTCCATTAAGTCCAACTCCCTTATTCTATAGCTGGGGAAACTGAGATCTATAAAAGGAAAGAATTTGCATAAGGTTATGCAGCTAGTAAACAACAGAGATAAAACTGGAATAGATGTTTTCTGACTCCCAGTCCAGTGCCCCTTCCACACTTAACTTACTTTGGTTGCTCTGTACAAACCCCCGATTTAAATTCTGTTACTAAAATTTCAAAAAAGATAGCAAATATCAAGCGTTAATGAAGAGTCAGTCAGTCATGTCTGACTCTTTGTGACCCCCTGGACTGTAGCTTGCCAGGCTTCTCTGTCCATGGACTTCTCCAGGCAAGAATATTGGAGTGGGTTGCCATTCCCTTCTCCATGGGATCTTCCCAACCTAGGGATTGAATCCAGGTCTCCCACACTGCAGGTGGATTCTTTACCATCTGAGTCACCCAGGGAGCTCAAGTGTTAATGAGGATGTAGAGAAAAGGAACCCCTCCTACACAGTTGATGGGAATGTAAATTGATGCAGACACTATGGAGAACAGTGGACTTTTCCATAGAACACTATGGAAGTTGCTTTAAAAACTAAAAATAGAGCTACCGTAAGACCCAGCAATCCTACTCCCGGGTATATATCTGGAAAAGAGGAAAACTCTAATTCAAAAAGATATATGCACCCCATTATTCACAGAAGCACTATTTACAATAGCCAAGACATGGAAGCAGCCAAAGTGCCCATCAACTGATGACTGGCTTAAGAAGATGTGGTACATATATACAATGGAATATCACTCAGCCATAAAAACGAGTGAAACATTGCCATTGGCAACAACATGGATGGACCTAGAGAAGATCATACAAAGTGAAGTAAGCCAGGCAGAGAAAGACAAATATTGTATGCTATCACTTATATATGAAATCTAAAAAGTAATGCAAGTAAATCTATATACAAAACAGAAATAGACTCACAGACATAAAAAAGAAGCTTTTTTTTGTTTTATGGTTACCAAAGGAAAAATGAAAAGGAGGGAAGGATAAATTAGGACTATGGGGATTAACAAATGCAAACTATTATATACAAAATAGATAAGTAGTAAGGATTTACTGTATAACACAAGGAACTATATTCACTATCTTGTAATACTCTATAATGGAAAGGAGTCTTAAAAAATATATAACTGAATCATTTTGTTGTACACCTGAAACTGACACAATATTGCAAGTCAACTATGCTTTAATTTAGTAAGTAAATAAATTCTGTTACTGAAACTTCTAGGTCAAATCATGCTAGTACAGGTCCCATGGCCCACAGACACATAAACACATACCAGGTATAGTGTTGTGGTCAGTTTCAACTAATAAAAGTATCAAACTTAGGTCCTCAAGGAAACCATCAAGTGGAAATTCCAGACAGAAGCACTTTTCTCTGGTAATGTGCTTTCTTTCATCTTACTACCTGACATAATATTTGGCGATGTGGCTCCATTCTGCCTGAACTTAATTGCCATGATATTGCTAAAAAAGAGTCTCTACAAGAATGATAATCTCAAATTTTCAAGGAGTAACAGATGAGGTTGTCCTTTGTAGATGAAAGGCAAACCCTGTACTCACATCCATGAGCTGAGATACATAACTGGCATTCAGTGAAATATCCCCGAGTAGATGTTCTCTTTTATCCCTTCAGAACCCTCAGGATGTTGCTCAAGCATTGGAATTCCTGAAGACAGAGGGACTAGACATTACTTACTGGACACACACCTGGTTTAACTCTCATTGTGTCAGACTGCAGACCATGCTGTTTTCACTCAGTCTTCAAAAAGACCCAAATTCCTTTTTTCTCAGAATGTGACACACAAACAGACATCCTGGGGGCAGAAACCAAGTCAGAAACAGAAGGATCAGTACCAATCAGCTCTTTTGGCTGCCTCTGGACTTCACAGTAAGTCATGACTCACCAGGCTCCCGATCCTTATCCAGCAGTCTCTGTCCTTGGCTCAAACTTCTGTGCTCACCCTCTCAGAAAATGGTGTCACTGTCCTCTTAACTGTCCTATTCAGGGGTTGACTTTCCTCTGTCCTTCACCCCAATTCCTCACCAAATGTGTGGTGAGGAATTCCTCTCTTCTTAATCTCTTTGGTTCTTCCGCTTCCTTCTTTCTCTGAGCCACCACCTGATCTGCAACAATGTCTTGTCCCAGGTTGTGTACTAACACTGAGGAAACAGCAGTGAGTGATAGAACACTCTCCTCATGGAGTTCAGGTCTGTATTCTAATTGGCCGTTTGTTCATTTGCCTCCTCCACTCAGGTCTCTGGACCGAGTCTAGTTCATCTCTGCATCTCCAGAATCTAGCAAAATATTAGGCATGCCGCAGATGAAGGTCAGTGGGCGAATATTCAACTTTCACAACTATGTAGTAGCCCCAGCATGACTCTGCTTGTCTATTATGAGCCCACAAAACTGTGCCCAACTTTTCATTCCTCCCAGCCCTTACCTATTTCTGTCATTCCAGCCCTTTTGAACACTTCGATGGTATCCTATCCATTTTGTTCACATCCTATGCTTTCTGGAGCTCTAGGTTTGTCCCTTTCTCTGGAGAGCCTGTTCAAGCTGCTTTCTTCTGGCTCCAGGCAGATTGCTACCAGCCATGCCTCTGGTGGCCCAGCCCACACATTAGAGCATGTTGAACTCAAGGCATCTGGTGAATTAAAGGTTAAGCAGAGTCCTTGAACAGACAAGGTCTAAAAGCTTGACAACTCATACCCCAAACTGGAAACCAGCTTCCAATAAGCCTTAAGTCAAGAAGCATCTTCCATATATATATATACTCAAACTATGTGTTCACTAGCACAGCAGAATCTGCTTCTAGGTAAGTTCAATATTGTCTTAAGACTTTGGTAAAATTTGTGTTATTGAAAAGAATGGGCTAAAATAGATATTGAACCGTGATAGTATTAATGTCAAAGCCCTTTGACTTTTATGATTCAAAGGAGGGAGGAAAGTGATCATCACTGTTCCATGGAATACAAGAGGGGGGGATTGGAGCCTGTCTTTGACTCTCATTATACTCTCAGTGCTACCTCATAGTAGCATCTCAATAAATATTTCCTTAACGAATGAATGATGAGATCCATAGTAGACACAATTGGTTTATGCATCCTGGTGACTGAATTCTGAATTCCTAGACAGTGAGTAGGAAAAGGAGTCATGAAATTAAAATCTCTTCACTTTACAAATGAGTCACTGGTCAAGAGTGACTGGGTAACTTAGCTAAAATCACATAGCAAGTTAGTGGCCAAGCACAGACTTAAATCCAGGTTCCTGATGCCACCATGCTTTCCTCTGCACATAACTCCCCCAAACCCCAACCAGGTTTAAACCCAAACAAAGTTTCCTGGAAGGATTTATAAAAATCTGGCTTCTTGGTCCACAATCGGATTCTGTATGTTTTGACTCACTTGAAAAATAAAAAGCATTGATATTTAGACTTGTCGGCCAGAGTTGCTCCTCTTCACTCCTATCCAAGTCCCCCTATATAGTTAAGTTTTCTCTTCTGCAATAAAACCAAACTTTCAAAGGGCTCTGTGTTTTTAGCACATAGAAATAAAGCCTATTGAAACCAGAGGTAATAGATAGCTATAGATATATAAATCACTTGATTTAGTGTCAGGGAATTCTGAGTGTTTGGGACTGATTTAATAGATTTGGGGGAAATAAACAAGGGAATTCAATAATGAGCACCTGCTCTTTCCAATAAACTTGCTGGGAAACAACCAAAAGTGAAAGGAATCAATTTAGATATAAATGACACAACCCCCAGCCAGTCTAACGGGAAGGCTTGAAACTGCCACAGCTTCATGTGCAGCCCTTTGCCCCCTTTTGTCTTGGTCCCTCTACATTGCAGGGGTTCAGTGTTCTATTTCAGATGTAACATTTCCATCTATGCAGAAAAGCACCCCCTCATCTTCCTGGCTTCCTTGGACAAATAGATTTGTGACAATTTAACTTTCTGTAAAATGCTTTCATGTCTCTTATCTTGGTCTTTTTGTTCATTCTTGTGACAATTCCATAAAGTAGGTAGGGTAGGAGTTGTCACACCAGAAAGATGAAATGACTTGTGATGGGTCACTGGGTTTGTCAGGGTCAGAGAAAGGAACAAAATGTCAAGGCTCCAGACAGAGCCTAGTCCTCCTCTATCCATGCCATTTCATCACCGAAGGAGACACTCTGCAAAGCAATTTCTTCTTTGTTCTTTATCACAAAATTTATGAGCTGATAAATTCTAGGGGAAGAAATTAAAGGGTCATAGGTTGACATCACTGTAGTTCAGTGTTGGCAATATGAAGCCCTGAAAGGAATGAGAACGATTCATTCATTTCTCTCTTCTGTTTCATAACAGCAATGCAAAAGAATATGAGCCTGAGATGACATTTCCCAGGAAAGAACTGGACATCCAAACTTTAGTAACAGGAACACTGTTTCCATTGGCCACAAAGTTCTAGTCTTTTATGCTATACACCAGGGGGTTGGCAAACTATGACCAGTAGGCCAAATCTGACCATTGCTTATTTTCTTAAATAAAGTTTTATTGGCACATAGCCACAGCCATTCATTTGTGTGGGGTCTATGACCACTTTCACACAACAGCACGACTGAGCAGTTGCAACAGTGACAGCTCTCAAAGCCTAAATTATTTACTGCCTGATCATTTACAGAAAAGATTTGCTGACCTCTGTGTTATACAACTCAAACACCAACCCCACTCATGAGGAAAAGTTCCTTTTGCCATTACAGAGAAGTTCTGTCCAATACAGAAATTGCTGGCGTGTGGAAGGAGACTATACATTGCTGAACTTCACTGAGTAGGTTTATGGGGATTGGTATTTGGCCCAGGATGCAGGTAAACATTTTTTCTTGCCATCCTTTTTGAAATCAGTCTTGAGCCCTCCTTACTTTTACTGTGAAAAGATCTATTATAGTGACTTGCAACCATTGAACAATTCCTGGCAGGATTCTCTCTTCATTACCAGTAATATACTATCAACCCAGTGCCAGAGGGTTAGAGGACAATGGAATCAATATCATGCAGTAGACACTACAGATGCTTCTTCCTCGTGAGTGTCCTGTTTCTAACTTTTCCCATCAAGCAGAGCCACCAGCATATGAATTATGAGGAAGCTGTCTTCATGGGGTTTTCTGAAGCTTATCCTCATACAAAGATCTGGGATAATTCAGGGCAACATGGGCCTTGGAGAGGCCAAGAGCCTGTGAAGTTTCTGCCAATATCTTTATAAAGGGACAATGCAATTTCTAAGTGACTTTTCATGCATTGTGACCTACTTGGTGCACTTGGATAACAGAGTTAACAAGGACAATCAGGAAGCTCAATTTCCTCTCTTAGGAAATTACCGGTTCCTTCAGAAGGCTTGCCAGGGTCTTGCCAGAAGGAAGCTATGTCTTCAAAATACCAGATTGGGTTGTGGGTGAAGGTAAAAGAGGCAAGGATGGAAGACAAGTAGGAACACCCACCAGGAGCTGTGAGATTTTTTTCTCTCTCTGTCTTCTTCTTGCCTACTCCTACTGTATTAATTTGGTAGGGCTGCCGTAACAAAATGCCACAAGCTGGGGGGCTTAAACAACAGAAACTGATTGCTTCATAGTTCTGGAGGCTAGGCATCTGACATCAAGGTATGGGCAGGGTTGGTCCTTCTAGAGGGCTGGGGAGAAGATATCTATTCCACACCTCTCTCCAGGTTTGTGGTGGTTTGCTGAAACTGCTCCAGTCTCTGCCTTCATTGTCACAGGGCATGCTTCTGTGTGTATGTGTGTGTGTGTCCCAATTTCCTCTTTTCATAAGAACACCAGTTATATTGGATTTAGGTTCCACTTCACTTTATTATAACCTCATCGTAACATATTTGCAACAACCCTATTTACACATAAGTTCACATTCTAAAGTACTGAGGTCAGGACTTTAACAAGTGAATTTGGGAGAGGGGCAGGGCCTCATTCAACCCATTGTACCTACCCACTGACTCTTTCATCCACCCTTCCTCCGCTACTGCCTCTTTAGGGTTCTACTCCTCTGCTTCAAATTCTGGACATGCCTTAATACCACTAGAGCTTGTCATAAGATTCAAGTCAGAGAGCATAAGGTCAACACTTATTGGAAGCTTGTCACTTCTTAGGTACATGAACCTGGACAAGTTACATAATGTCTTTAGGCCTTAGTTGCACCATTAGTGAGCTGGAAAGAGTAACATTCTTGATTTCATGGGGTGGTTGTGTGGCACATATTACATCCTGGCCCACAGGAAGTCTCAGTAAATAGTCACTATTATAATTAGCTGCAGTGGCACTAGGGGCAGCCTGGCCTTAGGACAAAGGAGAAAGCTGATGACAGCAGGTGTGGTGAGGGTTTATACCTTTGTCTCAAAGAATATTTTTTGAGCTAGGCACTCTCGTGGGACCTGGGGATGGAGCAGCAAAGACAACAGAATTCCTACTGTCAAGGAGCTTAGAACTGAGTGGGAGAGATACACAAGAGCAAAATGAGTAAATGTATATGATGCAGTCAGATAGTATATAAATGCTATTAAGTAAGAAACACAGAAAAGTGAAAGTGTTAGTCGTTCATTTGTGCCCAACTCTTTGTGACCCCATGAACTGCAGCCCACCAGGCTCCTCTGTCCATAGGATTTTCCAGGCAAGGACTGGAGTGGGTTTCCATTTCTTTCTCCAGGGGATCTTCCCAACCCAGGTATTGAACCTGAGTCTCCCGCACTGCAGGCAGATTTTTTACTGACTGAGATACCAGGGAAGCCCTAATAAATATTGGAATGACTAAATAAATGATATCAAAATACTAATCACTGTAGCATTCAGATGGTTAAATTACAAGAAATTTTCATCTCCCGAATTTCTTTCTTCTATTCATTCAAATATTTATCAAATGATAATGTATAATAAATTTTATATAATTATGAGCTGGGCACTGTTCTGAGTGTTAGAAACTCAGCAGTACATAAAACAAAGTCCCTGTTCCCATGAGGTATATGTCAAGTGGTTTTACTATTTATGCAATGAAGACACAGTTATTAAAATTAAACTACTTTTCAAAATTTTGGCTATAAAAGCTTTTAAAATGCAAGCATACACTTTTAATTTATATGTTCATAAATTCAACTCTTCATGCATTAATTAGTTGACAGAAAATTAATTTTCTGGAGTGTGGCACAGTTAAGTAGACAAAATATTAACTTTTGTGCAAATCAACTGTCTTCTACTCATGTAACATAGAAATATTAGAGGAGATAAATAGTGAAAGTAGCTGGGGAGGAAACCATTGTAAGAGGTAGTAGGGAATTTGGGGGTGACTAAGTGACATTTGCCCCAGTGCCCAGTAGGCTAGGCTGATGCTGGCTTTGGTAAACAGACAAACAGACAGCTCTGCTGACTTCTTTAGAAGTGAATATCCCCATCAATTGGCTGAGATATGAATGTTGATTCCAATTCACCTCATTTCTGTCTGTTGAACTCTTATGTCTCTTCAATTAAGTACCATGTCATTGAGGCCTTAATCAGGTGCTGCCATCAGTCCTTGTTATTTGTCCCACCCTAGACTCTTCCAATGGCCTGTTGGCTCTTTGGAGCCAGGGCTCCTGTCTCATATTCCTTTTGTAATGGTCTCACTCTTAGTTAAATTCTCAAACAGGTGATAGTTTCTCCATAATGCTTGTGCATTAAATGACTTACAGGGAAAAAGTTTCTCTGTTTTGTAAAGGAGGTAGACAATGACTAGAGCAGAACTCCTAAATATATTATGCTGATGTTGAGACCAAAATATAATCTTTGCCTACTGGAATTACCATAGTTTGTTAGGCTAGCATCATCTGGATACTGTTGCAGGGGAACATAGTATTTTCCACGACACATTTCCTACATGGTACATAATAGTACTAGCCATTATGTACTTACCATGTGTCAGGGATTGTTCTAAATGTGCTTTACTTCTAATAATTCATTTAGTCCTCACCACCACCTATGAGGTAGGTAATGTTATCCTCATTTTACAGGTGAGGGCACTGAGGCCAAAGCTCAGAATACCTAACTGAACAGTCCAAAGCAGAAGATGAGTCCCAGATTCTGCTTCTTTCTGTGTGGTCCCTCAAAAGGCACAGCAGTCTCCACCATGCTGGCCTCCTGGACTGTGTCCTGCACACAGATGGCTAGTAATATAAGGAACCTCTCAAGGAAACCATGGCAGCCAGTGAAGAGGAATTTTTAAAGATAACTTGCTAACTTTATTTTAATCTTATTTTCCCCTGGGAAATCCGTTTTAGTAATTTTATACATATTTTTGAAGCAATCTAGCACTTACAGAAAAGTTTTAAATGCAGTAAATGTAGTACAAGAGTTTTTTTCCCCTGAATCATTTGAAAATAAATTGCCATCCTGATGGCCCAGTGCTATCAAATACTTTTATATTTCCTATAAACAGGGCATTCTCCTATATAACTGCGATTGGCCATTGAAATTGAAATTGATATTGGAAATTAATACTGATAGATATCTATAGTCTAATCCTTAGGTCAAATTCAAGCTTCACAATTGTCCCAATAATGCCCTCTGTGGTAAAAGAATCTAGTTCAGACCATGTGTTATATTTAGTTGTTATGTATTTCTAGTCTCCTTCCTACATAGCACCTCAATCTCTTTGACTTTTGAGATCTTATCACTTTTGAATATTTCCAGTTAGTTATGTTATAGAATGCTCCTCCTTTTGAGTTTGTCTTATGTTTCCTCATTGTTAGATTCAAGTTGTACATACTTGGCAGCAATACCACACACACGATGCGATGCGATAATGTGTTCTCACAGGATCTTATTACATGGTTGAAAAACAAGTAAATTTCAGGGCTACCCATCACAGTTAGCTTCTGAATCAGTTTCATCACTAGTTGCAACAAACACTCAGCTGCACTTAACACTAGGCTCAGAATGACAAGTGCTCGTTATGTCTCCACACCAAAGTCCACTGGAAATATGGCCTTAGCTTGCCTCTGTAGCTTCACCTCCTATGATACCCATTTTATTTTTTCCTCCAGATGTCTAGGAACACTTTCCAACTTCTGTGTCTTTGCCCAAGTGTTTCCCTTTGCCGTTCATACCATCTCCATTTCTACCCATCTCTCATGTCAAAAGCTGTCTTGTCCTTCAGGGACTACTTAACACTCAAGTCATGCCTGACTCTTTACAACTCCATGAAGGCTCTTCTGTCTATAGAATTATCCAGGCAAGAATACTGGAGTGAGTTGCCATTCCTTTCTCCAGAGGATCTTCCAGACCCAGGGATTGAACCTGGGTCTCCGGCATTGCAGATGGATTATTTACTGTATCAGCCATCAGGGAAGTCCTCAAATGCTATGCTCGCTATGATATTTTCCCTAATCCCTTATTCCTAACTTGGAATTTCACCTTCCCTCTAGTATATATTTAAAACGTTTTAATAGCCATATTATCCCTTTATACTAAAATTAGACGATAGATTGCAAGTTCCTTGCAGTCAGTAGCTTTGCGTTATCCCTCTCTATTCTGTCCTTAATCCTATTACACCCCAAACCCTGCCCATGGACTGACCATTTAATATAAATGCTGTATGTATAGTAATATTAGCTACTGTTGTTGACTCTTAGCTATATACCAGGCAGTGTTCTAAGCTGTCTGCATAGATTGTCTCATTTAATGCTTATAACTGCTTTGTGAATTAGAGGACAATCATTGTCCACATTTTATGGAAAGTAACTCAATAAGAATAGATAATAAATATTCACTGATGGAAAGAACCATTTCATGAACTCAAAAAATATTTCACAAAGAGTTATGACACTGATTTCTTGAGGATCCTCTAGCCCCTGATCTTGAAAGCACTGTTTCTAATTAGAGGGTAATATTCATTATTGGGCAGGAAAACTATAGTCAGGCCATTAAAAAATGAAAGTCAGAAGCCAAGAAAGTTCATTTGGAAATAGAGTAAAAAAGCAGATGGTGAGCAGAAACTAAAGTACCAAAAAAACATGTGAAGTTACAACAAATGGAGGCAAGCTCTTGAGACCTGCACACAAATCCCAAGCACAAGAGAATATCTTAGCAAAAGCCCAGTGTCAACATGCAGAACAGGAGAGGTCCCTGGGGCCCAATGGCTAGTTAGAGTCGCTTCAGAAGTAGTACTGATGAGGGTCACTTGGAACACAGAAACCACAGTTTACGCTTCTGTAACTCTGATCGAATGACCTATGTCTCAGCCCTGGATGGTTAGCCTTCTCAGTATACTTAGGCCAAAACCCCAGACAAGGGTTGGCTAAGTCATGCAAATTCCAGAGGAATTATCCTCTGGTAAGTCACCTTATCTATATGAGCTCTGTTTCATCACTGATAAATTGGTATTAATGCCCACATTGGCTATCACATGGTGATTGAAATTGTTAGGCTGAAACATCACCAATGTTGTGTTTTTTTTTTTTTTTACATATACAAAGCTATTTCATATGGCTCAACCAAACAGATGCAAACTGTGAGATCTTCTTTATCTCTGTCTTTCCAGTATCAAGAACAGTTCCTGGAGCATGGGAGGCATCCAAGAAATATTTTAACAGATATATTGAGGTATAATTGACATACAATAAACTGCCCATATTTCAATTATACAATCTGATGAGTTTTGATATGTATACATCTGCAAAGCGATCATCACATTCAAGATATAATGAGCATATCTATCACTTCCCAAGAGAAATATTTGCTAGAGAAGTAAGAGAAAAAATGTGGCTGCCATACTGCTTTGGAGACTATAAAACATGAGCAGCAAGAAACTATTACTAAAACCCAATGAGGAGACTCTTACTCCTCACCCTTATACCTGGGGTATAGGGCCATGGGAAGCAGAGAAGATCAAAGAACCCCGGGCCACGACAGATTGGAGGGTCACAAAGATGACAGTGCTCCTGGTGGCAGAATCCACTGCCTATTTGGGGGAATTGATATACCAGTGTGGTTCCCGGTCACATTCCCTGCTCCGGTACAAACTCTAATTAGTAACATTGCGTGGTTTTGTTTGCCTTTTTCAAAAAAGCCTTATTGATCTGGAAAGCATCTTAAAGTTGATTTGGTGGCTTTAAATCTCATTTTCTTACGAGATTTTCTTTTTACATTGTTGTTAGCAATAAACTTGGACAGAAATGGATGGTAAAGAGTGCTAAGGTGAAACTGAACTGTAATTTTGAGTGATATCACAGCCAAGATGGGGTACTTTACTCACATTTATGACAGTATGCAGTATTGGAAACTTCCACAGGGTAGTAGGACCTGCTTAATTAGCTCAGGAATTGGAGGTTACCCAGGCCTCATCTAAGTGGGGCAAACCTAGTAGTTCACCTCTGCCTCCAATGATTTAGAAAATTGGAGACAGTCCTGATTTCACCCTCTGAAATCACCTTTTGCTTTGCTTTGCCCAGGATAACTGAATTGAAGGCATACATTTATCCAGCCATTCTACATGTGCTTTTCACCCTGGCCCTGTCCAGACTAACCTGGCTTTCTGTGCAGGAGTCAAAACACCATGAGTCATAGGAAGCTCAGGAATGTCTGTTTCTGTTGCAAGAGCAAGAACAACATGGACTACTTCAAACTCACCTGGGAAATGGATGCTCTCTGATGACAACACCCAGATAGGCCTATCTTTTCATATTTTCTTGTAGTATTTGGACATTGTATGGAATATTAGAGACCGACTACATCTATGGGATGACTCAACATTTTCAACCTGCATCTTTGGGATGACTTAACATTTTCAACTGTCTTTCTGTGACAGATTCTAGAACACAAAGAAAAATTTACATGTAAGCTCAGTATACACAACCTATAAAAACAAAAGTAGATTTGATTGAAATTAAGGGTCAAGGTATGTACCCTATCACTACCTTGAGGGTACCAGAAGCATTTTTATGAACCCTTAGGGTTCTGTTGAGTGACGTTGCAAACTTCTAGTTTCTCTGAGCCTCATCTTCCTCCTTTGTGAATGGGAAGAATGCTAGTGTCTACTTCCTTGGAGAGTTGTGAGGGCTTAAAAAGATAATACCCTAAAGCATTTGCACAGTGTCTAATACATGGACAGCTCTCAATAAAAGGGAACCATTTTCTCTTCCCATTTCCCTGGGCCTGTTCCTATATGGATCAAAGAACCACATGCTATAGAAGGAAGTGATTGCCCTCAGTCAGAGAGCAAGTTAGTACTGCTGCTAAAGCAGCTTTTTCAATTTCCACTCCAGTGTGCCTTTCAGTACACCATAGTTGTTATCCCTCCTTCTGCTGAAACTGTGATAGAATAAAAAAGATGCCTGGTCCTCAATACCTCTGAGATGCTATCTGATTGAATCCTAAGAATGGAATAAAGAAGGCTGTCCTCTAAGCATCACATAAATAAGTAAAGAAGAAGTCTGGGTGTTCAAGCACAGAGAATCCCAGTTCTGTAAGATGTAAGTCATCCTAAATCCTAGATTACTAAATTCATAGTCTAAATGGCAGTGATAGTCTCCCAGAAAGCTAATGCACCTAGACAGGAAGCAATTTAACAGAGTGGTGCTTATAAAGTCACAAAAAGCATTCTGTTCCACCTCTGCATTGTAGCAAAACCATTAATCAAGGCATTGATGTCAAATAACTTCCAAAATGGCAGAAACGTGCATATGTGATCTGACTGCACTGGTCTCTGGTCATGGCTTTCAATGCATTTCTAAACTGATTAATCCTGGCCCATTAACATTTGATGAACTCAGATAGACAAGAATGAGAGGAACCCAAAATGCACCTTATTTTAATGTCATGTATATATATATATATTTATATATATTTATCACTTTAGGATATTTAAAGTAGCCCAGGAAGTTCTTCTGCCATCCAGTGCTTTCAGTCATTTTTTTCCAAAAGAGAATAATTAATATGTCATCATTATTCAACATGTGGCATATTTCTACCCTCCCCACGCCAAAGTAGAATGTTATTTAGAATCAAATAAGATTTTAATATTCACACTTGGACTGATATTTGTACTGTGGAGCTAGGCAGCTCGAAGGGAGGCTTTGGCTTTCCTTTCAGCCAAGCTTCCCTGCTACTGCATGATAAAGCCATCTTGTCCATTAATGAAGAGGTTTTGCATATTGGGTTGGAAATTCCTCAGGTATGCCAGTAAATTGCACCAGTCCTGCCAATAAGCACAGACAATCTATTTCATCGTTTTCCCATGAGGCCAGGGCCAAATGTTTTCCATGTTTGTACAAAATATATGTTGACCCTGATGGATGACAGATGACATTCCTTTTTCATTTACAAACACAAGAAACCCATGAAATCAGATGGAATTGCAGATAGAACTCAGATGATAGATGTGACTGTATATGCAAAGAATTGGCTTTGTGGGCAGGAGTCAGACACTGGAAGGTATCAGTTATGTTGCTAGAATAATGAATCCAAGATTTCTGGGGTACATGGATTTACCACAGTGAATTATAATTAGAGGTGAAGGTCACTGTGACTTTGTTGATACCAGCTGTCTTGTAGGTTGTTATAACTAACTCCTGATTCTCACCTCTAATTAGACAACTATAAAAATAATACTAACATTTTCTGTATAATCAATTGACAAGGAAATTACTTCTTGTATTTATAAAGGCTCAGAACCAGATGTGACTTTTCATAATTGAACAAAAATGGGTAAAAATAACTTGCTAGAATGAAACATAATTTGGAAATTTCCTAAAACATAGAACATTAACCTGAGAGGGACTTTCAAGGTAAAACAGTATGTTTCAATTTGAAGTCCTAGGGTTCCTGTAGGTTTCCTAAGCCAATAATGGGATGTCTGGATTTAGTTTCCATTGGAAGCTCTAGCTTCTCAAAATAAGGCTGCACAGGCTAACTAGAACATCAAGGGTCATTGTGTTGGGCTGGAGTTTTATGTGCTTAATGTGGTTTAATGTGTGGTTACCTCACATTCATTGACAGATCTCTGTATATCTAACCACTTAAATATAAGAAAATAAATTATTACTTAATAAAAAAACAATTTTTATAGTAGGTTTAATATTTCAAAGCATGGAGTCCATGGAATTATTTCGGGTGGGGAAAGGAATTTTTTAAAGAGATTTTGGCTATGAGAAGGTTGTAACTCACTGAACTTGTTAAAATCTCTTGTTTAAAAAATGATCAAACTCAGGCACAAAACATTCCTGTCCCTTATTGGTCATCCCGGATCACTTGAAAGTACAAAGGTAATAGCTTATGTACTAATCAATAATGCCTATCTCAGCACCTCCACTAATACATTTCTTTTCTCTGTACATCAGCCTTTTATTTAATCACTCACTCTACTGAGGAGTTTCACATTTATGAGTCACTTCAGTCTTTAGTCATTAGTCTTTTCCCCAGTCCAATTTTACTCACTTTTCTTTGACTGTTATCTACACAGTTGAGTGGATCTACCATCTTAACTGAATTGATGAGTCCATTCAGTTGAAGTATCAGAAGGTGTTTCACTCATCCCAGTGGAGTCACACTAGATATGGCCAAGTATATAAATAGATCAGAAATCCACTCTGTACTGGTAAAGTCTCAGCAACTCCAGGGCTGAAATGAGTAGGTCAGGAACATGGTATTTTACCACTAAGGCAGAAGAAAGGAAGAACATCAGGTCCTTAGAGACCTTCTTCTGTTGCTAGCCAGCAATATCTCTACTTTCCCACTCTGTGTGAGGCCAAATTTCCCATTAAACAGAGCTTGAGATGAAAATTTGTGTGCAGGTGTTTTCTTGGGTAGTACAGCACTGTAAAGAAGTTGAGGAAGTAGAATTTGGCAGAGAGAGTCTACTGAGATGCAGTTGCAACAGAGGCCTCGGCTGATTCTGTGGGGAGTTCTAGAGCTGGGATGGGTCTTTTGAGTTGTCCTGAACATAAGGGGTCTTGGATTTGTATATATACACATTACCAGGCATTGGATGCAGGCTGTCCCTGGGGAGTAAGAATCACCTTGGGTGAGGCAATTCTCTTTGGATGATGGTGATTCTCAGAGAGAAATTCAGCTTGGAGAAGGCAGCACTCTGTAGTTAGGATGTCTCATTCTTGATGTGGGAATCTGAGGACACATAAAACATCTATTACACCTTCCTCTCCTTAACCTCCCCGTGTGCCACCTCTGTAGACAATGTCCTCTATGCATCATTCTCATAGAAAGAGGAACTAAGAAAGTAGATCCAAACTTTTTTCCTTTCCCCACAAATCATCCTTATAACTGGTAGAGTATTTTTGAGAGCTGGCTAGCTAGGGTTAATATGAAATTTACAGCTGTTGGGAAGAGAAAAACAAATAGTCTCTGTGCATGTTTGAAGTTTCTTTCATTATTTAAGGAGTTTTCTTTTGCTATTCAGTTATATAAAGATTAGAAGACAAAATGGAGTCAACAAAAGAAATGAATCATTTGAATAGCATGATTGTCATTCTGTGGTGATCTGAAAAGTCCAATATCACCGTTTAAATCAGATTTCCTTTTGTCTAGAGAAAGAGACTTGACCTTTTCCAGTGGCCACCTAAGTAGAAGGTCAGACAGCCTAAGAGAATGTCTCAACCTTCTCTTGATTTTCTTTTATTCTTTTAGCCTTCCTTTGTTCTCATGTATTCTACATCTTTAACTCTTTTTTTTGCACTGAAAATCTGTTTATCCAGCCATGTCTATAGGAAGATAAAGTATCTGTAAACAAAAATTTCATTAGTTAGTTGAAATGGTGTACATTCCCTTTACCTTTGCAAATGTTGGCTAGATTAAAATAGGCACGTGTGTAGAGGCACAGCCATTAAAGTTATGGGGAAATTTTAACATATATTTTACAAATGTCTTGACATGAGGTACTGCTTCTTAAGCTGCAAGTTGTAGCTTATCAAGTGAAAGAAGCAAACTTGGATTGTAATATTCTCCACCTATCTTTGTGTAGTTTAGTACATGGTATCAAAGATCATTGGAACAAGCAGCCTGCCAGGTTCACCATCACCTCAGTTCAGTTCAGTCACTCCGTCGTGGCCTACTCTTTGCAACCCCAAGGACTGCAGCATGCCAAGCTTCCCTCTCCATCACCAACCCCCAGAGCTTGCTCAAACTCATGCCCATTGAGTCGGTGATGCCACCCAGACATCTCATCCTCTGTTGTCCCCTTATCCTCCTGCCTTCAATCTTTCCCAGCAGCAGGGTCTTTTCAAATGAATCAGTTCTTTGCATCAGGTGGCCAAAGTATTGGAGTTTCAGTTTCAATATCAGTCCTTCCAATGAATATTCAGGACTGATCTCCTTTAGGATTGACTGGTTGGGTCTCCCTGCAGGCCATAGGACTCTCAAGAGTCTTCTCCAAAAGCATCAATTCTTCAGTGCTCACTTTTATTTACAGTCCAATTCTCACATCCATACATGACTACTGGAAAAACCATAGCTTTGACTAGACAGAACTTTGTTGGCAAAATAATATCTCTGCTTTTTAATATGCTGTCTAGGTTGATCATAGCTGTTTTTCAAGGAGCAAGTGTCTTTTAATTTCATGGCTGCAGTCACTATCTGCAATGATTTTGGAGCCCCCCAAAATAAAGTCTCTCACTGTTTCACGATAGGTTAGGAATTGTTCACTAGAATGTCATGGCCCCTTATAAATTCAAATGGTATATTAACCTTTTGGGAAAGAATGAAGGCAAGAAAGCTGCTCATTTAAGGATTAATATCTTCTTAATTTGTTTATATTAAGAGTCTTGCCAGAAGAAAAAGCACATGATTTAGAACTTCAGATTCCTGGGTTCTAATTCTAGCAAGAACACATAACTAGCAGTTACACATGGCTTTTACTGAAGCATTTTGTGAATCCTAAGCTATGCCATTGAGCCAAAATCTCTCTACTAAAGAGAAATGGCTTTCATTGGACAGGAAAGCACTAGAGTAGATTCTTCTTTCTTCTTGTGAAATAAATCAATAACTGTATTCTCAAAACATCAGATACTTTTGCAAAGATATGATCTGGTGATGCACCCAAAAATCTTCTGGTTGTGGTAACGTTGACACATCTTTAGGATCTGACTATATCAAAGAGTTGTCTTCAATACCTGTCAACACATCATGTTTCTGCATCTCAGTTTTCATATATTGCAAGAAAACTATCACCATTTATTTCGCTACATAGTACATGTTGGGGAGGAATGCAAAGTAATGCAAGTAAAACTGCATTGTTGGAGGACATAGTAACTTCCTTCTTTGGTTTTAGCTGACACACCCATTCCTTGAAATTCCTCCCACCTTTATACTCCAGGATACCATAGGTTAAGTTCTCACTTGTTCTCATTTGATGGTTTCTCTTTTTCACTCTCTAGTAATCCATGAATCTTCTAGAAGTAATCCATTGAATCTTAAGATTCAATCATCAGCCTCTGCATGTTTCTAGCAATAGTTACTTCTTTCAGGGAGGTGGTCTAGTTAAGATTATTGTCACAAATCCAACTCTGACCTCTCCCTGACAGTCCTGTATTTTTGTTAGGGGAAGCACACTGACTGAAACCGCCCACCCTGGCCAGGCACCATAGTAACCACTTGCATGAGTTGTTTTACGACAGGAGGTCCTGGTAAGGAACATGGAACTAATAAGCCACCACCAACCAGGAGAGTTCAGGAAAGGTCAAAAGGAGACACCACATGTCCAAGCACCTCCCAGAATCCTTCTCTCTGGCATCCATCTTGGCTGAACAAGGCGTGCACCACCAGGAAGGACTCTGAGTCAGAATGACTGGCTAAAGACAACCCCATCACCATAAACTCATCCCATCACCATGAAACCCGAGACTGTGAGTCATGCAGCAGAGCTATTCTCCTGGGTTCCCTTACCCTACTGCTCTCCACCCGGGTGCCCTTTTCCAATGAAATCTCTTGCTTTGTCAGCACATGTGTCTCCTCGGACAATTCATTTCCGAGTGTTAGACAAGAGCCCAGTTTCGGGCCCTGGAAGGGATCCCCCTTCCTGCAACATTTTCATCTCAAGGTCTTCTGTCTTTGAGCACTCTAGTCCTGTGACATTTTCTTTATATGAGTGTCCATCGTACTTCTGTCTAACTCTATATTTTCTCTCATTTATTCAACAGTTTTCTCATATGCTACATGGGGATAGGATAATTATAGGATCTACTTATCTGTTTTTAATCATCTACTTATCCGCTTCTATTTCTCATTAAATCGTAAGTTATCTGGAGTCAGATACTTTTTGTATTTTATTTAGTATTATAGAGTTAAATACTCAAAAAATTCTGCTATAGTAGTTACTAAAATCTCTGGCTCCCAGAATATCAAGTGCAGAGTTCCACATGAGGTGAATACTCAGATAGTGTCCTTGAAGTAGACCTATACATAGTATGATACTAAGGTCCTAACTTTCTTCTTCAGAATATTAACCAGCCCTCAGAGCCTTATCATTCCTTACTTCACACATCATGCTTCTTTATACATAATTTCTTTCAGTTCCCTCATCTAGCAAGCTTTTTTCCCATATTTCCTCACTGTCTTAATCTGCTTTGTACATGCCATTCTCTCTACTGAGCACACACTCTATTGTCCCTCACTTCTCACATTCCTTAGGTTTCAACTTAGTTATCACTTCTTCTAAGAAGTCTTTCTGTATTCCCTAAGTCCATTTTAGGTGCTTTCATAGGACCTATTACTGTATAGTGTATTATACACTAAATCATAAGTTCTCTGGAGTCAGATACCTTTTCTGTTTTATTTAGTATTATAATCCCACTGTTTGTTGTTGTTCATTTGCTCAGTCGTGTCTGACTCTTTGTGACCCCATGGGCTGCAACACACCAGGCTCCCTATCCTTCTCCATCTCCTGGAGTTTGCTCAGACTCACTTGCATTGATTCAGTGATGTCATCCAACCACGTCATTCTCTGTCACCCCTCCTCCTTCTGCAGCTAGGCTTGACCAATAGGTTCGTACTTCATAGAGCCTTGTACTCCCTCGTATCTTGTTGGACCATGAGTTAAATAATGACTAAGGGAAAGGGCCAGCTATTGAACCACCAAAAAGTACAATTATCACCAAACCTGGAGGTTTGGGAAGAAATATCCAATTGTACCTGATTCTATTCCACCTGCTCTCTCTCTTTTTTTCCTACAAAGGTAACAATAAATTTGCTGTCCTTCCTGGAACTGACTTATTTTGCCAGATAACTGACATCTTAGAGGCAGAAAGCTTGACTATGAAACATTTTGGAAAAGTGAAGATTAATAACCAACACATTTTCAACTTCTGAAATCAGAAATTACTAGGAGAAGAAGTCAAGAGCAAATCTCATGTTAAAATTTGTTAGGGAGTTTTGATATCAAGGGATAAGTGTGTCATGCAGGAGATGAGCCTCTAGGATGAATTTGATTAATTCTCTACAACAGCAAAGTTGTATAATCAGATGGTGTTGCTTAAGGCCTCCTCTTGCTTCGGAGTTAAATAAATTGTGTAATCGCTAGTGGATTTCTATTCTGCCACATATCAAAGATGTAAAAAGAAGATTTTCAATTGGGTTGCAGGGTCAAAACTGAGGATGGGTGTACTTTATTGGATTCAGCTCCCTGGTGACAGGAATATGCCAGAATAAGTGACACTTCAAGCATGGTGACCACAAAACTGATAGGGAAGGAGCACTGTCAAATTATAAGGACTTTGGTTCTAATTCTCACTCAACTACTAGCTTGTTGTGTGACCGTGAGCAAGTTGTTTGCTCCCTTTGAACCTCAGTTTCTGCTTCTGTGCTGTGATAGAGAGTAGACATTCTTCTGGATGATCCCTGGGTTCTTTCTACATCATGAAACCCAATAACTCAATTAGCTATGTATCTTAGGTGATAGCGTTTACAGCCCAAGCTAATCAGATGGTCCTCTCAATTCTGCATTTAACTTTGTGTTTGGCTACCTCACACCAACAGAGAAGGCAATGGCACCCCACTCCAGTGCTCTTGCCTGGAAAATCCCATGGATGGAGGAGCCTGGTAGGCTGCAGTCTATGGGGTTGCTAAGAGTCAGACACGACTGAGCGACTTCACTTTCACTTTTCACTTTCATGCATTGGAAAAGGAAATGGCAACCCACTCCAGTGTTCTTGCCTGGAGAATCCCAAGGACGGGGGAGCCTGGTGGGCTGCCATCTATGGGGCTGCACAGAGTCATGACTGAAGTGACTTAGCAGCAGCACCTCACAACAAATACCTGGATGGATGGTTTTGTCCCCCCAACTTTCATTCATATGTTTAAGTGCCAGATGCTGGATGTGTGGATCTAAGTCACGTTGGCTAATATCAGTTGAATGAAGGGCTAATTGCTTAAGAAACATTTCCTAGAGCAATTTGTACCATTTATTTATTTGGGAATCTAACCTACATTGGATATTTGGCAATAAACTGGCACTATACTTATATTCTGCCATCTTTTAAGCTATGGCATAACTAAATTGACTTTTATTAACTATAAAGGGGGACTATATTAGACCCCCAAGAGAATAGATTTTTTAAAAGGTCTTTTTTTTTCTATGAAAATTCTTTTATTATTTGCATTTCTTCAACAAACATGGCTTAACATGGGTGTGAGTTGGGCCCTCTCTGAGGAGTAGTTACTGAAACAGAGTTTGAAAATGCAAAAGTTTATTGGAGGTAATGCCTGTAAAAGGAAAAGGAAGGGGTTAAGCAGAAGTAAGTAAGGAAATATTTCAGACGGTGATGCTGATGTGATACTTATGAAAGAACAAGGGACAGGAAGTAGGATTAGATAGAGAAAGCCTCAGACTGAGGGTCAGATCTCACAAAGCCTCATCCAACCCAGTGGAGATCTCGTAAGCAAAAACTCCCCATTATAGGAATCTCACAATGGGGAGAGATGTCCAAGCCCTAACCCTATATCCAGTCATTGAGAGAGGGATGCCCATGAAGAGTACAGCTGAGGTAGAACCCAAATGCACTAATAGGTAGAAGCTGCCAGATAGATAAATGCATTCCTTACAGCTGAATGACGAGTTCTTTCTTGAAGAGAGATCCAGGCAGCATATCTCCATAACTTCAAGAAATGCCATTTTCTTTACATTTCACTTTGGGCCACCTGCTCTTGCTTACAAAGTCTAAACTCCTATCTAATTTCACATAGAATATAATAATTAGGGATGTATTTTACAAAAGAATTGCAAAGCATATTCTGAAAACTACAACACATCATTGAAAGAAATTAGGGAAAATTTAAATGAACACCTATCCTATGTTCATAGATTAGGAAATTTAGGATTGTTAAGTTTGCAATTCTCTGCAAATTGATCTATAGATTCAGTGTAATATCTTTCAAAATTCAAAGGGTCTTTTTTTTTCAGAAATAGACAAGCTCATCCTAAAATTCCTATGAAAATACAAGGAGTTCTGATAAAAACAATCTTGAAAAATAAGAATGAAGTTGAAGGATTCATACATGCTGATTTCAAAATTACTACAAGACTACAATAATTAAAGCAGTCTGATACTGACTTAAGAATAAACATATACATCAACTGAATAAAACTTAGAGTCTAGATATAAACCTGTTTGTCTGTGGTCAGTTGATAAGGATACCAAGGCTATATAATGGTGGAAAAAATAATTGTTTCAACCATGATGCTGGGACAACTGGATATCCATATGCAAAAGACCCCTACCTTATACCATATACAAAATTAACTCCAAATGGATCAAAGACCTAAATGCAAGAGCTAAAATTATAAAACTCTTAGAAGGAAATGTGTGGATTAATCTCTTGCCCTCAAATTCAGAAACAATTTCTTAGATATGACACTAGAATCACAACTGACAAAAGAAAAATAGGTAAATTGGACTTTGTCAAAAATTTTTCTCTAACATGGTTCAAAGGATACTATCAGGAAAGTAAAAAGTCAGCCCACAGAGTGGGAGAAAATATTTACCATATATGTGAAAAAGACCTAGTATTCAGAATACACAAAGAACTCTTATGACTTAACAATAAAATGACAAACAACCCGATTAAAGTAGGCAAAAGATTTGAATACTTTTTTCAAAAGAAGATATACAAATGGCCAATAAGCACATGAAGAGGTGATCAACATTATTAGTCATCAGGTAAATGCATATCAAAACTACAAGGAGACACCATTTCACATCCATTAGGATGGTTATAAAAATTTTTTTAATGGAAAATAACAAGTGTTAGTGAGGATGTGGAGAAATTAAAACTCTCATATACTGCTGGTAGGAATGCTAAATGGTGGAACTACCTTTTGAAACAGTTTGGCAGTTCCCCAAAAGTCCAACATATAGTTACCATATGACTCAGGAATCCCATTTGCAGTATCACATCTAAGAGAGCTACAGATGTGTGTTCACACAAGAACTTCTACAGGAGTGTTTACAACAATCTTATTCTTAACAGCACCCGAATGGAAATAACTGAAATGTTTATCAAATGATGGATACATAAAATGTGCTATATCCATACAGTGGAATAGTATTTGATCATAAAAAGAAGTGTTTTAATATGTGGTACAACATGGAAAATCCTTGAAAACATTTCACTAAGTGACAGAAGAGATATATTGTGTGCTTCCATTGTACAGAATGTTCAGAATAGGGATGACGTGAGAGGGGAGTTGAAAATGATTTCTCTGGGTACTGGGGTGATGAAAATATTCCAGAATTCAGGAATATACTAGTGAATATACAAGTCAGCCATGTACTAAAACCCACTGAACTGTACACTTTTAAAGATAGTTTATGGTATGTAATATTACGTCAATAATACAATTAAAAACAAACATACAAACAATAAGAAACCAGTACACGGAAGGTGAGCTAACATAAGGACAAACTAAGACTTGAACAACAGGTAATTTTTCCCGGACAAGTTATATCCAATAGAGAGCACAGAACAAAACACGTGCTACAAAGTGTCATGAAGTTTGAGTAAAGTGCTGAATCAAAACAATAGACTTCATTCCTTGGTTCAGAATAAACTTTCTGAGTACTTAGTCTGCTCCAAACCTATTTTAGGGTCTGGAATTATGGACTGGGACAAACCATGGTCTCTGCCTTCAAGGATATCAGTGTTTAGAAACAGAAAAAGAAACAGGTCATTTTGATATGACATGATAAGTGCTATAAGAGTCATACTGTGGGAACACGGGAGTTCAGAGAAGCGGCACCTGTCCTGGTGATAGTCAACCAGAGCTTTCTGGAGAATATTTAATATGAGCTAAAGATCTGACAAATAAAGAGGACTTAGCTAAACTTAAGGTAGTAGTAGTAGTAGTGGGGGTGAGATGGTAGAGATAGGCAGAGCAAAACTAGTATATTCTCAAAAGCCCGGAAGTGTGAGAAAGAAAGAGCAGTATATTCATTGAACTGCAGGAGGTTCAAGATGACGGAGGAGAGGGTACATATGAAGAAGTGGGGAGAGATGGGGCTGGTGAGGTTATGGGTTCCTGCTCATGCAGAACCCTTGTACTAAGCTAAAAAGTGAGCCAAAACTTGCTTCGCGACATACGATTCATTGAAGGACTCCCCAGTGGAAAAGTCCAAAAGACTTTAAAACTTGTTAGTTTGTCCCCCTCAGAAGCATAACTTTTGCAAACGTCTGTCTATTCTCTCTAGTTTCTTATATCCCTTGGGCACTAGACAGCTGAATTTTTTCAGACACAGTGACTCCATTTAACATGGGGGCAAAGGCAAAATGTCCACTTGTGGAGCCTCAGAGAAACAGTAAAGACACTGAAACTGGAATGCTCAAACACAGCCACAGCTCTTGACCTCTGCTTGAAGGATCTCTTCTGATGCCAGGAAGAGAACAGGTGTGTCTTAGTTTTTATGTCTCTTCATGCACCCAGAATCATGCTGCTTTCCTGTTAGGCATTTCCGTAATGCCTGCTGTGGTCTCCTATCCCCTCTTATTTATTCAAGAGATTGGGGCTTCAACTATTCTGGCACTTAGGGTTTTGAAATAAGGTTTTGTGTCATTTCATTCCAGGTTAGAGATGGTAACAGGAAACTGAGAAGGAAGCTGGAAAAGATATAATCAATCTTATAGGAAAAAACATCACTAGGCGTCCTCTAGTTGAGAACACCACCTTGTCACTGGAGGACAAACGTGAAAACAATTAGGACGATCAAAATAGAACATCATAGGTTGAGTGGACAGTGTAGCCTCCAAAGTGTTAAAACTGATAATTAAAAAAAAAAAACCACAGTGATAAGTTGATGCTTAAGATACCCTGTACCTGTTTTCCTACTTAAGAGGCACAGCAGATCTTATCCTCTGATTTCAGCTTCTCTGCTTGCTACCTGTTTGACCAGTAATTGGGACTGACTGACCACTGTTGCCTTCTCTCTCAACTTGGAACATTTTTCCACTTAACTTCCAGGAAGTGCCCACTCTCCTGGATTTCCTATTACGCACTGGGCACTTGCTTTTAGTTTCCTTTTCTGCTTCTCCTCTCTGTTCATCATCTAAATATTGAGGGCCTCAGGCCTTGGCACTAGTGCTCTTTTTTGCTGACACATTTTCCCTAGGTGAGCTCATCAATTATATGGCTTTGATATTGTCTAATGACTTGCATAGGTTGTATCTTTGAACTTGACCTGTGCTCCTGGTTCCAGTCTTGTATATCCAATTTCCTCTTTGTGTGTCTGATGGGCAGCTAAAACTTTATGTCCAGGAAAAAACTTCTGATTTCTATCCGACCCTCAATCCTGCTTCTCTCTTAATCTCTCCCAACTCAGTGTATAACATTACCAGCTACCCAGAAGTTCAAGCTAAAAACCTTGGATTCCCTCTTTTCCCCTTTCTTATTCATCAGCAATTCCTATGATTCTATCTCCAAACCACATGCTGAATTCATCCGCTGATGCCCTTCTCCACTGTGACTCCCTAATCAAAGCTGCCACCCTCTCTCATCTGGACTAGTTAGTAATTAGCCTTCCACATCTACTCTTCTTCCATGTAATCCACTTTTCACACAGCAGCTGGGTTTTTTTTAAGGTACATCAGATTATGTTACTCACCTGCTTAAAATTTTCCAATAGTATTGTCCCATATTTAGAATCAAATCCAAACTTCTTACTATGCCCTACAAGGCCCTCTGATCTGACCACTGTTTACCTCTCTGATTTAAGCTGGTGTCAGTCTTTCCTTGCTCATTGTACAACAGCCATACAGGACATTTTGTTCCTAGAAAACACCAACTCATCCCTGATTTAGGACTTTTGAGTTTGCCATTCCATTTGCCTGGAAGACACTTCCCCTTTCACTGGTCTGTTTCTGTAAGTAAGGTTCTATTGGAACACAGCCATGCCTATTTGCTTATTACTGATTATGCCTATTTTGGGGCTTCCCTGGTGACTCAGTAAAGAATCCACCTGCAATGTGGGAGACCTGGGTTCGATCCCTGGCTTGGGAAGATTTCCTGAAGGAGGGCATGGCAACCCATTCCAGTATTCTTGCCTGGAGAATCCCCATGTATGGAGGAGCCTGGTGGGCATAGCCTGCCAGACTATAGTCCATGAGGTCGCAAAGAGTTGGACACGACTGAATGACTAAGAACAGCACACAGCATGCCCACTTTGGTGCTACAGTGACAGAGTTGAGTAGTTGAAACAGGTGTCATGTGACCCACAAGCTCTTTAAGCAAAAGTTTGCCAAACCCAGCAGGATTTTTGCATGACTGTCTCATTATTTAGGTTTTGGTGCTAATATCACCCCCTCAGAGAGATATGTCCCCTCTCCTACCCCAGTCACTCTTTCACATTATCCTCTTACTTTCTTCATTGGACTGCTTTGAAATCATCTTACTTGTTTGATTGCTTATTACCTGTTAACCCAACTAGAGTGTGTTTCTCTGTCACATTCCCTGGTAGGTCCCTAAGTCCTAGCATTGTATCTGGAACACCATAGGTCCTCAGTATAAATATGTTCGATAAATTAATAAATGCATAAATGTATATGAGTCCTCAAATTTACAAAACAGTGGTTTAAATTAGGAATCCATGTACATAGAGCCATAGAATGAGAATGTATTTAGATCTAGTAAATGTATGCTCAGGAAAAACTACTTCTTAAAATAAAGGTATGTGAACATTAAGAGATGGGTGAAGAATCACTGTGGGGTAAAACCAACTTCAAATAATTCATAATCAATTAATTGGATTTCATAAGAGCAAATATTTTAAGATTTTTTTTTGAGCAATGGTAAGAAGAATCAAGTAGAAAGTTTCCAAAATTACTTAGCTATTCCTCCCATATGTCTGGAAAAAAATGTTAATATTACCTTGTTGAATTCATTTTAGTCAGCAGATGGAAGGAAGTGGGAGGGGTAAATGTGGGTGTTGAAAAATGACCCTTTTAATAGATTCCCAAACTAGGCTTCATTTATGTCATCTCTGCACTTTTTTGGCGATTACTTTTGCTGCTGTCTTTCTTTCAAGAAATGCACGTTCTTGACCAGGCTCCCACCTCCCTCCCCAAAGCTCCCATTTTCCTGCGCATTGCTACAGCTTCTCCACTTGTCTTTGAGCTCCCTCTGCTGGAAACAAGAAGGTGCAGAGTTGGTTTCTTCTAAAGTAGATAACCTAAAGTACGCAGGATGAAAATAACCATTTCAAAAGAGCAACCTTTTCTCCTCTTCAGTTAGATAAAATTAAATGGTGTCTTGTTTCATACATTTCTGTGAAATCAGCAATTGTGGCATTTATAAGGCACAGCTTTAATTACTAATTCACTCTAAATCCATGTCAAAAAAGCTTCTGTGTACTCCTAGAGCAATGTGGTTATCTTTATTCTTTATTCCTAAATATTGGATCTGTGCAAAAGCCCATGTAGACTGTGGAGATTCTCTTGACTTCTGGTTTGGACTTAATGAGATGTTTATACATATGTTTTCAAAGCAACAAAATAATGTGCAATCCACATGTCAGTGCATCTACCCCTTTCACTTGTTTTTCTCTTAGATTCCTTTAAAAGTGAGTTTGAGGGTGTTAATAATTAACCTTTTTCAAGATGAGTAACGACATGATTATTTCTAACAAATGGATGTTCACTAGCTGACATTTATCAAGGACTGATTTTCCATATAAATAGCACTGCTTTGAGAGTTACAAGTTCCTCCACATAGAACTTTAACAGCCATAGACTGTTATTTGTCTTAAACAAAAAAATAGACTCCTATTTGTCTTAAACTGCAACTGAACTAGCTGTATGACCTTGAGAAAGGAGGCTAACTTTTGTGGAGTTGTTTCATTTTTGTGAAGAAATTATGTGAGGCTATCTCTAATGATTTGATGATTTGGTGTTAATTGATATACTTATTCTCTGCAAAAAGGCTTTCCCAATGAAAGGGGTCTAGTAAAGAGCTATCTGAATGTTTCAACTTCTTTATTTTATATTTTACAACTTGGATGTTTTGACATTTGAGACAAATACACAAACAATGACTTTTACGAAAAACTGTGCCCCATAAGTGGTATGCGCTTGTGCTCAGTGAGTTCAGTTGTATCCGACTCTTTGTGACCCCACAAACTGTAGCCCACCAGGCTTCTCTGTCCATGGGATTCTCCAGGCAAGAATACTGAAGTGGGTTGTCACTTCCTACTCCATAAGCAGTATGTACTCTAGTCATTTGATTGGTTTATGAACAATCTCCAGGAGACTGAAAATAGTTAAGAAGTTGTAGAAGCAAAGTGGGCATGAAAGAGTTAAAGGGACAAAATAGGAAAAGATCTGAAAAGGAATCTTTTCTTCTTGGAACTCATCTGTGAGTGGAAGCAGCTGGCTATTGGAAACCTTCCACGAAGTTACCCATTCAGCAGGATGACATATTACTATTAAGATCAGTGTCTTCCTAGGAAGCAGCCAACCTTAAATGCAATCGGTGTAAAGTAAGTTATCAACTTGGAAGTGATAACAGGTTCTACAAATCTATTAGAATGGGAAGAATGATGTAATGACAAGTACCACTTGTAAAGCAATCATGTCTGAAGCCAGACTAAGGATAACTGGAGGGGGCCCTTGTCAGTGTCATCAGCTATGTTCAGGGAGATAGTGCCTTGACCACGAAACTCCTGGTCTGGGGGCACTTGGAGTAGAGGGAGCACTCATTTGTCATCAGAGCTTATTATGACCTTTCTATATCCTCCCACAACCAGGATACTATCCACTTGAAGCTTCCTTTAGATCTTAGGATCTCCTTTCTGGAAGGGGATTGGACTTATCTGGCCAACGGAGACATTTCAAATTCTTGAGAATGTTAATAGCCTCAGTAGGGAGGCCAGAGGTCCCCAAGTGGCAGGAGGAAATAAAACTGCAAGTGGCTGACTTTTTTCTTTTCTCTTCTAATCCTGTGTTGTCATGGTGACACCTGGTTCCTGGAACTTAACTTTATCTCAAACCTTGAGCTAACTACTGTGTTTTTCTCAAGGAAATGTATTCCTTAAGCTATGTTAATGAACTATGTATTTGCTTAGGAATCTGCCTTTCTTCAAGATTCCTGTGATGACTCACCTTGTGCCAATGCTATCTCAAAAGGTGTGTTTTTGGAGAGGGGCCTAGTACAACTCTCTCCGTTCTGAGGTGTTTCCTTTCTCTAATTAGCAGCTTGCTAATAGGTATATATCTCCTTGCTAAAAACTAGGAAGGGGGCACTCTTTCTGTCCCCTTCTGGTATCTATGTCAGAAGCTTTCTCTATCTCTTTTATACTTTAATAAAACTTTATTACAGAAGAAGCTCTGAGCAATCAAGCTCCATCACTGGCCCCAGATCGAATTCCTCTCCTCCAGAGGCCAAGAATCCTGGTGTCGTTTACTGCCTGTAGCAGCAAAATTTCATTCTCTGTAGCTTTTACTTATCATTCTAAATTAATAGATTCCAGGTGTGATTTATCAACAAGGCTAATGAGAATTTAAGTAACATGAGCTAGACAATTCTTTCATGAAAGTATCATCACCATCATTCCAGAAAAATAAGGCTCAAAGATGAAACATCAGACCCTGGTGACCTTTCACAAAAAGGATAGCATCCCTTAATGTCCACTCAATTTCCAACTTCTTCAGAGACTATGTCATCAATATTGAATGTGTAAGACCACAACCTGGACTTGTAATTAACAAGAAAAGGAGGAGAAACTAAGATGGCGGAGGAATAGGACGGGGAGAACACTCTCTCCCCAATAAATATACCAAAAGAACTTTTAAAGGCCGAGCAAACTCCAAAAAACAGGAACTGAATGCTGGCAGAGGACATCGGGCATCTGGAGAGGCGACCCAGTGCCGACGTGAGGAGGTAGGACAAAAGAAAGAAAAGAAAAAAAAAGTAGAGGGAGAGACAAAGAGCTGGGGACGGGTTCCGTCCCGGAAGGGGAGTCTGGAATAAAGAGGAAAAAAAAAAAAAAAAAGAGGAGAAAGGTTTCTGAATACCAGGGAGCATTCTCTCTGGCAGATCTGCGGTGGATCTTGGAGAGCAATATAGCTGAGAGCAGAAGCAGATTAATAGCTAAGCCCTGCAAGGTTCATCTCTAGCTACAAGCACAGCCGAGAGCAGCAGCACAGCCGAAGCAGACTGCTCCTGCTCAGGGAGGGGCGGGCCGCGGGCTCAGGGAACGGAGCAGCCTGAGGGACCTAACCTTCCAGGAAAAGCTCCCTCTCCCCCCCAGGTCCGTGCACAA
>SRVM01027076.1:0-18514 GCA_007570785.1 Antilocapra americana
ACATTCACTGTAATTATGACGTCACACTCACTCTATATGATATCTCATCCACTTTATGAAATCTCATCCATGCTGCATGTGAATCACAGGCAATTTTTCTGTGTCATCACACTCACTATGTCTATGACATTATATCCATTAATGAGTCATCATGAGCCCTGTGTGGATGACAACACATCCACTCTACCTGACATCAACCCACTCTATCTGACATGATCTCCACTGTATCCTTTCATCAAAACCACTATACGTATGACATCACTCCCTCTCTTTGTATGATGTCATATGTACTATATATGTCATCACGTCCACTTTTTATGACATCACAGCACTATATTTATGACATCACATCCAATGTACTCATGACATCACCCCCAATGTAGATGAAGTCACATCAAAGCTGTATGAAATCACATCTTCTGTTCTTGTGATGCTGCATCAATCTGAGCCATCAAACCCACTGTATAGGTTAGATGAGAAGTACTTGATGTATGACATCGTGCCCAATGGATCTATGCTGTCATATGTGTTCTTTATGACATCACATCCACTCATTCTCATATCACACCCCTGTATTTATGACATCAGTTGCACTGTATTCCTTCAATCACACCCACTATATGTGAAGTCACATCAACTGTATATGACATCACATCTTCTATACAAATAACGGCACATCCAATACCTGGTTCATCACACTGGGCATATGTATGACATCACATGCACTAGACTCGACATCACATTCACTATTTATGACATTAAATCAGAGTATCTATGACATTGCAATCACTCGACTGCATCATCACAACCACTCTCTCGATTATATCACAAACATTGTACGTATATATTACATATCCAATATATGTATGACATCATATGCAGTATATAAATTACCCTACCCATTCTCTTGGACATCACACTCACTATATCTGACATCGCTTCCACTGTATCAGTGGCATTCCATCCACTGTACAGATGATATCACACCCACTCTGTGCCCATTACACCCAGTACCTGTATGACATCATATGCTCTCTATGACCATATATCCCCTATTTATGACATCACCCCTCAGTGTTTCAAACATAAAATCAGGTGTATTCGTGATATCACACCCACACGTAGGACACTGTTTCCACTGTATGACATCACATCCACTCTAATCATGACGTCACACCCACTCTACATGATGTCTCACACACTTTATGACATCCCATCCACGCTTCATGTGAAATCACAGGCAATTTATCTGTGACGTCACACTCACTATGTCTATGACATTATATCCACTAATGAGATATCAGGAGCCCTGTGTGGATGCCAGCACAACCACTCTATCTGACATCAAACACACTCTATCTGACATGATCTCCTCTGTATCCTTTCATCAAAACCACTATACGTATGACATCACACTCTCTATGTGTATGATGTCATACGTACTCTATATGCCATCACATCCCCTCTTTATCACGTCACACCACTATATTTATGACATCACATCCAATGTACTCATGACGTCACCCCCAATGTATATGAAGTCACATCAAAGCTCTATGAAATCACATCTTCTGTACTTGTGATATTGCATCGATCTGAGCCATCCAACCCACTGTATAGGTTGGATGACAAGTACCTTATATATTACATCGTGCCCAATGCATCTATGCCATCATATGGGCTCTTTATGACATCATATCCACTCATTCTCATATCACACTACTGTATTTATGACATCACTTGCACTGTATTCATGCCATCACACCCACTATATGTGAAGTCCCATCAACTGTATATGACACCACATCTTCTATACAAATAACAGTTCATCCTATACCTGTGTCATCACACTTGGCATATGTATGACATCACATGCTCCAGACTCGACATCACATTCACTATTTATGACATTAAATCAGAGTATGTATGACATTGCACCCACTCTATTTCATCATCACAACCACTCTCTCGATGATATCACACACATTGCATGTATGCATACCATATTCAATATATGTATGACATCATATGCAGTTTATGGGTTTCCCTACAAATTCTTTTGAACATCACACACACTATATCTGCCATCGCTTCCAGTGTATCAGTGTCATTCCACCCACCGTACAGATGATATCACACCCCTCTATGCCCATCACACCCAGTACCTGTATGATATTATGTTCTCTCTCTGACCTCATATCCCCGCTTTATGAAATCACACCCCAGTGTTTCAAACATCAAATCAGGTGTATTCATGATATCACACCCACTCGTAGGACTCCATGTTCACGGTATGACATCACATCCACTGTAATAATGACGTCACACACACTCTATATGATGTCTCATCCACTTTAAGACATCACATCCATGCTACATGTGAAATCACATGCATTTTATCTGCGACGTCACACTCACTATGTCTATGACATTATATCCACTAATGAACATCAGGAGCCCTGTGTGGATGACAGCCCAACCCCTCTAACTGACATCACACCCACTCTATTTGACATGATCTCCACTGTATACTTTCATCAAAACCACTATACATATGATATCACACCCGCTATGTGTATGATGTCACACGTACTCTATATGCCATTACATCCAGTCTTAATGATGTCACACCAGTATATTTATGACATCACATCCAATGTACTCATGACGACACCACCAATGTATATGAAGTCACTTCAAATCTATAGGAAATCACATCTTCTGTACTTGTGATACTGCATTAATCTGAGCCATCCAATCCACTCTATAGGTTAGATGACAAGTACCTTATGTATGACATCGTGCCCAAAGTATCTATGCCGTCATGTGGTCTCTTTACGACATCATATCCACTCATTATCACATCACACCACAGTATTTAGGACATCACTTGCACTGTATTCATGCCATCACAGCCACTAATGTGAAGTCCCATCAACTGTATGTGACATCATATCTTCTATACAACTAATAGCATATCCCATACCTGTGTCATCACACTGGGCATACATATGACATCACATGCACTAGACTCGACATCACATTCACTATTTATGACATTAAATCACAGTGTGTATGACATTGCAGCCACTCGACTGCATTATCAAAACCACTCTCTCGATGACATCACAAATATTGCATGTATGCATATCATATCCAACATAGGTATGACATCATATTCAGTATATGGGTTTCCCTACCCATACTCTTGGACATCACACACACTATATCTGACGTCGCTTCCACTGTATCAGTGTCATTCCCCCCAATGTACATCTTATGCTCTCTATGACGTCATATCCCCTCTTTATGACATCACACCCCAGTGTTTCAAACATCAAATCAGGTTATTCATGATATCACACCCACTCGTAGGACAGCATGTCCACTATATGACATAACATCAACTGTAATCTTGACGTCACACCCACTCTATGTGATGTCTCATCCACTTTATGACATCACATCGACGCTGTATGTGAAATCACAGGCAATTTATCTGTGACATCACACTCACTATGTCTATGACGTTATATGCACTAATGAGACATCAGGAGCCCTTGTGGATGACAGCACTATCACTTGATCTAACCTCACACCCACTCTTTCTGACATGATCTCCACTGTATCTTTTCATCAAAACCACTATGCGTATGATATCACACCCTCTATGTGTATGATGTCTTACGAACTCTATATGCCATCACCTTCACTCTTTATAACTTCACACCACTCTATTTATGACATCACATCCAATGTACTCCTGACGTCACCCCTAATATATACGAAGTCATATCAAAGCTATATGAAATCACATCTTCTGTACTTGTGATATTGCATCAATTTGAGCCATCAAACCTACTCTATAGGTTAGATGACAAGTACCTTATGTTTGACATCGTGCCCAAAGTATCTATGCAGTCATATGTGCCTTTTGTGACATCATATCCCCTCATTCTCGTATCACACGACTGAATTTATGACATCACTTGCACTGTATTCATGCCATCACACCCATTATATGTGAAGTTCCATTAACTGTATATGACATCACATCTTCTATACAAATTGCAGCACATCCAATACCTGTGTCATCACACTGGGCATATGTATGACATCACATGCACTAGACTCGACATCCCATTCACTATCTATGACTTTAAATAACAGTATTTATGACATTGCACCCCCTCGACTGCATCATCACCACCACTCTCTCGATGATATCACACACATTGCATGTATGCATATCATATCCAACATATGTATGACATCATACGCAGTATATGGGTTTCCCTACCCATTGTCTTCGACATCACACACACTATATCTGACATTGTTTCCACTGTTTCTGTGTCATTCCACCCACTGTACAGATGATATCACACCCACTCTCTGCCCATCACACCCAGTACCTGTATGACATCTTAAGCTCTCTATGACGTCATATCCCCTCTTTATGACGTCACACCCCAGTGTTTCAAACATCAAATCAGGTGTATTCATGATATCACACCCAATCTTAGGACTCGATGTCCCCTGTATGACATCACATCCACTGTAATCATGACGTCACATCCACTATCTATGATGTCTAATCCACTTTATGACATCACATCTACACTACCTGTGAAATCACAGGCAATTTATCTGTGACATCACACTCACTATGTCCATGACATTATAACCACTATGAGACATGAGGAGCCCTGTGTGGATGACAGCACGACCACTCTATCTGACCTCACACCCACTCTATCTGACATGATCTCCACTGTATCCTTTCATCAAAACCACTATACATATGACATCACACCCTCTAGGTGTACGATGTCATACGTACTGTATATGCCAAGACATCCACTCTTTATGACGTCACACCACTATATTTATGACATCACATCCAATGTACTCATGACGTCACCCCCAATGTATATGAAGTCACATCAAAGCTATATGAAATCACTTCTTCTGTACTTGTGATACTCCATCAATCTGAGCCATCAAACCCACTGTATAGGTGAGATGACAAGTACCTTATATATGATATCGTGCCCAATGTATCTATGACGTCATATGGGCTCTATATGACATCATATCCACTCATTCTCATATCACACCACTGTATTTATGACATCACTTGCACTGTATTCATGCCATCACACCCACTATATGTGAAGTCCCATCCACTCAATATGACACCACATCTTCTATGCAAATAACAGTACATCCTATACCTGTGTCATCACACTTGGCATATGTATGACATCACATGCACCAGACTCGACATCACATTCACTATTTATGACATTAAATCACAGTATGTATGACATTGCACCCACACGACTGCATCATCACAACCACTCTCTCGATGATATCACACACATTTCATGTATGCATACCATATGCAATATATGTATGACATAATATGCAGTATATCGGTTTCCCTACCCATTCTTTTGAACATCACACACACCATATCTGCCATCGCTTCCAGTGTATCAGTGTCATTCCACCCACAGTACAGATGATATCACACCCCTCTATGCCCATTACACCCAGTTCCTGTATGATACTATGTGCTCTCTATGACATCATATCCCCTCTTTATGACATCACACCCCAGTGTTTCAAACATCAAATCAAGTGTATTCATGATATCATACCCACTCATAGGACTCCATGTCCACGGTACGACATCACATCCACTGTAATCATGACATCACAACCACTCTATATGATGTATCATCGATTTTATGACAGCACATCCAAGCTGCGTGTGAAATCACAGGCAATTTATATGTGACATCACACTCACTATGTCTATGATATTATATCCACTAATGAGACATCAGGAGCCCTGTGGGAATGACAGCACAACCACTCTATTTGACATCACACCCACTCTATCTGAAATGATCGCCACTGTGTCCTTTCATCAAAACTGCTATACATATGGCATCACACCCTCTATGTGTATGATGTCATACGTACTCTATATGCCATCACATCCCCTCTTTATGACGTCACACCGCTATACTTATGACACCACATCCACTGTACTCATGATGTCAACCCCAATGTATATGAAGTCACATCAAAGCTATATGAAATCACATCTTCTGTACTTGTGATACTGCATCAATCTGAGCCATCCAACCCACTGTATAGCTAAGATGACAAGTACCTTATGTATGACATCGTGCCCAATGTATCTATACAGTCATATGGGTTCATTATGACTTTATATCCACTGATTCTCACATCATACCACTGTTTTTATGACATCACTTGCACAGTATTCATGCCATCACACCCACGCTATGTGAAGTCCCATCAACTGTATGTGACATCACATCATCTATAAAAATAACAGCAGTTCCCATACATGTGTCATCACACTGGGCATATATATGATATCACATGCTCTAGACTCGACATCACATTCACTATTTATGACATTAAATCACAGTATGTATGACATTGCACCCACTCGACAGCATCATCACAACCACTCTCTCGATGATATCACACACGTTGCATGTATGCATATCATATCCAATATATGTGTGCCATCGTGTGCAGTATATGGGTTTCCCAATCCATTCTCTTGGACATCACACACACTATATGTGACATCGCTTCCACTGTATCATTGTTATTCCACCCACTCTACAGGTAATATAACACACACTCTAGGTCTGACCGACCCAGTACCTGTATGACAACATATGCTCTCTATGCCGTCATATCCCCTCTTTAAGCCATCACACCCCAGTGTTTCAAACATCAAATCAGGTGTATTCATGATATCGCACCCACTCTTAGGACTCCATGTCCACGGTATGCACACATCTAATGTAATTCTGACGTCACACCCACTCCATATGACGTCTCATCCACTTTATCATATCACATCCACGCTGCATGTGAAATCACAAGCAATTTATCTGTGACATCACACTCACTATGTCTGTGACATCATATCGACTAATGAGACATCAGGAGCCCTGTGTGGATGACAGTACAACCACCATATCTGACATCACACCCACACTATCTCACATGATCTCCACTGTATTCTTTCATCAAAACCACTGTACGTATGACATCACACCCTCTACGTGTATGATGTCATACGTACTCTATATGCCATCACATGCACTCTTTATGACGTCACACCACTATATTTATGACATCACAACCAATGTACTCATGACGTCACCCGCAATGTATATGAAGTCACGTCAAAGGTATATGAAATCACATCTTCTGTACTTGTGATACTGCCTCAATCTGAGCCCTCAAACCCACTGTATAGGTTAGATGACAAGTACCTTAAGTATGACATCGTGCCCAATGTATCTATGCCGTCATATGGGCTCTATATGACATCATATCCACTCATTCTCACATCACACCACTGTATTTATAACATCACTTGCACTCTATTCATGCCATCACACCCATTATATGTGAAGTCCCATCAACTGTGTATGACATCACATCATCTATACAAATAACAGCACATCCAATACCTGTGTCATCACACTGGGCATATGTATGACATCACATGCAGTAGAGTCGACAACACATTCACTATTTATGACATTAAATCAGAGTATGTATGATATTGCACCCACTCGACTGCATCAACACAACCACTCTCTCGATGATATCACACACATTGCATGTATGCATATCATATCCAATATATGTATGACATCATACGCAGTATATGGTTTTCCCTACCCATTCTCTGGGACTTCACACACACTATATCTAACATCGGTTCCACTGTATCAGTGTCATTTCACCCACTGTACAGATGATATCACACCCACTCTATTCCTAATACACCCAGGACCTGTATGACATCATATGCTCTCTATGATGTCATATCCCCTCTTTGTGACATCACACCCCAGTGTTTCAAACATTAAATCAGGTGTATTCATGATATCACACCCGCTCATAGGACTCCATGTCCACGGTATGACATCACATCCACTGTAATCATGAAGTCACACCCAGTCTATAGGATGTCTCATCCACTTTATGACAGCACATCCAAGCTGCGTGTGAAATCACAGGCAATTTAACTGTGACATCACACTCACTGTCTATTACGTTATATCCACGAATGAGACATCAGGAACCCTGTGGGTATGACAGAACAACCATTCTATCTGATATCACACCGACTCTCTCTGACATGATCTCCAATGTATCCTATCATCAAAACCGCTATACGTATGACATCACACCCTCTATGTGTATGATGTCATACGTACTATATATTCCATCACAACCCCTCTTTATGACGTCACACTGCTAAATTTTTGAAATCACAACCAATGTACTCATGACATCAACCCCAATATATATGAAGTCACATCAAAGCTACATGAAATCACATCTTCTGTACTTGTGATACTACATCAATATGAGCCATCCAACTCACTGTATAGGTTAGATGACAAGTACTTTATGTATGACCTCGTACCCAATGAATCTTTCCCGTCATATGGGCTCTTTATGACATCATATCCACTCATTCTCACATCACACCACTGTATATATGACATCACTTGCACTCTATTCATGCCATCATACCCACTATATGTGAAGTCCCAACAACTGTATTTCACATCACATCTTCTATACAAGTAACAGCACATCCCATACCTGTGTCATCACACTGGACAAATGTATGACATCACATGAACTATAGTTGACATTACATTCTCTATTTATGACATTAAATCACAGTATTTATGACATTGTATCCCCTCGACTGCATCATCACAGCCACTCTCTCGATGATGTCACACTCATTGCTTGTATGCATATCATATCCAATATGTGTATGACATAATACCCAGTATATGGGTTTCCCCACCCATTCTCTTGGACATCACACACACTAAATCTGACATCGCTTCCACTGTATCATTGTCCTTCCACCCACTGTACAGATGAATTAACACCCACTCTATGCCCGTCCCACCCAGTACCTGTATGACATCATATGCTCTCTATGACGTCATATCCCCTCTTTATGACATCACACCCCAGTGTTTCAAGCATCAAATCAGGTGCATTCATTATATCACACCCACTCCTACGACTCCATGTCCACGGTATGACATCACATCCACTGTAATCATGACGTCACACCCACTCTATATGATGTCTCATCCACTTTATGACATCACATCCAAGCTGGGTGTGAAATCACAGGCAATTTATAAGTGACATCACACTCACCATATCTATGACGTTATATCCACTAATGAGACATCAGGAGCACTGTGGGGATGACAGAACAAACACTCTATCTGATATCACACCGACTCTATCTGACATGATCTCCAATGTATCCTATCATCAAAACCGCTATACGAATGACATCACACCCTCTATGTGTATGATGTCTTACGTACTCTATATGCCATCACAACCCCTCTTTATGATGTCACACTACTATATTTTTGACATGCAACCAATGGACTCATGACATCAATCCCAATATATATGAAGTCACATCAAAGCTACATGAAATCACATTTTCTGTACTTGTGATACTGCATCAATCTGAGCCATAAAACCCACTGTATAGGTTAGATGACAAGTACCTTATGTATGACATCGTGCCCAATGTATCTATGCCGTCATATTGGCTCTTTATGACATCATATGCACTCATTCTCATATCACACCACTGTATTTATGACATCACTTGCACTGTATTCATGCCATCACACCCACTATATGTGAAGTCCCATCAACTGTACATGACATCACATCTTGTATACAAGTAACAGCACATCCCATACCTGTGTCATCACACTGGGCATATGTATGACATCACATGCACTAGACTCGACATCACATTCACTATTTATGACATTAAATTACAGTATTTATGACATTGCACCCAATCGACTGCATCGTCACAACCATTCTATGATATCACACACATTGCATGTATGCATATCATGTCCAACATAGTTATAACATCACAGGCAGTATATGGGTTTCCCTACCCATTCTGTTGGACATCACACACACTATATCTGACATCGCTTCCACAGTATCAGTGTCATTCCTCCCACTGTACAGATGATATCAGACACACTCGAGGCCCATCACACCCAGTACCTGCATGACGTCATATGCTCTCTAAGATGTCATATCCCCTCTTTATGAATCACAAGCCAGTGTTTCAAACATCACATCACGTGTATTCCTGATATCACCCCCACTCTTAGGACTCCATGTCCACGGTATGACATCACATCCACTGTAATCATGACGTCACCCCCACTCTATATGATGTCTCATCCACTTTATGACATCACTTCCAAGCTGCGTGTGAAATCACAGGCCATTTATCTGTGACATCACACTCACTAGGTCTATGACGTTATATCCACTAATGAGACATCAGGAGCCCGATGGGAATGACAGCACAATCACTCTATCTGACATCACACACACTCTGACTGTCATGATCTCCACTGTGTCCTTTCATCAAAACCGCTATACGTATGACATCACTTCCTCTATGTGTATGATATCATGCGTACTGTATATGCCATCACATCCCCTCTTTATGACGTCACACCGCTAGATTCATGACATCACATCCAATGTACTCATTACGTCACCTCCAAAGTATAGGAAGTCACATCAAAGCTATATGAAATCACATCTTCTGTAGTTGTGATACTGCATCAATCTGAGCCATCAAACCCACTGTATAGGTTACATGACAAGTTCCTTATGTATGCCATCGTGCTCAATATATGTATGCCGTCATATGGGCTCTTTATGACATCATATCCACTCATTCACACATCACACCACAGTATTTATTACATCACTTGCACTGTATTCATGCCATCACACCCACTATGTGTGAAGTCCCATCAACTCTATATGACATCACATCTTCTATACAAATAACACCACATCCCATAACTGTGTCATCACGCTGGCCATATGTATCACATCAAATGCACTAGACTCAACTTCACATTCACTATTCATGACCTTAAATCACAGTATTTATGACATTGCACCCACGACTGCATCATCACAACCAATCTCTCGATGATATCACACACATTGCATGTATGCATATCATATCCAACATAGGTATGACATCATACGCAGTATATGGGTTTCCCTACCCATTCTCTTGGACATGACACACACTATATCTGACATTGCTTCCACTGTATCAATGTCATTCCACCCACTGTACAGATGATATCAGACCCACTCGATGCCCATCACACCCAGTACCTGTATGAAGTCATATGCTCTCTATGACGTCATATCCCCCCTTTATGACATCACACCCTAGTGTTTCAAACATCAAATCATGTGTATTCATGATATCACCGCCAATCTTAGGACTCCATGTCCACGGTATGACATCACATCCACTGTAATCATGACGTCACACCCACTCTATATGATGTCTCATCCACTTTATGACAGCACATCCAAGCTGCGTGTGAATTCTCAGGCAATTTATCTGTGACATCACACTCACTATGTCTATGATGTTATATCCACTAATGAGACACCAGGAGCCCTGTGGGGATGACAGCACAACCACTCTATCTGACATCACACACACTCTATCTGACATGATCACCATTATATCCTTTCATCAAAACCGATATACGTATGACATCATACCCTCTATGTGTATGATGTCATACGTACTCTATATGCCATCACATCACCTCTTTATGACTTAACCCCCTACATTTATGACATCACTTCCAATGTACTCATGATGTCACCACCAATGTATATGAAGTCACATCAAAGCTATACGAAATCACAACTTCTCTACTTGTGATACTGCATCAATCTGAGCCATCCAACCCACTTTATAGTTTAGATGACAAGTACCTTATGTATGACACCGTGCTTAACATATCTATGCCGTCATACTGGCTCTTTATGACATCATATCCACTCATTTTCATATCACACCACTGTATTTATGACATCACTTGCACTATATTCATGCCATCACACACACTATATGTGAAGTCCCATCAACTCTATATGACATCACATCTTCTATACAAATAACAGCACATCCCATACCTGTGTCATCACACTGGGCATATGTATGACATCACATGCACTAGACTTGACATCACATTCACTATTTATGACATTAAATCAGAGTATTTATGACATTGCACCCACTCGACTGCATCATCACAACCATTCTCTCGATATCACACACATTGTATGCATGAATATCATATCCAACATAGGTATGAAATCATACGCAGTATATTGGTTTCCCTACCCATTCTCTTGGACATCACACACACTATATCTGACATCGCTTCCACCGTATCAGTGTCATTCCACCCACTGTACAGATGATATCACACCCACTGGATGCCCATCAGACCCAGTACCTGCATGACGTCATATGCTCTCTATGACGTCATATCCCCTCTTTATGACATCACACCCCAGTGTTTCAAACATCAAATCAGGTGTGTTCATTATATCACCCCCACTCTTAGGACTCCATGTCCACGGTATGACATCAAACCCACTGTAATCATGACGTCACACCCACTCTGTATGATGTCTCAACCACTTTATGACATCACACCCAAGCTGAGTGTGAAATCACAGCAATTTATCTGTGACATCACACTCACTATGTCTATGACGTTATATCCACTAATGGGACTTCAGGAGCCCTGTGGGTATGACAGCACAACCACTCTATCTGACATCAAACACACTCAATCTGACCTGATATCCACTGTATCCTTTCATCAAAACCGCTATACGTATGACATCACACCCTCTATTTGTATGATGGCATACGTACTCTATATGCCATCACATCCCCTTTTTATGACCTCACACCGCTGCATTTATGACAACACATCCAATGTACTGATCACATCACCCACCATGTATATGAAGTCGCATCAAAGCTATATGAAATCTCATCTTCTGCACTTGTGATACTGCATCAATCTGAGCCATCCAACCCACTGTATAGGTTAGACGACAAGTACCTTATGTATGCCATCGTGCCCAATATATCTATGAGGTCATATGGGCTCTTTATGACATCATATCCACTCATTCTCACATCACACCACTGTATTTATGACATCACTTGCACTCTATTCATGCCATCACACCCACTATATGTGAAGTCCCATCAACTGTATATGACATCACATGTTCTATACAAATAACAGCACATCCCATACCTGTGTCATCACACTGGGCATATGTATGACATCACTTTCACTAGACTCGACATCACATTCACTATTTATGACATTAAATCACAGTATTTATGACATTGCACCCACTCGACTGCATCATCACAACCATTCTCTCGATGATATCACACACATTACATGTATACATATGATATCCAACATAGGTATGACATCATACGCAGTATATGGGTTTCCCTACCCATTCTCTTGGACATCACACACACTATATCTGACATCGCTTCCACTGTATCAGTGTCATTCCACCCACTGTACAGATGATATCAGACCCACTCGATGCCCTTCACAACCAGTACCTGCATTACGTCATATGATCTCTGTGACGTCATATTCCCTCTTTATGACATCACACCCCATTGTTTCAAACATCAAATCAGGTGTATTCATGATATAACACCCACTCTTACGACTCCATGTCCACGGTATGACATCACATCCACTGTAATCATGACGTCACACCCACTGTATATGATGTCTCATCCACTTTATGACATCACATCCAAGCTGGGTGTGAAATCACAGGCAATTTATCTGTGACATCACACTCACTATGTTTATGACATTATATCCACTAATGAGACATCAGAAGCCCTTTGGGGATGACAGCACAACCACTCTATCTGACATCACACACACTCTATCTGACATGACCTCCACTGTATCCTTTCATCAAAACGGCTATACGTTGACATCACACCCTCTATGTGTATGATTTCATACATATTCTATATGGATCACATCCCCTCTTTATGACGTCGCAGAGCTACATTTATGACATCACATCCAATGTACTCATGACGTCACCCACAATGTATTTGAAGTCACATCAAAGCTATATGAAACAACATCTTCTGTACTGGTGATACTGCATCAGTCTGAGCCATCCAACCCACTGTATAGGTTAAATGACAAGTACCTTATGTATGGCATCGTGCCCAAGATATTTATGCCGTCATATGGGCTCTTTATGACATCATATCCACTCATTCTCACATCACATCACTGTGTTTCTGACATCACTTGAACTGTATTCATGCCTTCACACCCCCTATAAGTGAAATCCCATCAACTGTATATGACATCACATCTTCTATACAAATAACAGCACATCCCATACCTTTGTCATCACACTGGGCATATGTATGACAGCAAGTGCATAGACTCGACATCACATTCATTATTTATGACATTAAATCACAGTATTTATGACATTGCACCCACTCGACTGCATCATCACAACCATTCTCTCGATGATATCACACACATTGCATGTATGCATATCATATGCAACATAGGTATGACATCATACGCAGCATATGGGTTTCCCTACCCATTCTCTTGGACATCACACACACTATATCTGACATCGCTTTCACTGTATCAGTGTCATTCCACCCACTGTACAGATGATATCACACCCACTCGATGCCCATCACACCCATTACCTGCATGACATCGTATGCTTTCTAGGACGTCATATCCCCTCTTTATGACATCACACCCCAGTGTTTCAAACATCAAATCAGGTGTATTCATGATATCCCACCAACTCTTAGGACTCCATGTCCACCGTATGACATCACATCCACTGAAATCATTACGTTGCCCCCACTCTAAATGATGTCTCATCCACTTTATGACATCACATCCAAGCTGCGTGTGAAATCACAGGCAATTTATCTGTGACATCACACTCACTATGTCTATTATGTTATATCCACTAATGAGACATCAGGAGCCTTGTGGGAATGATAGCACAACCACTCTATCTGACATCACACACACTCAATCTGACCTGATCTCCACTGTATCCTTTCATCAAAACCGCTATACGTATGACAACACACCCTCTATGAGTACGATGTCATACGATCTTTATATGCCATCACATTCCCTCTTTATGACGTCACACCGCTACATTTATGACATCACATCCAATGTACTCATGACGTCACCCCCAATATATATGAAGTCACATCAAGGCTATATGAAATCACATCTTCTGTACTTGTGATGCTGCATCAATCTGAGCCATCCAACCCACTGTATAGGTTAGATGACAAGTACCTTATGTATGACATCGTGCCCAATATATCTATCCCGTCATATGGGCTCTTTATGACATCATATCCACTCATTCTCACATCACACCACAGTATGTATGACATCACTTGCACTGTATTCATGCCATCACACCCACTATATGTGAAGTCCCATCAACTGTATATGACATCACATCTTGTATACAAAGAACAGCACATCCCATACCTGTGTCATCACACTGGGCATATGTATGACATCACATGCACGAGACTCGACATCACATTCACTATTTATGACATTAAATCAGAGTATTTATGACATTGCACCCACTCGACTGCATCATCACAACCATTCTCTCGATGATATCACACACATAGCATGTATGCATATCATATCCAACATAGGTATGACATCATACGCAGTATATGGGTTTCCCTACCCATTCTCTTGGACATCACCCACACTATATCTGACATCGCTTCCACTGTATCAGTGTCATTCCACCCACTGTACAGATGATATCACACCCACTCGATGCCCATCACAACCAGTACCTGCATGACGTCATATGCTCTGTATGACGTCATATCTCCTCTTTATGACATCACACCCCAGTGTTTCACACATCAAATCAGGTGTATTCATGATATCACCCCCTCTCTTAGGACTCCATGTCCACGGTATGACATCACATCCACTGTAATCATGACGTCACACATACTCTATATGATGTCTCATCCACTTTATGACAGCACATCCAAGCTGCGTGTGAAATCACAGGCAATTTATCTGTGACATCACACTCACTATGTCTATGACGTTATATCCACTAATGAGACATCAGAAGCCCTTTGGGGATGACAGCACAACCACTCTATCTGACATCACACACACTCTATCTGACATGACCTCCACGGTATCCTTTCATCAAAACGGCTATACGTTGACATCACACCCTCTATGTGTATGTTTTCATACATACTCTATATGCCATCACATCCCCTCTTTATGACGTCGCAGAGCTACATTTATGACATCACATCCAATGTACTCATGACGTCACCCACAATGTATATGAAGTCACATCAAAGCTATATGAAATCACATCTTCTGTACTTGTGATACTGCATCAATCTGAGCCATCCAACCCACTGTATAGGTTAGATGACAAGTAACTTATGTATGGCATCGTGCCCAATATATCTATGCCGTCATATGGGCTCTTTATGACATCATATCCACTCATTCTCACATCACATCACTGTGTTTCTGACATCACTTGAACTGTATTCATGCCTTCACACCCACTATAAGTGATGTCCCATCAACTGTTTATGACATCACAACTTCTATACAAATAACAGCACATCCCATACCTTTGTCATCACACTGAGCATATGTATGACATCACTTGCACTAGACTCGACATCACATTCACTATTTATGACATTAAATCACAGTATTTATGACATTGCACCCCCTCGACTGCATCATCACAACCATTCTCTCGATGATATCACACACATTGCATGTATGCATATCATATCCAACATAGGTATGACATCATACACAGCATATGGGTTTACCTATCCATTCTCTTGGACATCACACACACTATATCTGACATCGCTTCCACTGTATCAGTGTCATTCCACCCACTGTACAGATCATATCACACCCACTCGATGCCAATCACACCCAGTACCTGCATGACGTCGTGTGCTCTCTAGGACATCATATCCCCTCTTTATGACATCACACCTCAGGGTTTCAAACATTAAATCAGGTGTATTCATGATATCCCAAACACTCTTAGGACTCCATGTACATTGTATGACATCACATCCACTGAAATCATTACGTTGCCCCCACTCTAAATGATGTCTCATCCACTGTATGACATCACATCCAAGCTTCGTGTGAAATCACAGGCAATTTATCTGTGACATCACACTCACTATGTCTATGACGTTATATCCACTAATGAGACATCAGGAGCCCTGTGGGAATGATAGCACAACCACTCTATCTAACATCACACACACTCAATCTGAACTGATCTCCACTGTATCCTTTCATCAAAACTGCAATACGTATGACATCACACCTTCTATGTGTTCGATGTCATACGAACTTTATATGCCATCACATCTCCTCTTTATGACGTCACACCGCTACATTTATGACATCACATCCAATGTAATCCTGACGTCACCCCCAATGTATATGAAGTCACATCAAAGCTATATGAAATCACATCTTCTGTACTTGTGGTACTGCATCAATCTGACCATCCAACCCACTGTATAGGTTAGATGACAAGTACCTTATGTATGACATCGTGCCCAATATATCTATGCTGTCATATGGGCTCTTTATGACATCATATCCACTCATTCTCACATCACACCACTGAATTTATGACATCACTTGCACTGTATTCATGCCACCACACCCACTATATGTGAAGTCCCATCAACTTTATATGACATGACATCATCTATAGAAACAACAGCACATCCCATTCCTGTGTCATCACACTGGGCATATGTATGACATCACATGCACTAGACTCGACATCACATTCACTATTTATGACATTAAGTCACAGTATTTATGACATTGCACCCACTCGACTGCATCTTCACAACCATTCTCTCGATGATATCACACACATTGCATGCATGAATATCACATCCAACATACCTATGACATCATACGCAGTATATGGTTTTCCCTACCCATTCTCTTGGACATCACACACACTATATCTGACATCGCTTCCACTGTATCAGTGTCATTCCGCCCACTGTACAGATGATATCACAACCACTTGATGCACATCACACCCAGTACCTGCATGACGTCATATGCTCTCTACGACGTCAAATCCCCTCTTTATGACGTCACACCCCTACATTTATGACATCACATCCAATGTACTCCTGACGTCATCCCCATTGTATATGAAGTCACATCAAAGCTATATGAAATCACATCTTCTGTACTTGTGATACTGCATCAATCTGAGCCATCCAACCCACTGTATAGGTTAGATGACAAGTACCTTATGTATGACATCGTGCCCAATATATCTATGCCGTCATATGGGCTCTTTATGACATCATATCCACTCATTCTCACATCACACCACG
>SRVM01027102.1:0-23623 GCA_007570785.1 Antilocapra americana
GTTCTGACTCTTCTTCATCATGATCACTAAATGGGGGTTCGTGAGCACTGGGCTCAGGGCTTTGAGCGTCTGTCACCTCACGAGGCGGAGGCTGAGCCAGGCTCCTAGTTACTGGAAAGGCTAAGAGCTCTTGGGGGGTGGAGACAGTCAGGTCGGCGAGTTCTTTGGCTACCGCTTTAACATCTCGGATGAAAATCAGGGATTCTTGAAGGGAAGTTGTTTGGGGGAGGGGAGTTAGGTTGATGGGTGGTTCCTCAGTGTTATGCAGAATAGGAGCTGGAAGGCGGGCTCTGTTGGGAGCGGTGGGCGTAACTGGGTGGGTGGGAAAATATGGCGGTGGCACAAAGGGCAGGAGCGCAGAGCTGTGTAAGATGGCGGCTGAACAGGGCGGAGGCGCAGAAGCGGGCGGCGGTGGAGAGGCATTAAGCATGCGCTTGTTTAAAACAGCGGCTGTGGCGGGAGCGGCAGGGGCAGAGGAGGAGGGAGGCCAGTCAGGGCCGTTATAGTGGGCTGCCTCATCTTCTAGATTAGCTCGGTCAGCAGGGGGCAGCTGCTCGTCTGTGCCCATGCTGGTTATTCCTTTTAGGTCTTTAAGATCGGGGTATATAGCAGTAAGATTTGGATTTGTCTCAATATTGATAGAAATCGAGGGACAGTTTGAGAGGGCCCGTGAGGGGGGCGAGTACCGGTAGCGGCGCTGGAGTTATTTGGGTGTATATGGTCGCTTTGTATAAGATCTTGGGTAGAGGGCGCTCTAGAGGGGGGACAGGAGTGGCGGGAAAGGATTCTTTGTCCTTCCTGACAAAGGTGCTGAATGTCTGGGGTATGGCCCTGGTTGGTGAGAATATCTTTTATAAGATTGTAGTAGTTAAAGGTGGTGATAGGCACAGTCTGGGGACCAAAGACACGATAATAGTCATTAAGGCAATCTCCGACATGATTCTACATACGAGTGTCGATAGTACCCTGTTGAGGGAAACAGGGGCAGGTTTTAAAAGTAAAATGAAAAAACAAAACTAAATCTTTTTTACGAACCTGAATTCTTCGCACCTTTAGGGATTTTTTTAAGCTGGCTAATAAAAACATCATCTTTCGAACATGCTTGTCCCATGATTAAATCTTACATGACCGAATGCCGCCTTCAAGGGGGGTGACTCTCTCCGGAGTCGTCTCACGAGCGGTTAATCGTGGTGATCCTTGCTAGGACTGGTCAACGGGGAAGGAGGTCTGTTCAAGAGGTTTTCGGGCCCCACGTTGGGCGCCACTTGCTCAGGCCGCTAGCTGGGCGCAGTCGTTCTGGCCCGCAGAGCAATCAACGTGAGCTTCGAATCCACCTGAAAACGGATGAAAGGGGGGTGGGATAAGAGGTGCGAAGAACGGGAGCAAGACGAAGGTTCTGATCAAGCTGAAAAACTTTATTGAGAGCAACGCGATTATATATGGGGAGGAGGGGAAGGAATGGGAAAAGGGAGAGGGGGTTCTGTCGGGTATGTAAGGAATACGGGTCTTGTGGGCGATTGGCATGTTGGATATATGTTCGCCGCATGATGTTTTAGGTGATCTGCCAGCTGAATGTATAGCTGGCACGTAATCAGCGCCTTATATGGCAGCAGGCTTGGAGTGTTCCGACCGTAATGACTCTGGCTGATCCCGTCAGCCGGCCGGGCCCCAATACTCGAATGCATCATCACAACCACTCTCTCGATGATATCACACACATTACATGTATGCATATCAAATCCAACATAGGTATGACATCAAATACAGTATATAGGTTTCCCTACCCATTCTCTTGGACATCACACAGACTATATCTGACATCGCTTCCACTGTATCAGTGTCATTCCACCCACTGTACAGATTATATCACACCGACTCTATGCCCATCACACCCAGTACCTGTATGACATCATATGCTCTCTATGACGCAATGCCCCTCTTTATGACATCACAGGCCAGAGTTTCAAACATCAAATCAGGTGTACTCATGATATCACTCCCACTCTTAGGACTCCATGTCCACAGTATGACATCACATCCACTGTAATCATGACGTCACACCCACTCTATATGATGTCTCATCCACTTTATGACATCACATCCATGCTGCATGTGAAATCGCAGGCAATTTATCTGTGACATCACACTCACTATGTCTATGACGTTATATCCACTAATGAGACATCAGGAGCCAGGTGGGCATGACAGCACAACCACTCTATCTGACATCACACACACTCTATCTGCAATGATCTCCACTGTATCCTTTCATCAAAACCGCTATACGTATGACATCACACCCTCTATGTGTATGATGCCATATGTACTCTATATGCCATCACATCCCCTTTTTATGATGTCACACGGCTACACTTATGACATCACATCCAATGTACTCATGATGTCAACCCCAATGTACATGAAGTAACAGCAAAGCTATATGAAATCACATCTTCTGTATTTGTGATCCTGCATCAATCTGAGCCATCCAACCCACTGTATAGGTTAGATGAGATGTACCTTATGTATGACATCGTGCCCAATATATCTATGCCATCATATGCGCTCTTTATGACATCATATCCACTCATTCTCACTTCACACCACGGTATTTATGACATCACTTGCACTGTATTCATGCCATCACACCTACTATATGTGAAGTCCCATCAACTGTATATGACATCACATCTTCTATAGAAATAACAGCACATCCCATACCTGTGTCATCACACTGGGCAAATGTATGACATCACATGCACTAGACTCGACATCACATTCACTATTTATGACATTAAATCACAGTATTTATGACATTGCACCCACTTGACTGCATCATCACAACCATTCTATCGATAATATCACACACATTGCATGTATGCATATCATATCCAATATAGGTATGACATCATACGCAGTATATGGGTTTCCCTACCCATTCTCTTGGACATCACACACACTATATCTGACATCGCTTCCACTGTATCACTGTCATTCCACCCACGGTACAGATGATATCACACCCACTCTATGCCCATCACACCCAGTACCTGTATGATATCATATGCTCTATGTGACGTCATAACCCCTCTTTATGACATCACACCCCAGTGTCTCAAACATCAAATCTGGTGTATTGATAATATCACAAAGACTCTTAGGCCTCCATGTCCACGGTATGACATCACATCCACAGTAATCATGATGTCACACCCACTCTATATGATGTCTCATTCACTTTATGTCATCAAATTCAAGCTGCGTGTGACATCACAGGCAATTTATCTGTGACATCACACTCACTATGTCTATGACGTTATATCCACTAATGAGACATCAGGAGCCCTGTGGGAATGACAGCACAACCACCCTATCTGACATCACACACACTCTATCTGACATGATCTCCACTGTATCCTTTCATCAAAACCGCTCTACATATGACATCACACCCTCTATGTGCATGATGTCATAAGTTCTCCATATGCCATCACATCCCCTCTTAATGATGTCACACCGCTACATTTATGACATCACATCCAATGTACTCATGACGTCACCCCCAATGTATATGAAGTCACATCAAAGCTATATGAAATCACATCTTCTGTTCTTGTCATACTGCATCAATCTGAGCCATCCAACCCACTGTATAGGTTAGATGACAAGTACCTTATGTATGACATCGTGCCCAATATATCTATGCCGTCATACGGGCTCTTTATGACATCACATCCACTCATTCTCACATCACACCACTGTATTTATGACATCACTTGCACTGTATTCATGCCATCAAACCCACTATATGTGAAGTTCCATTCACTGTATGTGACATCACAACTTATATACAAATAACAGCACATCCCATACCTGTGTCATCACACTGGGAATATGTATGACATCACATGCACTAGACTCAACATCACATTCACTATTTATGACAGTTGAATCCCAGTTTTTATGACATTGAACCCACTCGACTTCATCATCACAACCATTCTCTCGATGACATCACACACATTGCATGCATGCATATCATATCCAACATAGGTATGATATCATACGCACTATATGGGTTTCCCTACCCATTCTCTTGGACATCACACACACTATATCTGACATCGCTTCCACTGTATCAGTGCCATTCCACCCACTGTACAAATGATTCACACCCATTCTGTGCCCATCACACCCAGTATCTGTATGACGTCACATGTCTCTATGACGTCATAGCCCCTCTTTATGACATCACGCCCCAGGGTTTCAAACATCAAATCAGGTGTATTCATGATATCACCCCCACACTTTGGACTCCATATCCACTGTATGATATCACATCCACTGAAATCATGACGTCACACCCACTCTATATGATGATTCATACACTTTATGACATGACTACCAAGCTGCGTGTGAAATCACAGGCAATTTATCTGTTATATCACACTCACTATGTCTATGACGTTATATCCCCTAATGAGACATCAGAAGCCCTGTGGGGATGACAGCACAACGACTCTATCTGACATCACACACACTCTATCTGACATGATCTCCACTGTATCCTTTCATCAAAACCGCTATACGTATGACATCACACCCTCTATGTGTATGATGTCATACGTACTCTATATGCCATCACATCACCTCTTTATGATGTCACACCCCTACGTTTATGACATCACATCCAATGTACTCATGACATCACCCCCAATGTATATGAAATCACATCAAAGCTATATGAAATCACATCTTATTTACCTGTGATACTGCATCAATCTGAGCCATCCAACCCACTGTATACGTTAGATGACATGTACCTTATGTATGACATCGTGCCCAATATATCTATGTCGTCATATGGGCTCTTTATGACATCATATCCACTCATTCCCACATCACACCACTGTATTTATGACATCACTTGCACTGTATTCATGCCATCACACCCACTATATGTGAAGTCCCATCAACTATATATGCCATCACATCTTCTATACAAATAACAGCACATCCCATACCTGTGTCATCACACTGGGCATATGTATGACATCACATACAGTAGACCCGACATCACATTCACTATTTATGACATTAAATCACAGTATTTACGTCATTGCACACACTCGAATGCATCATCACAACCATTTTCTCCAAGATGTCACACACATTGCATGTATGCATATCATATCCAACATAGGTATGACATCATACACAGTACATGGGTTTCACTACCCATTCCCTTGGACATCACACACACTATATCTGACATCACTTCCACTGTAGCAGTGTCATTCCACCCATTATTCAGATGATATCACACCCACTCAAGGCCCATCACACCCAGTACCTGCATGACGTCGTATGCTCTATATGACGTCATGTCCGATCTTTATGACATCACACCCGAGTCTTTCAAACATCAAATCAGGTGTATTCATGATATCACACACACTCTATATGATGTCTCATCCACTTTATGACATCACTTCCAAGCTGCGTGTGAAATCACTGTCAATTTATCTGTGATATCACACTCACTCTGTCTATGACGTTATATCCACTAATGAGACATCAGGAGCCAGGTGGGGATCACAGCACAACCACTGTATCTGACATCACACACACTCTATCTTACATGATCTCCACTGTATCCTTTCATCAAAATCGCTATACGTATGACATCACACCGTCTATGTGTATGATGTCATACGTACTCTATATGCCATCACATCCCCTCTTTATGAGGTCACACCCCTATATTTATGACATCACATCCAGTGTACTCATGACGTCACCCCCAATGTATTTGAAGTCACATCAAAGCTATATGAAATCACATCTTCTGTACTTGTGATACTGCATCAATCTGAGCCATCCAACCCACTGTATAGGTTAGATGACAAGTACCTTATGTATGACATCGTGCCCAATATGTATATGCCATCATATCGGCTCTTAATGACATCATATCCACTCATTCTCACATCACACCACTGCATTTATGACATCACTTGCACTGTATTCATGACATCACACCGACTATATGTGAACTCCCATCAACTGTATATGACACCACATCTTCTATACAAATAACAAAACATCCCATACCTGTGTCATCACACTGGGCATATGTATGACATCACATGCACTAGACTCGACATCACATTCACTATTTATGACATTAAATCAGAGCATTTATGACATTGCATCCACTCGACTGCATCATCACAACCATTCTCTCAATGATATCACACACATTGCATGTGTGCATATCATATCCAACATAGGTATGACATTATACGCAGTATATGGGTTTCCCTACCCATTCTCTTGGACATCACACACTCTATATCTGACATCGCTTCCACTGTATCAGTGTCATTGCACCCACCGTACAGATGGTATCACACCCACTCCATGCCCATCACACCCAGTACCTGCATGACCTCATATGCTCTCTATGACGTCATATCCCATCTTATGATATCGCACCCAAGTGTTTCAAACATCAAATCAGGTGTATTCATGATATCCCACACATTCTTAGGACTCCATGTCCATCGTATGACATCACATCCACTGTAATCATGACGTCACACCCACTCTATATGATGTCTCATCCACTTTATGACATCACTACCAAGCTGCGTGTGAAATCACAGGCAATTTATCTGTGACATCACACTCACCAAGTCTATGACGTTATATCCACTAATGAGACATCAGGAGCCCTGTGGGGATGACAGCACAACCACTCTATCTGACATCACACACACTCTATCTGACATGATCTCCACTGTATCCTTTCATCAAAACCGCTCTACGTATGACATCACACCCTCTATGTGCATGATGTCATATGTTCTCTATATGCCATCACATCCCCTCTTTATGATGTCACACCGCTACATTTATGACATCACATCCAATGTACTCATGACGTCACCTCAATGTATATGAAGTCACATCAAAGCTATATGAAAGCACATCTTCTGTACTTGTGATACTGCATCAATCTGAGCCTTCCAACCCACTGTATAGGTTAGATGAAAAGTACCTTATGTATGACATCGTGCTCAATGTATTAGGTTGTCATATGGGCTCTTTATGACATCATATCCACTCATTCTCATATCACACCACTGTATTTATGACATCACTTGCACTGTATTTATGCCATCACACCCACTATATATGAAGTCCCATCAACTGTATATGACATCACATCTACTATACAAATAATAGCACATCCCATACCTGTGTCATCACACTGGGAATATGTATGACATCACATGCACTAGACTCGACATCACATTCACTATTTATGACATTAAATCACAGTATTTATTACATTGCACCCACTCGACTGCATCATCACAACCATTCTCTCGATGACATCACACACATTGTATGCATGCATATCATATCCAACATAGGTATGATATCATACGCAGTATATGGGTTTCCCTACCCATTGTCTTGGACATCACACACACTATATCTGACATCGCTTCCACTGTATGAGTGTCATTCCACCCAATGTACAGATGATATCACACCCACTCGATGCCCATCACACTCAGTACCTGCATGATGTCATATGCTCTCTATGACGTCGTGTCCACTCTTTATGACATCACACCCCAGTGTTTCAAACATCAAATCAGGTGTATTCATGATATCCCCCCCACTCTTAGGACTCCATGTCCACGGTATGACATCACACCCTCTGTAATGCTAACGTCACCCCCGCTCTATATGATGTCTCATCCACTTTATGACATCACATCCAATCTGCGTGTGAAATCACAGGCAATTTATTTGTGATATCACACTCACTATGTCTATGACGTTATATCCCCTAATTACACATCAGTAGCCCTGTGGGGATGACAGCACAACCACTCTATCTGACATCACACCTGCATCCTTTCATCAAAACCGCTATACGTATGACATCACACCCTATCGGTGTATGATGTCATACGTACTCTATATGCCATCACATCCCCTCTTTATGACGTTACACCGCTACATTTATAACATCACATTCAATGTTCTCATGACGTCACCCCCAATGTATATGAAGTCACATCAAAGCTATATGAAATCACATCTTCTGTACTTGTGATGCTGCATCACTCTGAGCCATCCAACCCACTGTATATGTTAGATGACAAGTACTTTACGTATGATATCGTGCCCAATATATCTATGCCGTCATATGGGCTCTTTATGACATCATGTCCACTCATTCTCACATCACACCACTGCATTTATGACATCACTTGCACTTTATTCATGCCATCACACCCACTCTATGTGAAGTCCCATCTATTGTATATGACATCACATCTTCTATACAAATAAGAGCACATCCCATAACTGTGTCATCACACTGGGCATATGTATGACATCACTTGCACTAGACTCGACATCACATTGAGTATTTATGACATTAAATCACTGTATATATGACATTGCACTCACTCGACTGCTTCAACACAACCACTCTCTCGATGATATCACACACATTGCATGTATGCATATCATATCCAATATATGTATGACATCATATGCAGTATATAGGTTTCCCAACTCATTCTCTTGGACATCACACACACTATATCTGACATCGCTTCCACTGTAGCAGTGTCATTCAACCCCCTGTACAGATGATATCACACCCACTCTATGCCCATCACACCCACTACATGTATGACATCATATGCTCTCTATTATGTCATATCCCCTCTTTATGATATCACACACCAGTGTTTCAAATATCAACTCAGGTGTATTCATGATATGACTCCCACTCTTAGGAATCCATGTCCACGGTATGACATCATATCCACTGTAATCATGACGTCACACCCACTCTATATGATGTCTCATCCACTTTATGACATCACATCCAAGCTGCGTGTGAAATCACAGGCAATTTATCTGTGACATCAGACTCCCTATGTCTATGGCGTTATATCCACTAAGGAGACATCAGTAGCCCTGTGGGGATGACATCACACCCACTCTATCTGACATGATCTGAACTGTATCCTTTCATCAAAACCGCTATACGTATGACATTACACCCTCTATGTGTATGATGTCGTACGTACTCTCTATGCCATCACATCCCCTCTTTATGACGTCACATCACTACATTTATGATATCACAACCAATATTCTCATGACGTCACCCCCAATGTATATGAAGTCACATCAAAGCTATATGAAATCACATCTTCTGTACTTGTGATACTGCATCAATCTGAGCCATCAAACCCACTGTATAGGTTCGATGACAAGTTCCTTATGTATGACATCGTGCCCAATGTATCTATGCCGTCATATGGGCTCTTTATGACATCATATCCACTCATTCTCACATCACACCACTGTATTTATGACATCACTTGCACCGTATTCATGCCATCACACCCACTATATGTGAAGTCCCATCAACTGTATATGACATCACATCTTCTATACAAATAACAGCACATCCCATACCTGTGTCATCACACTGGGCATATGTGTGACATCACATGCACTAGACTCGACATCACATTCACTATTTATGACATTAAATCACAGTATTTATGACATTGCACCCACTCGACTGCTCTGGCCGCTAGCTGGCGCAGTTGCTCTTGCCCACAGAGCAATCAACATGAGCTCCGAATCCACCTGAAAACGGATGAAAAGGAAGTGGGACAAGAGGCTCGAAGAACTGCAGCAAGACAAAGGTTATGATCAAGCTGCAAAACTTCATGGACCGCAAGGCGATTATATATGGGAAGGAGGGGAGGGAGTGGTAAAAGGGAGGGGGTAGTTCTGACGGGTATGTAAGGAATACGTGTCTTGTGGGCGATTGGCGTGTCGGATATATGTTCGCCGTATGATCCTTTTGGTGATTTGCCAGTCAAATGTATAGCTTTCATGTAATCAGCGCCTTATATGGCAGCAGGCTTGGAGTGTTCCGACCATAATGACTCTGGCTAATCGCCACAGCCGGCCGGGCCCCAACACTCTGCTGCATCATCACAACCACTCTCTCCATGATATCACATACATTGCATGTATGCATATTATATCCAATATATGTATGACATCATATGCAGTATATGGGTTTCCCTACCCATTCTCTTGGACATCACAGACACTATATCTGACATCGCTTCCACTGTATCAGTGTCATCCCACCCACTGTACAGATGATATCACACCCACTCTATGCCCATCCCACCCAGTACCTGTATGACATCATATGGTCTCTATGATGCAATGTCCCCTCTTTATGACATCACACGCCAGTGTTTCAAACATCAAATCAGGTGTATTCATGATATCACACCCACTCTTAGGACTCCATGTTCACGGTATGACATCACATCCACTGTAATACTGATGTCACACCCACTCTCTAGGAGGTCTCATCCACATTATGACATCACATCTATTCTGCGTGTCAAATCACAGGCAATTTATCTGTGACATCACACTCACTGTGTTTATGACGTTATGTGCACTAATGAGACATCAGGAGCCCTGTGGGGATGACAGCACAACCACTCTATCTGATATCACACCCACTCTATCTGACATGATCTCCCCGGTATCCTTTCATCAAAACCGCTATACGTATGACATCACACCCTCTATGTGTAAGATGTCATCCGTACTCTATATGCCATCACATCCACTCTTTATGACGTCACACCACTATATTTATGACATCACACCCAATGTACTCATGACGTCAAACACAATGTCTATGAGTCACGTCAAAGCTATATGAAATCTCATCTTCTGCACTTGTGATACTACATCATTCTGAGCCCTCAAACCCAGTGTATATGTTAGATGACAGGTACTTTATGTATGACATCGTTCCCAATGTATATATGCCGTCATATTGGCTCTTTATGCCATCACATCCCTTCTTTATGACGTCACATCCCAACATTTATGACATCACATCCAATGTACTCATGACGTCACCGCAATGTATATGAAGTCACCTCAAAGCTATACGAAATCACATCTTTTGTACTTGTGGTACTGCATCAATCTGAGCCATCAAACCCACTGTATAGGTTAGATGACAAGTACCTTATGTATGACATCGTGCCCAATATATCTATGCCGTCGTATGGGCTCTTTATTTCATCATATCCACTCATTCTCACATCAAAAACTGTATTTATGACATCACTTGCACTGTATTCATGTCATCACACCCACTATATGTGAAGTCTCATCAACTGTATATGACATCACATCTTCTATACAAATAACAGCACATCCCATACCTGTGTCATCACATTGGGCATATGTATGACATCACATGTACTAGACTCGACATCACATTCACTATTTATGACATTAAATCACAGTACTTATGACATTGCACCCACTCAACTGCATCATCACAACGATTCTCTAGATGATATCACACACATTGCATGTATGCATATCATATCCAACATAGGTATGACATCATACGCAGTATATGGGTTTCCCTACCCATTCTCTTGGACATCACACACACTGTATCTGACATCGCTTCCACTGTATCAGTGTCATTCCACCCACTGTACAGATGATATCACACCCACTCTATACCCATCACACACAGTAACTGCATGACGTCATACGCTCTCTATGATGTCATATCCCCTCTTTATGACATCACACCCCACTGTTTCAAACATCAAATCAGATGTATTCATGATATCACCCCCACTCTTAGGACTCCATTTCCACGGTATGACATCACATCCACTGTAATCATGACGTCACACCCACTCTATATGATGCCTCATCCACTTTATGACATCACATCCAACCTGCGTGTGAAATCACAGGCAATTTATCTGTGACATCATACTCCCTATATCTGTGACATTAAAACCACTAATGAGACATCAGGAGCCCTGTGGGGATGACAGCACAACTACTCTATCTGACATCACACACACCCTATCTGACATTATCTCCACTGTATCCTTCCATCAAAACCGCTATAAGTATGACATCACACCTTCTAGGTTTATGATGTCGTACGTACTCCATGTGCCATCACATCCCCTCTTTATGACGTCTCACCACTACATTTATAACATCACATCCAATGTACTCATGACGTCACCCCCTATGTATATGTAGTCACACCAAAGCTATATGAAATCACATCTTCTGTACTTGTGATACTGCATCAATCTGAGCCATCCAACTCCCTTTATGTGTTAGATGACAAGTACCTTATGTATGACATCGTGTCCAATGTATCTATGCCTCATATGGGCTCTTTATGACATCATATCCACTCATTCTCACATCACACCACTGTATTTATGACATCACTTGCACTGTATTCATGCCATCACACCCACTATATGTAAAGTCCCATCAACTGTATATTACATCACATCTTCTATACAAATTAGAGCACATCCCATACCTGTGTCATCAGAATGGGCATATGTATGACATCACATGCACTAGACTCAACATCACATTGACTATTTATGACATTAAATCACAGTATGTATGACATTGCACCCACTCGACTGCATCAACACAACCACTCTCTCGATGATATCACACACATTGCATGTATGCATATCATATCCAACATAAGTATGACATCATATGCAGTATATGGGTTTCCCAACTCATTCTCTTGGACATCACACACACTATATCTGACATCGCTTCCACTGTATCAGTGTCATTCCACCCACTGTACAGATGATATCACACCCGCTCCATGCCCATCACACCCAATACCTGTATGACATCATATGCTCTCTATTACGTCATATCCCCTCTTTATGACATCACACCCCAGTGATTAAAACATCACATCAGGTGTATTCATGATATGACTTCCACTCTTAGGAATCCATGTCCACGGTATGACATCACATCCACTGTAATCATGACATCACACCCACTCTATATGATGTCTCATCCACTTTATGACATCACATCGAACCTGCATGTGAAATCACAGGCAATTTATCTGTGACATCACACTCACTATGTCTATGACGTTATATCCACTAAGGAGACATCAAGGGCCCTGTGGGGATGATATCACACCCACTCTATCTGACGTGATCTCCACTGTATACTTTCATCAAAACTGCTATACATATGACATCACACCCTCTATGTGTATGATGTCATACGTACACTATATGCCATCATATCCCATCTTTATGACGTCACACCGCTATATTTATGACATCACATCCAATGTACTCATGACATCACCCCCAATATATATGAAGTCACATCAAAGCTATATGAAATCACATCTTCTGTACTTGTGATACTGCAACAATCTGAACCATCAAACCCACTGTATAGTTTCAATGACCAGTACCTTATATATGACATGGTAGCCAATGTATCTATGCCGTCATATGTCCTCTTTATGACATCATATCCACTCATTCTCACATCACACCAATGGATTTATGACATCACTTGCACCGTCTTCCTCCCATCACACCCAATATATGTGAAGTCCCATCAACTGAATATGACATCACATCTTCTATACAAATAACAGCACATCCCATACCTGTGTCATCACACTGGCATATGTGTGACATCACATGCACTAGACTCGACATCACATTCACTATTTATGACATTAAATCACAGTATTTATGACATTGCACCCACTCTACTGCTCTGGCCGCTAGCTGGCGCAGTCGCTCTTGCCCACAGAGCAATCAACGTGAGCTCCGAATCCACCTGAAAACGGATGAAAGGGAGGTGGGACAAGAGGCTCGAAGAAAGTCAGCAAGACAAAGGTTATGATCAAGCTGCAAAACTTTATTGACCGCAAGCCGATTATATATGGGAAGGAGGGGAGGGAGTGGTAAAAGGGAGGGGGGAGTTCTGATAGGCATGTAAGGAATACGTGTCTTGTGGGCAGTTGGCCTGTTGGATATATGTTCGCCTCATGATCCTTTTGGTGATTTGCCAGTCAAATGTATAGCTTTCACGTAATCAGCGCCTTATATGGCAGCAGTCTTGGAGTGTTCCGACCATAATGACTCTGGCTAATCGCAGCAGCCGGCCGGGCCCCAACATCTCCTCCCTTTTTGTTTTGTAAGGCGAGGAGTCTGGTTTTGTTTGGAAATTGACCGCCTAGGGGAGGCAGTGGCCAAGCTCCTTCTGAGCTCTGGGTAGAGCTTAATGGACACCCTTTTTCGGAGGGGAGGATTTTGGTGTCAACCTCCATGCAAGCTGTCTTACCTCGCAGGAGGCTCGAGAGTGGCCTCTTTGGTGGAGGCCCCTCCTTGCGGTACTTTGTCGCGCACCTAGCGGTGTCCACTGCAGCAACTGGGCTGCAATGCAGACTCTCGAGAATCATGCAGCTCCCGTGGGAGAGGGCCTTGATAATTTTCATGGTCGAGCATTTCTAACTGGTGATAGTGGATCTGGGTGGGTCTCCCTAGTATGTCGTTAAGCTGGTCTTTGACAAGTGTCGTGACACGCCTCAGAACCCAGGGGGCAAAGGTGAGGAGCAGGAGGACAGTGATCAGGGGCCCAAGAAGGGAAAGGAGATAGGGGAGTAGTCCATTAAGGCATGTCAGAAAGGGATTCTCTATTAGCGTTTTCCTTCTTTTTCCTAGATCTTCTTGTAGCCTTTTTATTTTATCTTGGACAATGCCGGATTTGTTGGCGTAGAAGCAGCAGCATTCCTGTAAGGCAAGGCAGATACCTCCCTGTTCTGCGGTGAGAAGATCTAAGCCTCGTCTGTTTTGAAGGGCTACTTCTGCTAGGGAGTCTAGTTGATCTTGGATATCACTAATGGTGCTGGATATGGCCTGGACATCATCAAAGAGCTGCTTAGAGAGCTGTGAATATGAATCAACTGCGTATCCTAGGCCTGCAGATCCCGTAGCTATCGCTCCAGAGATTCCTAACCCAGCAAGCAAGGGGATTATGGCTAGGGCTCTTTTGTGCCGTCCCGCAAGGTGGTCAAAAGCGGGAACGGAAACGGGCTCATTTCCTGGAATGATATCTATGTCTGGCAGCAGGGTGGCTACGGCACACAGCCCTGTCCATGAGGGGGGTAGGGCGGTATAGGCTTGATTGTTTCTGCAAACGAATGCCTTTCCTGGTCCAGGGCATGGGAGGCTGGTGTAGCTAGAGGTATAGTTAAACACAGAGCTACAGTTGGTAAAGGCAGCGAAACCAATGGGTATATCTGTGGAATCATTGTGCGGGTGTTTGTAGATGCAGTGGGAGAATGGAAACAGTGTAGGTTGGACCCTGAAGGGCAGGCCGAGAGTGCAGTTTTGGTCCATAGTGTTGAGGTCTGATGTATTAACGGAGACAGCCAGGGGCATGGGTGTGCCTTGGCTGAGACATAACCAGCAGTCTTGGGCTAGACTGGGGTTAGAGATGTTAAGCGCCCGGTGGGTGGCTGTCAAAATGTCTATTGTTTGAAAGTGAGGTGTTTAAGGAAGGCGCTTTCCCTTTCTCCAGAGCCAAAAAGCCGTTCGGCCAGTTTTTCTAAGCAACTAATGAAATCACTATATGGCTCATCATGGCCCTGTCTGATCTTTGCAAGGGAGGTGGTGGCAGTGCCTTTCTGGGGAAGGCATTTCTAAGCTTTAACACTTGCTGACTGAATTTGTGTTAGTAACCTGGGGGGAATTTGAGGCTGTTTTTCCTTATGTTGGTAGGGGTCAGAGCCAAGGAACTTTTTTGAGTCCAACCTTTTGTGGAGGGCTTATGCGAATTGCGTTCAACAACTGTTTGGAAGCCTCTTCATATTCACTTTTCCAGAGTATAAAATCACCGCCGCGTAGGGCAGCCTTGGCTAGGAAGAACCAATCATTGGGTGTAAGCCATCCATCACTAAGGTTTTCAATCAGGACAACAGTGAAGGGGGCAGTGGGGCCGTAGTTGGCCACTGCCGCTTTGACCTTTTCTAGCGTTTTTAAGCTGAGCTTTTTATAAGTATGGGGGGATGGTGGGACCGGGGGCTCATCATCGTCAGAAGCCGAGTGTTCTGACTCTTCTTCATCATGATCACTAAGTGGGGTTCGTGAGCACTGGGCTCAGGGCTTTGAGAGTCTGTCACCTCACGAGGCGGAGGCTGAGCCTGGCTCCTAGTTACTGGGAAGGCTAAGAGCTCTTGGGGCGTGGAGACAGTCAGGTCGGCGAGTTCTTTGGCTACCGCTTTAACATCTTGGATGAAAATCAGGGCTTCTTGAAGGGAAGTTGTTTGGGGGAGGGGAGTTTGGTTGATGGGTGGTGGCTCAGTGTTATGCAGAATAGGAGCTGGAAGGCAGGCTGTGTTGGGAGCGGTGGGCCTAATTGGGTGGGTGGGAAAATATGGCGGTGGCACAAAAGGCGGGAGTGCAGAGCTGTGTAAGATGGCAGATGAACAGGGCGGAGGCAAGGAAGCAGGCGGTGGTGGAGAGGCATTAAGCGTGGGCTTGTTTAAAACAGCGGCTGTGGCGGGAGCGGAAGGGGCAGAGGAGGAGGGAGGCTAGTAAGGGCCGTTATCCTGGGCTGCCTCATCTTCTAGATTAGCTCAGTCAGCAGGGCGCAGGTGATCGTCTGTGTCCGTGCTCGTTATTCCTTTTAGGTCTTTAAGATCGGGGTATATAGCAGTAGGATTTGGATTTCTCTCAATATTGATAGAAATCGAGGGACAGTTAGAGAGGGCCCGTGAGGGGGGGCGAGTAAAGGTAGTGGCGCTGGAATTATTTGGGTGTATGGGGTCGCTTTGTATAAGATCTTGGGTAGAGGGCGCTCTAGAGGGGGGACGGGAGTGGCGGGAAACGATTCTTTGTCCTTCCTGACAAAGGTGCTAAATGTGTGGGGTATGGCCCTGCTTGGTGAGAATATCTTTTATAAGATTGTAGTAGTTAAAGGTGGTGATAGGCACACTCTGGGGACCAAAGACATGATAATAGTCATTAAGGCAATCTCCGACACGATTCCACATACGAGTGTCAATAGTACCCTCTTGAGGGAACCAGGGGCAGGTCTTAAAAATAAAATGAAATAACGAATCTAAATCTTTTTTACGAACCCGAATTCTTCGCACCTTGAGGGATGTTTTAAGCTGGCTAATAAAAACATAATCTTTCGAACATGCTTGTCCCATGATTAATTCTTACCTGACCGAATGCCGCCTTCGAGGGTGGGGACTCTCTCCGGAGTCGTCTCACGAGTGGTTAATCGTGGTGCTCCTTGCTGGGACTGGTCAACGGGGACGGCGGTCCGTCCAAGCGGTTTTCGGGCCCCACGTTGGGTGCCACTTGCTCCGGCCGCTAGCTGGGCGCAGTCGCTCTGGGCCGCAGAGCAATCAACGTGAGCTCCGAATCCACTTGAAAACGGATGAAAGGGGGGTGGGATAAGAGGTGCGAGGAATGGCAGCAAGACAAAGGTTCTGATCAAGCTGCAAAACTTTATTGAGCGCAAGGCGATTATATATGGGGAGGAGGGGAGGGAGTGGGAAAAGGGACGGGGGAGTTCTGACGGGCATGTAAGGAATACGTGTCTTGTGGGATATTGGCTTGTTGGATATATGTTCGCCGCATGATGCTTTTGGTGATCTGCCAGCCGAAAGTATAGCTGGCACGTAATCAGCGCCTTATATGGCAGCAGGCTTGGAGTGTTCCGACTGTAATGGCTCTGGCTGATCGCGTCAGCGTGTCGGGTCCCAACACTGGAATGCATCATCACAACCACTCTCTCGATGATATCACACACATTGCATGTATGCATATGATATCCAATATATGTATGGCATCATATGCAGTATATGGGTTTCCCTACGCATTCTCTTGGAAATCACACACACTATATCTGACATCACTTCCACCATTTCGGTGTCATTTCGACCCACGGTACAGATGATATCAAACCCACTCTATGCCAATCACACCCAGTACCTGTATGACGTCATATGCTCTATATGACTTCATAACCAGTACTTACGACATCACACCCCAGTGTTTCAAACATCAAATCAGGTGTATTCATATCACACCCAATCTTAGGACTCCATGTCCACGGTATGACATCACATCCACTGTAATCATGACGTCATACCCACTCTATATGATGTCTCATCCACTTTATGACATTACATCCAAGCTGAGTGTGAATCACAGGCAATTTCTCTGTGATATCACACTCACTATGTCTATGACATTATATCCACTAATGAGACATCAGGAGCCCTGTGGGGATGACAGCACAAGCACTCTATCTGACGTCACACACACTCTACCTGACATGATCTCCACTGTATCTTTTCATCAAAACCGCGATAAGTATGACATCACATCCTCTATGTGCATGATGTCATACGTATTCTCTATGCCATCACCCCCCTCTTTATGATGTCACACCGCTTCATTTATGATATCACATCCAATGTACTCATGACGTCACCCCCAATGTATATGAAGTAACATAGAAGCTATATGAAATCACATCTTCTGTACTTGTGATGCTGCATCAATCTGAGCCATCCAACCCACTCTATAGGTTAGATGACAACTACCTTATGTATGACATCGTGCCCTATATATCTAGGCCGTCATAGGGGCTATTTATGACATCATATCCACTCATTCTCACATCACACCACTGTATTTACTACATCACTTGCACTGTATTCATGCCATGACACGCAATATATGTGAAGTCCCATCAAATGTATATGACATCACATCTTTTATACAAATAACAGCACATCCCATACCTGTGTCATCACACTGGGCATATATATGACATCACATGCACTAGACTCGACATCACATTCACTATTTATGACGTTAAATCACAGTATTTATGACATTGCACCCACACGACTGCATCATCACAACCATTCTCTCGATGATATCACACACATTGCATGCATGCATATCGTATCCAACGTAGGTATGACATCATAGGCAGTATACGGGTTTCCCTACCCATTCTCTTGGACATCACACACACTATATCTGACATCGCTTCCACTGTATCAATGTCTTTCCACCCACTGTAGACAAGATATCACACCCACTCGATGCCCATCACACCCAGTACCTGCATGACGTCATATGTGCTCTATGACATCATATCCCCTCTTTATGACATCACACCCCAGTGTGTCAAACATAAAGTCAGGTGTATTCATGATATCACCCCCAGTCTTAGGACTCCATGTCCACAGTATGACATCACATCCACTGTAATCATGATGTCACACCCACTCTATATGATGTCTCATCCACTTTATGACATCACATCCAAGCTATGTGTGAATCACAGGCAATTTCTCTGTGATATCACACTCACTATGTCTGTGACATTATATCCATGAATGAGACAACAGGAGCCCTGTGGGGATGACAGCACAACCACTCTATCGGACGTCAAACACACTCTATCTGAAATGATCTCCCCTGTATCCTTCCATCAAAAGTGCTAAACGTATGACATCACACCCTCTATGTGTATGATGTCATACGTATTCTATATGCCATCACATCCCCTCTTTATCACGTCACACCGCTACATTTATGACATCACATCCAATGTACTCATGACGTTACCCCCAATGTATATGAAGTCACATAGAAGCTATATGAAATCACATCTTCTGTACTTGTGATGCTGCATCAATCTGAGCCATCCAACCCACTCTATAGGTTAGCTGACAAGTACATTATATATGACATCGTGCCCAATATATCTAGGCCGTCATATGGGCTCTTTATGACTACATATCCACTCATTCTCACATCACACCACTGTATTTATGACATCACTTGCACTGTATTCATGCCATCACACCCACTATATGTGAAGTCCCATCAACTGTATATGACATCACATCTTCTATACAAATAACAGCACATTCCATACCTGTGTCATCACACTGGGCATATGTATGACATCACATGCACTAGACTCGACATCACATTCACTATTTATGACATTAAATCACAGTATTTATGACATTGCACCCACTCGACTTCATCATCACAACCATTCTCTCGATGATATCACACACATTTCATGTATGCATATCCTATCCAACATAGGTATGACATCATACGCAGTATATGGTTTTCCCTACCCATTTACTTTGACATCACACACACTATATCTGACATCGCTTCCACTGTATCAGTGTCATTCCACCCACTGTACAGATGATATCACACCCACTCCAGGCCCATCACACCCAGTACCTGCATGATGTCATATGCTCTCTATGACCGCACATCTCCTCTTTATGACGTCACACTGCTACATTTATGACACCACATCCAATGTACTCATAACGTCACCTCCAATGTATCTGAAGTCACAACAAAACTATATGAAATCACATCTTCGGTACATGTGATACTGCATCAATCTGAGCCATCCAACCCACTCTATAGGTTAGATGAGAAGTACTTTATGTATGACATCGTGCCCAATATATCTATGCCGTCATATGGGCTTTTTATGACATCATATCCACTCATTCTCACATCACACCACTGTATTTATGACATCACTTGCATTGTATTCATGCCGTCACAGCCACTATATGTGAAGTCCCATCAACTGTATATGACATCACATCTTCTATACAAATAACAGCACATCCCATACAGTGTCATCACACTGAGCATATGTATGACATCACTTGCACTAGACTCGACACCACATTCACTATTTATGACATTAAATCACAGCATTTATGACATTGCACCCACTCGACTGCATCATCACAACCATTATCTCGATGATATCACACACATTGCATGCATGCATATCATGTCCAACATAGGTATGACATCATACGCAGTATGTGGGTTTCCATAGCCATTCTCTTGGACATCACACAGACTATATCTGACATCGCTTCCACTGTATCAGTGTGATTCCACCCACTGTACAGATGATATCACACCCACTCGATGCCCAGCACACCCAGTACCTGCATGACGTCATATGCTCTCTATGATGTCATATCCCCTCTTTATGACAACACACCAAAGTATTTCAAACATCAAATCAGGTGTATTCATGATATCCCGCCCACTCTTAGGACTCCATGTCCACAGTATGACACCAAATACACTGTAATCATGACGTCACACCCACTCTATATGATGTCTCATCCACTTTATGACATCACTTCCAAGCTGCGTGTGAAATCACAGGCAATGTATCTGTGACATCACACTCACTATATCTATGACGTTATATCCACTAATGAGACATCAGGAGCCCTGTGGCGATGACAGCACAACCACTCTATATGACATCACACACACTCTATCTGACATGATCTCCACCGTATCCTTTCATCAAATCCGCTATACATATGACATCACACCCTCTATGTGTATGATGCAATACGTACAATATATGCAATCACATCCCCTCTTTAGGATGTCACACCGCTACATTTATGACATCACCCCCAATGTATATGAAGTCACGTCAAAGCTATATGAAATCACATCTTCTGTACTTGTGATGCTGCATCAATCTGAGCCATCCAACCCACTCTATAGGTTAGATGACAACTACCTTATGTATGACATCGTACCCAATATATCTATGCCGTCATATGCGCTCCTTATGACATCATATCCACTCATTCTCACATCACACCACTGTAGTTATGACATCTCTTGCACTGTATTAATGCCATCAAACTCATTATATGTGAAGTCCCATCAACTGTACATGACATCACATTTTCTATACAAATAACAGCACATTCCATACCTGTGTCATCACACTGGACATATGTATGACATCACATGCACTCTACTCGACATCACTTTCACTATTTATGACGTTAAATCACAGTATTTATGACATTGCACCCACTCGAATGCATCATCACAACCATTCTCTCGATGATATCACACACACTGCATGTGTGCATATCATATCCAACATAGGTATGACATCACACGCACTATATGAGTTTCCCTACCCATTCTCTTGGACATCACACACACTATGTCTGACATCGCTTCCACTGTATCAGTGTAATTCCACCCATTGTACAGGTGATATCACAGCCACTCTATGCCCATCACACCCAGTACCTGTATGACGTCATATGCTCTCTATGACATCATATCCCCTCTTTATGAAATCACACCCCATTATTTCAAACATCAAATCAGATGTCTTCATAATATCACACCCACTCTTAGGACTCCACGTCCACGGTATGACATCACATCCACTGTAATCATGACGTCACACCCACTCTATATGATGTCTCATCCACTTTATGGCATCACTTCCAAGCTGCGTGTGAAATCACAGGCAATTTATCTGTGACATCACACTCACTATGTCTATGATGTTATATCCACTAATGAGACATCAGGAGCCCTGTGGGGATGACAGCACAACCACTCTATCTGACATCACACACACTCTATCTGACATGACCTCCACTGTATCCTTTCATCAAAACCGCGATACGTATGCAATCACACCCTCTATGTGTATGATGTCATACGTACTCTATATGCCATCACATCCCCTCTTTATGACTTCACACCGCTACATTTATGACATCACGTCCAATGTACTCATGACGTCACCCCCAATGTATATGAAGTCACATCAAAACTATATGAAATCACATCTTCTGTACTTGTGATAGTGCATCAATCCGAGCCATCCAACCCACTCTATAGGTTAGATGACATGTACCTTATGTATGACATCGTGCCCAATATATCTATGCCATCATATCGGCTCTTTATGACATCATATCCACTCATTATCACATCACACCACTGTATTTATGACATCACTTGCACTGTAGTCATGTCATCACACCGACTATATGTGAAGTCCCATCAAATGTATATGCCATCACATCTTGTATACAAATAACAGCACATCCCATACCTGTGTCATCACATGGATATATGTATGACATCACATGCAATAGACTCGACATCACATTCACTATTTATGACATTAAATCACAGTATGTATGTAACAATGCACCCACTCGACTGCATCATCACAACCATTCTCTCCATGATATCACACCCATTGCATGTATGCATATCATATCCAACATAGGTATGGCATCATACGCAGTATACGGGTTTCCCTATCCATTCTCTTGGACATCACACACACTATATCTGACATCTCTTCCACTGTATCAGTGTCATTCCACCCACTGTACAGATGATATCACACCTACTCTATGCCAATCACTCCCAGTACCTGTATCACGTCATATGCTCTCTATGACGACATATCCCCTCTTTATGACATCAAACCCCAGTGTTTCAAACATGAATCAGGTGTATTCATGATATCATACCCAGTCTTAGTACTCCATGTTCACGGTATGACATCACATTAAGTGTAAACCTGACGTTACCCTCACTCTATATGATGTCTCATCCAGTTTATGACATCACTTCCAAGCTGCGTGTGAAATCACAGGCAATTTATCTGTGACATCACACTCACTAGGTCTATGACGTTATATCCACTAAAGAGACATCAGGAGCACTGTGGGAATGACAGCACAACCACTCTCTCTGACATCACACACATTCTATCTGAC
>SRVM01027131.1:0-10557 GCA_007570785.1 Antilocapra americana
CCTTCTCCTCCTGCCCCCAATCCTTCCCTGCATCAGGGTCTGTTCCAGTGAGTCAACTCTTCGCATGAGGTGGCCAAAGTATTGGAGTTTCAGCTTCAACATCAGTCCTTCCAATGAACACCCAGGACTGAGCTCCTTTAGGATGGACTGCTTGGATCTCCTAGCAGTCCAAGGGACTCTCACGAGTCTTCCCCAACACCACAGTTCAAAAGCATCAATTCTTCAGCACTCAGCCTTTTTCACTGTCCAACTCTCACTTCCATATGTATATATGTTTATCGTCAGGTAATTTTCTGTCTTTCCCCATTTGGCCAGTTTATAAGTTTGTGTATTTATTTGAAGAAATCTAATTTAAACCATGAATGGTTTTGTGTTTGAGTGCTAAAGGAGAGGTCACTAATGCACAAAGGGCAGGCAGTAAATATTTTCACTTTGTGGATTGTAAGGTGTCTCTTGTAACAACTCTGCTGTGTGGGAGGACAGCAGCCACAAGCAGTATGCAGTATGACTGACAAAGTCCAGTCATTCTAATACTGGATTTACTGGGACCAGTGGGGAGACCCCAGCATTGCATGACTATCCTTTCTTCGTCTGTTATGGAATCTCATTTTCCTTGATTGCTCTTGCTTTTTGAGTTTTGCAAACGTTGCCTTGTTTCATACAACCACAATAGGTACCTAGAGTTTTAAACATTTTAATAATAAAAACCTTAACATTTTTTCTTTTTTACAGCTATAGTACATACAGTGTTGTTGTTCAGTCCCTCAGTCGTGTCCGACTCTGTGATCCCTTGTGCTGCAGCAGGCCAGGATTCCCTGTCCTTCACCGTCTCCTGGAGTTTGTTCACATTCATGTCCATTGAGTCAATGATGCCACCCAACCATCCTGTCCTTTGTCACCCACTTCTCCTCCTGCCTTCAATCTTTCTCAGCATCAGGGTCTTTTCCAATGAGTTGGCTCTTTGCTATGACCAGTGCGTTCTCTTGGCAAAACTCTATTAGCCTCTGCCCTGCTTCATTCTGTACCCCAAGGCCAAATTTGCCTGTTACTCCAGGTGTTTCCTGACTTCCTACTTTTGCATTCCAGTCCCCTATAGTGAAAAGGACATCTTTTTTGGGTGTTGGTTCTAAAAGGTCTTGTAGGTCTTCATAGAACCGTTCAACTTCAGCTTCTTCAGCATTACTGGCTGTGGCATAGACTTGGATTACCGTGATATTGAATGGTTTGCCTCGGAAACGAACAAAGACCATTCTGTCGTTTTTGAGATTGCATCCAAGTACTGCATTTCGGACTCTCTTGTTGACTGTGATGGCTACTCCATTTCTTCTAAGGCATTCCTGCCCACAGTAGTAGATATAATGGTCATCTGAGTTAAGTTCACCCATTCCAGTTCATCTTAGTTTGCTGATTCCTAGAATGTCGATATTTGCTCTTGCCATCTCCTGTTTGACCAATTTGCCTTGATTCATGGACCTAACATTCCAGGTTCCTATGCAGTGTTGCTCTTTACAGCATCTGACCCGGGTTCTATCATCAGTAACATCCGTAACTGGGTGTTGTTTTTGCTTCGGCTCCATCCTTTCCTTCTTTCTGGAGTTATTTCTCCACTGATCTCCAGTAGCATATTGGGCACCTACCGACCTGGGGAGTTCCTCTTTCAGTATCTTATCATTTTGCCTTTTCATACTGTTAGTGGGGTTCTCAGGATTGGAGAAGGTCAGTTTTCATTCCAATCCCAAAGAAAGGCAATGCCTAAGAATGCTGAAACTACCGCACAGTTGTACTCATCTCACACGCTAATAGAGTAATGCTCAAAATTCTCCAAGCCAGGCTTCAACAATACACGAACCATGAACTTCCAGATGTTCAAGCTGGTTTTAGAAAAGGCAGAGGAACCAGAGATCAAATTACCAGCATCTGCTGGATCATCGAAAAAGCAAGAGAGTTCCAGGAAAACATCTATTTCTGCTTTATTGACTATGCCAAAGCCTTTGCCTGTGTGAATCACTATAAACTTTGGAAAATTCTTCAAGAGATGGGAATACCAGGCCATCTGACCTGTCTCCTGAGGAACCTGTATGCAGGTCAGAAAGTAATAGTTAGAACTGGACATGGAACAACAGACTGGTTCCAGATAGGAAAAGGAGTACATCAAGGCTGTATATTGTCAATCTGCTTATTTAACTTATATGTAGGGTACATCCTGAGAAATGCTGGGCTGGAAGAAGCACAAGCTGAAATCAAGATTGCCAGGAGAAATAACAGTAACCTCAGACATGCAGATGACACCACCCTTATGGCAGAAAATGAAGAGGAACTAAAAAGCCTCTTGATGAAAGTGAAAGAGGAGAGTGAAAAAGTTGGCTTAAAGCTCAACATTCAGAGAACTAAAATCATAGCATCTGATCCCATCACTTCATGGAAAATAGATGGGGAAACAGTGGAAACAGTGTCAGACTTTATATTTTTGGGCTCCAAAATCACTGCAGATGGTGATTGCAGCCATGAAGTTAAAAGACGCTTACTCTTTGGAAGGAAAGTTATGACCAACCTTGATAGCATGTTCAAAAGCCGAGACATTACTTTGTCAACAAAGGTCCGTCTAGTCAAGGCTATGGTTTTTCCATTAGTCATATATGAATGTTAGAGTTGGATGGTGAAGAAAGCTGAGCACAGAAGAGTCGATGCTTTTCAACTGTGGTGTTGGAGAAGACTCTTGAGAGTCCCTTGGACTGCAAGGAGATCCAAGCAGTCCATCCTAAAGGAGATCAGTCCTGGGTGTTCATTGGAAGGACTGATGCTGAAGTTGAAACCCCAATACTTTGGCCTCCTCCTGTGAAGAGTTGACTCATTGGAAAAGACCCTGATGCTGGGAAGGATTGGGGGCTGGAGGAGAAGGCGGCAACCGAGGGTGAGATGGCTGGATGGTATCACTGACTCGATGGACATGAGTTTGGGTGAACTCCGGGAGTTGGTGATGGACAGAGAAGTCTGGCGTGCTGCGATTCATGGGATCACAAAGAGTCAGACACGACTGAGCGACTGAACTGAACTGAAGTGAACTGAACTGGCTCTTTGCATCAGGTACCCAGAGTATTGGAGTTTCAGCATCAGTCCTTCCATTGAATGTTCAGGGTTGATTTCCTTTAGGGTTGACTGATTTAATCTCCTTGCTGTGCAAGGGACTCTCAAGAGTCTTCTCCAACACGACAGTTCAAAAATATCAATTTCTTGGCACTCAACCTTCTTTATGGTCCAACCCTCACATCTGTACATGGCTACTGGAAAAATTGTAACTATCACTAGATGGACCTTTTTCAGCAAAGTGATGTCTCTTCTTTTTAATACACTGTCTAGGTTTGTCATAGCTTTTCTCCCAAGGAGCAAGCATGTTTTGATTTCATGGCTGCAGTCACTGTTTGCAGTGATTTTGGAGCCCAAGCAAACAAAGTCTGTCTCTGTTTAAAATATCCCCCCACCTATTTGCCATGAAATGTTGGGACTGGATGCCATGATCTTCGTTTTTTTGACTGTCGAGTTTTAAACCAGCTTTTTCACTCTCCTCTTTCACCTTCATCCAGAGGCTTTTTAGTTCCTCTTCACTTTCTGCCATAAGGATGGTGTCATCTGCATATCTGAGGTTATTGATATTTCTCCTGGCAATCTTGATTCCAGCTTGTGCTTCCTTCAGCCCAGCATTTCACATGATGTACTCTGGGTATAAGTTAAATAAGTAGGGTGATAGTATACAGCCTTGAGTACTCCTTTCCCAATTTTGAACCAGTTCGTTGTTCCATTTAAGGTTCTAATTGTTTCTTTTTGACCTGCATACAGGTTTTTCAGGAGGCAAGTAAGGTGGTCTAAGAATATTCCAGTTTGTTATAATCCACACAGTCAAAGACTTTAGTGTAGTCAATGAAGCAAAAGTAGGTGTTTTTCTGCAATGCTCTTGCTTTTTCTGTGATTCAGCAGATGTTGGCAGTTTGATCTCTGCTTCCTTTGCCTTTCTAAACCCAGCTTGTACATGTGGAAGTTCTTGGTTCGGGAACCGCTAAAGCCTAGCTTGAAGGATTTCGAGCATTGCCTTGCTAGCATGTGAAATGACTGCAATTGTGCAGTAGTTTGATCATTCTTTGGCGTTGACTTTTTTTGATATTGGAGTAAAAACTGACTTTTTCCAGTCCTGTCTCCACTGCTGAGTTTTCCAAATTTGCTATCATATGAGTGAAGCACTTCAACAGCATCATCTTTTAGGATTTAAAATGACTCAGCTGGAATTCCATCACCTCCACTAGCTTTGTTCGAAGTAATGCTTCTTAAGGCCCACTTGACTGCCTTCCAGGATGACTGACTCTAGGTGAGTGACGACACTGTCATGGTTATTTGGGTCACTAAGACATCTTTTGTATGGTTCTTCTGTATATTCTTGCCACCTCTTAATATCTTCTACTTCTGTTAGGTCCATACTGTTTCTGCCCTTTATTGTTCTCATTTTTGCATGAAGTGTTTCCTTGGTATTTCTAATTTTCTTGAAGAGATCTCTAGCATTTTCCTTTCGATTATTTTCCTCTATTTCTTTGCATTGATCACTTAGGAAGGCTTTCTTATCTCTCCTTACCTCCTTTAGGACTCTGCATTCAGATCGGTATATCTTTGCTTTTCTCCTTTGCCTTTTGGTTTTCTTCTTTTCTCAGCTATTTATAAGGCATCCTCAGACAACCATTTTGCCTTTTGCATTCCTTTTTCTTGGGGATGGTTTTGATCACCACCTCCTGTACAGTGTCACGGACCTCTATCCATAGTTCTTCAGGCACTCTGTCATATCTGATCCCTTGAATCTATTTGTTTTTTTCACTGTATAATTGTAATAATCGTAAAAGATTTTATTTAGGTCATACCTGAATGGCTTAGTTGTTTTCTGCAGTTTAAGTTTGAATTTTGCAATAAGGAGTTCATGATCTGAGGAACAGTCAGCTCCAGGTCTTGTTTTAGTGACTGTATAGAGCACAGAGTTGAACATGACTGAAGCGACTTAGCAGCAGAAGTAGCAGCATAGAGCTTCTCCATCTTCGGCTGCAAAGAATATAATCAAGCTGATTTCAGTATTGACTATCTGGCGATAGCCATGTGTAGAGTCTCCTCTTGTGCTGGAAGAGGGTGTTTGCTATGACCCGTGTGTTCTCTTGGTAAAACTCTGTTTGCCTTTCCCTTCCTTCCCTTTTTTTTTTTACTCGAAGGCCGAACTTGCCTGTTACTCCAGGTATCTCTTGACGCCTACTTTTGCATTCCCGTCCCCTATGATGAAAAGGAGACAGAGTGTAGTATCTGCATTATGTTGGCAAATATGATACTGATTAAATTTATTTAGCACATATCTAAGTAGCTGCGTGAGGTGTTGGTGGCTTATGAAAATGTTTAAACAGGATCTTTTTGTTCAGTTTTGGTATATAGCAAGGTAGACCAGACGTATGCAAACATATGCAATAGACTCATAATGCGATGTGTCCTGGGAGAGGCTCGTCTCTCAGAGGTGGGAGAAATTACTTCTGGATGGAGTGCCGAGGGGAGCCTTCTGGAAGAGGAGGCGTCTGAGTTGGAGTTTTCAGTGGGGCCAGTAGATCACACGTTGATTCTCACACTGTCATCTGTGTGAGCAGCACCCCCTGGAGTTGTGGAGACTCTAGCTTTGGCCGGAATGTCAGGTTCACATAAGGTAATCATGATAGGAAGTCCAGAAAAGTTAGCCTTGGGTTGTATTGTAGAGAACCTGAATGGGAAGCTGGGAGGAGTTTATGTTTGCTGTCTTGTTCCTTCATTCCTTCCCTTCTTCATTGAGAACGTGGTCAGGAGGAATTAAATGGATTTGAGTCAGGGTATAAATAATGCATAATGGTGATTGCTGTGAACTTTTTACAAAATTGTTTTTTTTTCCCTTGAATTATTCTTTACATTATTATGCTTTTTCTATTACATTGTTATCGTTATTATCACAATCTTCCCTCCCTAGATGCCAGAAGGAGGGACTGGGGACTCAGGAAGAGAACGGGCCAAGACCTTCACCTACGACTTTTCTTTTTATTCTGCGGATACAGAAAGTCCGGATTATGTTTCTCAAGAAATGGTATGATTGTTTTCAGAAATCTCTGTTTTGGTTTATTTTCGTATTGAAAAAAACATGCCTACCCTAAAACTCTTTAAAACATCTTGCTAATTTTTTTTTCTGAATATGACTTATATAAAATTAGTCTTTGCTAATGTAGCTGTTTGGTTGTTACATAGGACCATTTCTCTTAGGCCTGAGATAAATTCCATCTCCAAAAAAGTGGATTTTTTTTTTCACTTCTAAGCATGATCGTAATTTTGTTTCAAAACTTGCAGTGACTACAGTTTTAAAGTTTTAAAGGAGTCTGCAAATAAGGCATTTTGAGGGGGATATTTATAGACATACTTAATTTTACTGTGCTTTATTATACTTTGTAGATACTCGGTTTTATCAGTTGAAGGTTGTGGCAGCCTTGTGTCAAGTGAGTTTGTGTTGTTTTTCCAATAGCATTTGTTCACTTGGTATCTCTGAGTCACGTTTTGGTAATTCTTGCAATATTTCAAACTTTTTCCATTATTACATTTGACCAGTGATCTGTCATGTTACTCTTGTAACAAGATGACGACTTGTTGAAGGCTCAGATGATGGTTAGTATTTTTTAATAAGAAAATACTTTTTTAATTAAAGTATTTAATTTATTGTTGACCAATATCGGAAGCAGGTGTTGCAGTTTTCAGTGCATCTCAGCTTTGTGCTGAGCACACTTCTCAGAGGTAATGGTTTTGCTGGGGTTCAGAAAGCTGTAGTGGATCAGATCTGCAGCAGACCACTGAACAGTGACCATGGCGTTTTTTTGGTGCGAGTTTGGCTTTGGGAAGTAATTCGGAGCTTCTTGGTCCAACCACCGAGCTGGTTGTTGTATAAAATCCACTTTTTGTTGCACGTCCCACTCTGATTGAGAAATAGTTCACTGTTGTTGCATAGAATAAGAGAAGACGATACTTCAGAACGACGATTTTTTTAGATTTGTGGTCAGCTCATGAGGCACCCACTTACTGAGCTTTTTCACCTTCCTAATATGCTTCAAATGCTGAACGGCCGAAGGATGGTTGACCTTGAGTTCTTTGGCAACTTCTCGTGTATTGTAAGAGGATCAGCTTTGATGATGGCTCTCAACTGTCATTATCATTGTCAACTTAGAGTGGCTGGCCACTGCACTTCTCATCTTCAAGGCACTCCTTTGCAAAACTTCTTGAACCACCACTGCGTTGTACGTCCATTAGCAGTTCCTAGGCCAAATGTGTTATTCACGTTGTGAGTTGTTTCTGGGTCCTTTCGACCCATTTTGAACTTGAGTAAGGAAATCAGTTGAATTTGCTTTCTGTCTAACATCATTTCCATAGTCTAAAGTAAATATAAAATATACAACAAGTAATAAATCATTAGCAAAAGCATAAGGTGAGAAATGCGCATTAAAATGATGTATAACATAACCACATTTAGTTAAGAATATATTCCAGCCAACCTAGTAGAATTCCCATCCTGGCTGTCCTACCCACGTGGTGGCATCTTGAAGTGCCATCATCATCTAGTTTGTTGTCACCTGGTGTGTCCATGTGCTGGAATCTCAGCATTGCCTGAGGAAGTGTTAGAAATGCAGCTGAATTTCAGGGACTATTCCTACTGAACCAAACTGCATTTTTAGAAGAGCCCCAGATGACATGCATACTCCTTAACATCTGAGAAACGTAGTTGGTTTAGAAATGTTTTGTGGAGATGGCTTTCTGAGACGATGTAAGGGTTGGGTTAGAGTTAAGATGGGCTGTGAACTTGGAGAAGTTGTTCCAAGGAAGAGCCTGGAGGGATTGTATCTGGAAGATGTCGATTCACCCTCAGGGAAACATAGACAGGACAACGGTGGAAGGAACGTGGCCTGCGAGGGGAGGGGAGGTGCCTGGCAAAACAAGGAGGGGGGCAGGCAGAGGAAGGGGGGACTGGAGTTGCCGGAATTTGCCCCGGACTCAGAAACTCTGCTGGGTGCTCACGGCCGCTGCCTCGTTCAAGCCTCTCAAGAACCAAACAAGGTCACTGTACCTCCATTTTTCTGTCAGAGAGACTCAGGTTAAGTAACTCAGTGGATTAGATGAAGTCCATAGATCTAACCCACTGAATTGAAGCCGAGTTGAAATCCTAGGGCTGATGTATAGGGCAGAAGAGATGCCACTGGAAGGCCTTATGGTAGAGGAGAAAGGGTTGGTGTGTTCTCAGAGACAGGTGGACAGGGCCGCCAGTGGAGTGAGTAAATGGGCCAGCGAGTGAATGACGGTAACTTTGGTCCTGAGATTAGTGGGCTTAGCAAGGTTGGTAGCTAGGAGTCTGGCGAAGAGCAGAGTGTCACGGCTCGGGGAATCCAGACTTGGGCTTCCGTGTAGGGGTGGGGATGAGGTGACTGGTGTGAGCGAGTTTAAGGGGAAAGCTGGTTCCTTCCCCGTTCCTTAGAGCGTCTTCACCAGAGGATGAAGGGAGTACCGTGAGGGCTCCCCTCCTGACTCACCCGGCTAGGCACTGGCTTTCCCCACATGTAGCCTGGGTATGAGGACACTGGGGACAGGGACTGTGCTGAGGGAAAGCCCAAGGATGGCAGCGGTGGCATGGGCAGCGGGGCCTGGCCCCCTGGAGGTGCTCAGCCTGCGTCTGCTAACCGAGAAGCCTCGTCTGTGGGTGGCGGTCCATTTATGGGAACAGGTGACAGTTCCTGGATTCAGTGAGAGTTAAGCTCTAACAGGAGGCAAAAATACCTGCCCGGAGTTAAAAATCATGAGAATAGGAAGAGTTTTCAGCTCAGGAGCACATGTCCCAGCTTCCGGTCTGAGCTTCAGATATTTGGGTTCCTTGACTCTGAACACTCGGGTTATCTCTACTCACTTCAGAACTGATTAAACCTTTGAGATATGTGAGTGAGCACTGCTTTCTAGTAGAACAACATGTTAATACAACCAGCAGAGATACAGGAAAATACCTTTTTTTTGCATTTTTCCCCCCAGTTTTATTGAGAAGTAATTGGCATACATCACCATGTAAGTTTAAGGTATACGGCATGGTGATTTGCTTTTATATATCTTGTGAAATGATGACCGCAGTAGGTTCAGCTGACATCCATCTTCTCATATAGACGGAAGGAAAAGAAAAAGAAAAAAATTCTCCTTGTGATGACAAAGAAAAAGAGAAAACTTCTCCTTGTGATGACAACTCTTAAGGTCTCCTCTCTTAACAACTTTACTGTATACTATGCTGCAGTGTTAACTGTAGTCATCACTGTTTTTTATTTCATCCTTAGTATTTATTTCTCTAATAACTGCAGGGTTGTACCTCTTGTCCAGCTTCTTCCAGTTCTCCCTCTCCCTACTTCCCACTTCTTTAACCATAAATCTGATCTCTTTTTCTATAAGTTTGGCATTTTGGGGAAAGCACCCATTTTCTACTCTGTTCAAAAGGTCATCCTCCTCACCTCTGATTTTATTAGCTGGTGTCGTGTGGGCTCATGTTTTTACGCTGGCGGATCTTGCCCAGGAGCTGAGCTGACAGGTCACACACCTGCTATGAACAGGGGAAAGATCACCAGCTTAGCGTGATGTCACCCTTTGTCTTTTTCTTCTCTTTAAAGAGAAGAAATCCTTTTTAAAAAGATTAAAATGTAAAGGCACCTTGAGACAGTATATCATGCCCCTTACTGTAGTACAAGTCAAGTCTCCCATAATGTTAAACAAATTCCAAGTAAGATGACGGTTAATATGTCTTCCTTCCAAATTAATTTTAAATTTAGAAAAAAAATCAGTGAGCAGTTAAAGTCCATACTCATCTTGATTAAAGACCATTTAAGTAAGGTCTGATTTTCTTAATGGTTCTTCCAACTCCAGACGGAGGCTCTGCTCTCACGCTTGCCTGTTCCTTGATTCAACCCCAGAGAGACTTGAGACTGAAAATCTCCCCCTTGACAGCTGGAAGGAGAGTCTTTTGCTTGCACAGTGCCCCCTTGTGGTCCGCTGCCCTCCAGCGAGGCCCCGCAGTGCCTCCCTTTGCTTTGGAATCAGCTTTACAGCCTCTCAGACAAGCGCATGGTGGGTCTCCGGGACCCTGGACAGGAGGGCAGCCCGTCAGCCCATCCAGCAGCCTCTCCTTTCCTGCCTCAGTTGGTCGACAAGTCGTTGGTGGGAGCCGCCCTGGGGGAGCCTCTTTCCCTGTCAGGGGCCCTGAGGTGTGGGCCCCGTCCCGCTGATTCTCTGGGTCCCCAGCCGACTGGAAGCTGAGACGCAGCCAGCCTGCATCTCAGCCCCTCGGGGCCTGCATTTTTCTCTGCCAGTTGTAGGGTCCTGTCCACCAGCCCTGCCCTACCCCCAGGCCCCCTGAGTCAGGTGGAATGCCAGCTGAGTAGCTTTCTAGAGAATAAACGAAGAATAAAGTGGCAGGTGTGGATTTTAACCCAAGGGAAGAATTTCATCTCGAAAACTTTGCAG
>ML662781.1:0-16107 GCA_007570785.1 Antilocapra americana
CTGGCACCTCCTGGATACAGTCCAGCCGCACCATATTCAGGACCTTCGTGATACTGTTGACCAGGGGCATTGCAGAGACCGTCAGCTTCTTACAGCACAGCTGTGTACTGACTTTTCTCTTGTCAGAGCACTGGTTTTTCTAGTAGTCATGTATGGATGTGAGAGTTGGATCATAAAGTAGGCTGAGCACTGAAGAACCGATGCTTTCAAATTGTGGTGCTTGAGAAGACTCTTCAGAGTCCGTTGAACTGCAAGGAGATCAAAACAGTCAATCCTAAAGAAATCAACCCTGAATGTTCACTGCAAGCAGTGCTGCTGGCGCTGAAACTCCAGTGCTTTGGCCACCTGACTGGAGAGCCGACTCATCATAAAAGACCCTGATGCCTGTACACCAATGGCTGATTCATGTCAGTGTATGGCAAACACCACTACATAGTGTAGTTAGCCTGCAATTAAAATAAATTAATTACCTAAATAGTATAATAACTAATCATAAACACCATTAAATATATATATATACATACCATTATTAAACCAAAACAAAACAAAACAAAGCCCTGATACTGGGAAAGATTGAGGGCAGGAGTAAGGGTCGACAAAGGATGAGATGGTTGGACGGCATCACCAACTCAACGGACATGAATTTGAGTGAACTGTGGGAGATGGTGAAGGACAGGGAAGCCTGGCATGCTGCATTCCTTCCAGTCACAAAGAGACGGACACAACAGAGCAACTGAACAGCAGCTCAGTTCTACTTCCAGTCTTGCCCTAAGCTTTTGCTTGGGGATAAATATCTCACTTGTCATTTCAGTATACAAAAGATGTTGCAGCAAAGGGCCATTATCCACTGCCTCCCCCCTCACACACAAGACAGCGTGCCCTGAGGGAAATTCAAGGAGAGGAAAGCAGGCTCGTGTCCTGAGGGAGTTAAGATGCACATCATAAACAGGACCTCAATAAGCCCAGACTCTTGCCTCTTTTCTTAGAGAAAATCATGAAAGGGAACTTTCCTGGGGGTCCTGTGGTTGAGAATCCACTGGTCAACCCCAGGGATACAGGCTGGATCCCTGTCCAGGAAGACCCCACAGACTGTGGAGCAGCTAAGCCCAAGCACCAGGACTAGTGAGCACCCGACTAGAGCCCAGGGGCCACGACCACTGACGCCCACACCCCAGTCCCAAGCTCTGCGATGAGAGATGCTGCCAAAAGGAGAAGTCAACACATTTCACCTCGAGGGTAGCCTCTGCTCGCCACAACCAGAAAAGGCGGCGCTCAGCAAGGAAGACCCAGCACAGCCAACATAAGCAAACGAATAAATAAGATTATAAAAATAAACAAATAACAATTGTTTACAGGCATGAAAATCATCCATTTGAGATACATCATGTGCGTCACCCCCAGTAATCTTCTGATGCTTTCTGAATGTTTTTTCAGCCCGTGACCTTATGTGCTCTGGCTCCCCTTATAACTTTTGAACAGTTCCTCAGAGCCACCTGAGAAGACACCTTTCTGGCTACGATCTTCTGTAAAATCACTGAGTAAAGCATATCTGCCGTGTTTTAGGTTGTTCATGTTCTTGTCATTTGACCTGCTCTTCCAAGACTGTTTCCCAACCCCAGAGTCTGTCCCCACTCACCTGAGTTCCAGGGATTGGATGGAGATTGTCGACTAAAACATGAGTCACCACCTGAAAGCAGAGTCAGTGTAGCTCATGGGAGTGTTTAAGAGCAAAGCCGGGGCTTCCTTGGTGGCACAGAGGGTAAAGAATCTGCCTCAAGTGTGGGAGATCTGGGTTTGGTCCCTGGGATGGGAAGATCTCCTGGAGGAGGAAAGGGCAGCCCACTCCAGTATTCTTTCCTGGCGAACTCCGGGAAGGTTATCTGAGCGTCCACACAGACAATCTACCTGTAGCAGGTGGGGGAACGCTGGAAGTTCAGCCCTGAACTCAGCAGGGAGCTGCTCGCAGGCCCTTCCCTGAGAGGACAGGGAACCTGCGGGCCTTCCCAGGGCAATCCTCTGTCCCTACCCCTTCCTTGTCTCTGCAGGAGCCCAGACTTAGGCAGCTCCACAGGCCTTTCTCCAGAGAGGGAGCTTTTCCCTGAGGACCCAAGAGGGTGCCCGAGCTTGGTGGAGAATTGGTCGGAAAGCACAGAGCTCGCCTCTGTTCTGTGGGAATGGGCCTGGCACAGTCCTTCTCTGCTTCGTTACAGAGGCTGCACCCCTCACCGCCAGCGCCCCAAGGGTCCTGGTGGGCCCCACTTCCAGACAGAGCAGGCAGAATAATTAGGAAGGACTCCAGCACCAAGGAGTTCAAGACTCCTGACTTCATTGAGAGAGAATCTGCAGACAAGGAAAGGGGAGCCCAAGAACCCTGAGAGGTGAGTCCCTGACCCCTGCTTTCCTCCAACTACAGTCCGCAGCGGTCTGTCTTCAGTGAAGGAGCCAGAATGCAGACTGGGCAGATTCTGGAAGAAAGGTCCAATGATGTGGAGTAGCTGGGTCTCTCAACCAAAGAGGTAGATGTACCTCTGTGGTTGAGTTGCTAGACTCCTGGCTTCAATCTCATTTCTAGAATAAAATGGAGAAGTTGTCTGGCAGGCTGTGAGCAGTGCTTCTTGCTTTCCTCCCTGAGTCTTTTCAACCAAAAGATATGTTTAGATTTTCCTAGAGGAAAGAAATCCACTTAACATTGTGTGGGTGTGAATGACCTGTGAGCCAGTCATTTTGGAAGCACTAAACCTTAATCTTATATTAGATCCTATGAGACTTGAGTTTTATTCCCAGTTCATGTATAGGTGAAGCAACAGATAAACACATATTTTAGTATTTGAACAAATGTTGTCCTCTTCTATAAGAAACTTCAGAATTTTAGCCTTTATTCATCTCATATATGTATTTTCCTGCCTGTTTCTTTAAACAATTTTTATTTGTATTGCAGTATAGCCAGTTATAATTCTGGCTATACCAGTATGTCTTCCCTGCTGGTCTGGTTAAGAATCTGCCTTCTGATGCAGGGGACATGAGTTTGATCCCTGGTCCCAGAAGATCTCACAGGCCCTGGAGCATCGAAGCCCATGTGTCACAACTACTGAGGCACTGCTCTAGGGCCCTGCTCCAAACCAGGGAAACCATCCCAGAGAGGAGCCCAAGCACTGAGTTTCCCCAGCTCCCCCTCACTGGAAACATCCCCTGCCCTGCAAGAATGAGCTCAGTGAGAAACAAGTAAATTAATTTGTAAAAAAAAAAAAAAAAAAAAGAGAGAGAGAGAGGAGAGAAGTAATAATATTCTGGTAATTTCAGGTAAAGGGCAAAGGGGCTCGGCCATAACTATACCTGTGTCCATCCTTTCCCAAACTTTCCTCCCATCCAGGCTGCCACACAAAACTGAGCAGAGTTCCATCTGCTCTACATTAAGTTCCCAGGTGTATATTCATGAAGAATAAAATATTCCACTAAGACATCACAGATGAAGAGGAACTCTAAATTCAACACTTCTCATATATAAGAACAATACTTGTGTGATACTAATTGTCCATGAGAATAAAAAATGAAAATAGCCAGGAAAGTTTAGGAAAAAAAGTTTAATGAGATAGCACTAGCTTTAAATACACTTTCAAATACATCAATAAACCAAAATAATAAAAATGTGTCATAGTGGTAGATGAATTCCTCAACAGTTTAGTAACTGTGAGTTAAAATACTGACATGCAAATTATACAAGTCGTAATATAATACAATTTGAGTCTATGCTAAACCATGATTCACTTACAACCTGGAGCAGGAGGAAGGGGTTGGGGCAGAAACCTGCAGATGTTCAGACCTGGTGGAACTTGTGATAGCCGTTCATCGGGGGCTTCTTGGGCTCTCCGTGGAATTTCCACATCATGGGTAAGCTGTTTTCTCGGGGAGACTTCATTTTCTGAACATTCTCCTGAAATTTCTCTGGCACTTTCATTTCACTTATTCGGGGGAAACCAGATTTCTCCTGGTTTGGGACAGGATCAGGGTGCTGTGCTCTGAACAGAGCTGTTTTCTCCCTAAAATCCTGTTTCTCTTTCTCAAGATCCTGACTGGATGAAAGGAGGCTGGTTTCAAGGAAAAGCTAACTCAGGTGGAGGGGTGACACATTTTTCATGTTGAGGTTTTGATCAGTGAGAAAACCTCGTGGACGTGAGTGGGATGCACAGATGTGGAAATGCTGCTGCCGAAGAGTTGGTCCCACTTCCCTGGAAAAGGAGGGCCAGCTCTCACCGCAGAGAGAAGGGAGAGACATCGGGGCCTGATGGGTCTCTTTAAGGCAAGTCTCCAACATCTAGTCAATCAGATCTTCCCTCCCCAGCTCACTGCCCGAGTCCTGAGCACAGGGTCACAAAGAAGGGGCTCACAGACCCCTGGAGCCCCTCACACAGCTGGCAGGCAGAGGGTGCGGAGAGCGAACATTTCCAGTTCAGGGAGCTCAGTCTAGTCCAGGGTGCCCGCAGCCCAGCCAGCTCAGGGTTATCACAAGAAGTGTCATTGCACTGAGTTTCTCTCGGGGTGAACGCGGGGTAGAGGGAGAGGCCAGAAATTACAGCACAAGATGCCTTCTTTCCAACAGGTCCCACTTTGTATGAAGAGGGAGGGAAAGAAGGAAGGCAGTGGAAAGGCAGAGAGAGAAGGGCCCATGGACTTTTGCTGAAAGTTCTGTCCTTCAGGTTGTGAATGAAACTCAGTTGGAATCCGAGTCAGAGGAGTCCTCTGAGGATGACGAGCTGGGGCCGGAGTCCTCTAGCTCAGAAGCTCTACTTTCATCCTCACTGCTGGGGGCTGAGGAGCGGCTGCCTTCCTCCTCTTCCTCGTTTTCTTCTGATCTCTCCGAGGCAGGAGAATGTTCTCCAGTCATGTCTGGTGATGCTAACCCTGCAGCCTGAAGCCCCGGGTCCTCTCTAAGCCTTCTTTGCAGATTCCCTGATGATGGGGACTGCAGATCCATCCTTCTAATCTTGGGGTTCGGGCCCCCTGCCACGCTCATGCTCTTACGCTTAGCACAGGTCGCCTCTCTGTAAGCAGCGTATTCTTCAGGAGACAGAGTCCTGAGCCAGAGATCAAGGTCCACCTTGTACTGTGTCTGCAGTCCCTCCGCCTGCTTCTTATAAAGCTCCTTCTGGTGCTGGGGGACCCGCTGCCAGCGTCTGCTGATCTCCACCATGCGCTCCCTCGGGGGCAGAACTTTGAGCTCCCTGCTTGACCAGAGGTCCTGGTGGAACTTGTGATAGCCATTCATCGGGGGCTTCTTGGGCTCTCCGTGGAATTTCCACATCATGGGTACACTGTTTTCTTGGGGAGACTTCACTTTCTGAACATTCTCCTGAAACTTCTCTGGCACTTTCACTTCACTTCTTCGGGGGACACCAGATTTCTTGGGGTTTGGGACAGGATCAGGGTGCTGTGCTCTGAACAGAGCCGTTTTCTCCCTAAAATCCTGTTTCTCTTTCTCAAGATCCTGACTGTGTTTCAGCCTCAGCTGCTCAGACACCTTCCTGTGTTCCTCAGGCAGAACCCTGGTCAGCTCCTGGTTGTTCACCTTGGGGTGTTTTTGGAGGTACTGAGGTCTCATCACTTGGGAAAGGTGGCGGTAAGCCGTCAGGGACTTCTTGAACAAATAAGCATGCTTCTTGTGTTTCTTGGTGTTTCCTGGTGTTTCCTGTGTTTTTCTGTGTTCTTTGGAAGGATTGCTAACATTTTCCTTGGCTTCCAGGACTAGTTCTCTCAGCGTGCGAAACTTTCTCACATTATGGGAAACCTCTAACCATTTGAGTTTGCACATTTCCCCAGAAAAATCTTTAAAAGCTACTTTTCCCCAGTCCATCATTGACTGGGTTGTTTTAAACGTGTGCCTGTCACTGGATGGAATGCTTTTCTCTATACCTTCCAGTAACTGCACAATGTCTTCCTTGGACCAGTCATCTTGGCGTTTAGGCATTGCCATTTCTAGGTCTTTGGGACACTTATGTGATCCCAGCAGTTCAGACACCTCAGCAGAATCCTCAGCTTCTTCACTCTCAAGATTCAGCCGGTGAGTTACTTCTGAAGTCCTGCAGTATGTGTGATCCTCCGTTTCTGTGGGGAAAGAAAAGGAACGTTACTCTCCTATATGACACAGGAGAGAAGCACAGCCTGCTTGGGATACGTCCCTTCTGTCATTTCATTTACCCTCAAGAACGTAAATGAAAACCCACCCAACCTCTGACTAGAGAGTCCTGTTGAGCATTATGAAGCTTCTTTTCTCAATTAAAAATCCTGTGGCCTGACCCCAACTTGCCTTCCAGTCTAACCACAGTGGGTTTTACACAAAAATGAACAAAAGCCTGGGGACTCACTCAAGGGACAAAGGATGAGAGAAAAGGAAGGGAAGTTAAACATTAAAATGCCTGACAAGCAAGAGGGCTTTAAAATAGCATTGAAATACCACGGCACATCTACAAGAATGGTCAAAATCTCAAAGGACCAAGTACCGAGAGAGTGGAATATCAGGAAATTTGATTCATTTTCTAAGGTGATGAAAAACAGTACAAGCCTTCTGAAAGATAATAAGGCAGTTTGTTAATAAACTAAATATCCTCCTACCACATAAGTCAGGACTCATGCTTCTTTGTATTTGCCCAAATCATTTGAAAACTTATATCCATTAAAACAAACAAACAAAAAAAGACCTGAAATGGGATGTTTATAGCCACTTTGTTCATAATCACAAAACTTGAAAACAACCAAGATGAAGGGATAAATAAACTCTGGTTCCTCAAGGCCAAGAAATAGTACTCAGTTCTAAAAAGTAATGAGCGACCAAGCCAGCAAGAGATACGGAGTATTATTTTATTCATATCTCTACTTGAATGAGGATGTGAAGTTAGACAGTGAAAAAGGCTGAGCGCCAAAGAACTGATGCTTTTAAACTGTGGTGTTGGAGAAAACTCTTGAGAGTCCCTTGGACTGAAAGGAGATCCAACCAGTGCATCCTAAAGGAGATCTGTCCAGGGTGTTCATTGGAAGGACTGATGTTGAAGCTGAAACTCCAATACTTTGGCCACCTCATGCGAAAAGTTGACTCATTGGAAAAGACCCTGATGCTGGGAAGGATTGAGGGCAGGAGGAGAAGGGGACGACAGAGGATGAGGTGGCTGGATGGCATCACCAACTCGATGGACATGGGTTTGAGTGGACTCCGGGAGTTGGTGATGGACAGGGAGGCCTGGCATGCTGCGGTTCATGGGATCACAAAGAGTCGGACACGACTGAGTGACTGAACTGAACTGAACTGAAATGAAAGAAGTTTAGCTGAAAAGCATACGTACTTCAAGAGTCCAACTATAAGATATTCTAGGAAAAAAGGAATATAAGGAAAAAAGAGAAATATATGAGAACAGTGAAAGAAACTTTGCTTCCCAGCAGGTAGGGTGATGGGACTGATGAATAGGTGATCACAAATGACTTTCAGCAGTCCAACACTTCTGGATATTTTGAAGGTGGATACTTGTCAGTGTATATCAGTGAAAACTAACAGGATGCAGACCACCAAGAGTGAACACTAATGTGATATCATGGACTCCGGGTGATAATGAAGTGCCAGCAGAGGTTTCTAAATGATAATAAACACATCACTCTGAGATATAATGTGATAACGGGGAAAAACACATCCTTATTCTGGGGATGCAAGATGTAGACAGGAATTCTGTACTTTCTGCTCAGTGTTACTGTGAATGCAATCTCCTCTAGAACAGTACCACTCCTTAGGATTCCAATCATAGCTCCCTTCTGAGAAGCATCCAGATGGCCATAGACTGAATGTGCAGTTGAGATGATAATTGATACAATTCATCTAAGAAACATGTAATAGAAGTACAAAGAGAAGACGAAGAGATGAGAAGGGTGAACACGTGTATATAAGGACTGAAAAATTGTTTAAGTGGACAATATTTCATTTCTGGTGAGGTCAATAGCTTTATAATAAGCCATATTAAATACAACTGTATACAACAAGACCCTTTCCTTGTGACTCAGCTGGAAGAGAATCAGCCTGCAATGCGGAAGACCTGGCTTTGATCCCTGGGTTGGGAAGATCCCCTGGAGAAGGGAAAGGTTATGCACTCCAGTATTCTGGCCTGGAGAATTCCATGCACCGGATAGCCCATGGGGTCACAAAGAGTCGGACATGAGTGAGCAACTTTCACCTCACTGCTTCACAATAAACCAGGGACTATCTGTTTTGGCTGAGATACAAACATGGCAAAACATGTCTCATCGGAAGCTCACAGAAATGAACAATAGGAACACTGACCTGTGGAGGAGGCACAGTACTTCAGGCGCTGGCAAGGGAGGCCCTTCTCTGCACGTGTCTCCCGCACTCTCACAAGAAGAGTCTTCTTCCGCCTCTGACAGAGCCACCTGAGGACCAGTGACACACCACACATCGTGTATCACACACAGTCGTCTACACTAAACAAGGTACTTACATTCAATGTTCTATTTTATTCTATTAAAACTCAGTCCCTTCTATCTCTAATAAAAATGACTCTTCAGCATAATAATCTTTGTTTAATTACAACTTTCAGTTCTGAGAACTCAAACAATTGAATTTTCTCTTCTCTTTGACAATGACACTCTTCATTTAAGTGACCTAAATGTAAGGGGCATCCATTTCTTTGATTAGCACATCAACTAAACCTATCTGTTTGGCTCTCCTATCAGAAAAGGTTTCCGATTTGGAAACATACAAATTCCCAGTCACAATAAGACCGGTTCTGGGACTTCCTCGGAGCTTCAGTGGCTAGGACTCTGTGCTCCCAATGGACGGGACCAGCATTCAATCCTTCGTCAGGGAATCAGAGCCCGCATTCCACAGCTAAGTGTTCACCTGCCAAGACACAGAGTTCCTGTGTGGTGACTAAGAGCTTGAGGCCCCATCTAAAGATCCCTCAAGGTGCCAGAAGGATCTGGTGCAGGCAAATTCATCAAATCCATCAATCAATAAATACACAGCTCCATCTAATATTGTTGTTGTTTAGTCCCTGAGGCCTGTGTGACTCTTCTGCAACCCCTTGGACTGTAGCTGACCAGGCTCCTGTCCATGGGTTTTTCCAGGCAAGAATACTGGAGTGGGTTGACATTTCCTTCTCCAGGGCCCCTTGAGACCCACAAACTGAACCCGTGTCTCCTGCAAGCAGCTTCTTTCCCCCTGAGCCACCAGGGAAGCCAGCCATCGAATATATTGTGTTTCAAAGTAAATGACTGAAGTCATTAAAAATCTTTCAATTGTATATCAGAGTGAGTGCAGAATTTCTTTTTCTTTCAGCTATTTGGTTTGTTACCAATGTTGTCTTGAGAGCCATCATCAGGTCTGGATTGCTATTGGACAATTGAAAGGCAGAAATCCCAACTCTTCCTTACAAATATATTACTCTTCATGTTCTACAGCACAATTTCTCAATCAAATTTAAGGTATCATGCTAAATGGAAAAACTGTCTAGGACTTCCCATCAAGAAATTCATATTTTCCTTTTATATCATTATTCCAAATAAGTTTGTAGAATCACTCATGTTCATTCACAAATTCCAGTGATTTGAAGGTAAGTCTATAGTTTCTGAGTGAATTTGAAATAATAACATAACTCTTATGAACTAGTTTTTTTCATTTGCTTAAGAAATTCTTAAGCCTGCTACTGCTGAATTAAAATTATTCTTTTTAATTTTTGAGGGAAAGAAATATAAATCCATCTACTCAGAACAATTTACTCACCAGAAAGTTGTAGGTTCAATCTCATCAATGCCGGAATGAAAATCAGTCCCATCCAGTCAGGAGTTCTGTGTTCTCTGGATGGTCAGCAGCTGTAACTTTCAGAGCTGTCCATCATCCCGCCAAATCAGAACAACTCTGTAGAGAAGAAACAGTGCATCTGAGATTTGACTCTCAGGACCCTTGAGGCCCCTTCCTGATTAGATTACCACAGTTCCCTTGGATAAACCCAATCAACACTAACTGCACTAAATCTCTCTCTAATCTCTATGTGTTAACAGAATCCACAACTGAAGTCCCAGTCCTCATCATTGAGTTTTATAGTGAATACCCATTCCTCTCTGATTTTAAGGATCTTGCATTCTCCTTAAATTATCTCCATATTTGATTGTAGTTTACTAAGATATTTGAATATGCATCCTTCCATGATTTGATAATTTCTGCCCTTTATTCACAAGCTTTAAGGTTTAATAACATATCAAATTTACAATGGTCATTAAAACCCTTTCATTTCTAATCCAAATTCTACCAGTGTATAAAATAGATAAAAATATGAAGAATTATTGTGGATTAGCTTGGGAATTTGAGAAAAAGAGCCTCCAAATTCTGGCATCCGTGATTGATTTAATTCTGATTTTAGAGTGATTAAACAGGAACACTGCATTTTTAAAAATACAGTTGATTTGCTGAGAACAATTTGATTCAACCCACCATGGTCCAAAGTATATCTAGCTTGAAATGACTAGTTATTAGACCAAAGCATGTTTTCAATAACAGATTTCATAACTATCTTGAAACTGACTTATATTTCCCAAATTTATATATAAATATACTTTGCAACTAGTACTTGAAAACATGTAACAGTAGAATATTATTTGGAAAACCTAAATCAGTGAAAGAATTTGATACTTAGCTTCAAGAAACAGTAAACAACTATGACATCACTTTTACGTATGGATGTGCACAGGCAAAACTGAAATCATAAATCAAAATATATACTGGATTGCTAAACTTTTTGGAGGATTCCATGGTAGTTAGTAGATGGGATTTGTTAAAAATAAATGTTTCATCTCTATAAATATAATGCATTGTTTTTGATGAACTGCTCTTGAAAAAGCACAGTTAGTTTTATTACATACACGACATTCACATATATGCAGAGTACATCATGAGGAATGCTGTGCTAGAAGAAGCACAAGCTGGAATCAAGGTTGCCAGGAGAAATATCAATAACCTCATATACCCAGATGACATCACCCTTTACGGCAGCAAGTGAAGAACTAAAGAGCCTCTTAGATGAAAGTGAAAGAGGAGAGTGAAAAGTTGGCTTAAACTCAACATTCAAAAAACGAAAATCTTGGTATCTGGTCTCATCACTTCATGTCAAATAGATGGGGAAACAGTGACAGACTATTTTTCTGGGCTCCAAAATCACTGCAGATGGTGATTGCAGCCATGAAATTAAAATACACTTACTCTTGGAAGAAAAGTTACGACCAACCTAGACATCATATTAAAAAGTAGAGACACTACTTTGTCAACAAAGGTCCATCTAGTCAAGGCTATGGTTTTTCCAGTAGTCATGTATGCATGTGAGAGTTGGACTATAAAGAAAGCTGAGCATCGAAGAATTGACGCTTTTGAACTGTGGTGTTGGAGAAGACTCTTGAGAGTCCCTTGGATTCCTAGGAGATCCAACCAGCTGATGGACTTAAGGATGTTTTGTATATATGCATTCAAATCCTTAAAAAGTATATTTGCCTTTGACTCAGTAATTCTAACCTTGAAAAAACTTCAAAGGAATTCACTGGACAAAACCTCACAAATCTGATACCTTGACCTAACTATTTCTCTCTCTACTGCATATAATCTACATATAAAGCAAAGAAAAAATATTGAGGCGTTTACTTCCCCCAGCAAAATCTGAGACCTCTTGAATTTAGGACAAGATCCTTTCATTCTGTTCATGAAGTCGTGAGTTAATGTGCACATTGTGTTAGTTACTCAGTCGTGTCTGTGCTCTGAGATCATATGGGCTGTAGCCGCCAGGCTCCTCTGTCTATGGGATTCTCCAGGCAAGAATACCAGAGTGGGTTGCCATTCCCTTCTCCAAAATGTGCCCCTTACCCTCTCCAAAATTATGTCCAAATCCCAACAGCTAGTATATCTGTGACTTTATTTTTAGAATAGAGTCTTTGCAGACATAATCGAGGTGAAGGTACCATGATGAGACCATCCAGGGTAGAGAGTGGATCCTAAATCTGCTGAGAGAAAGAAGAGAGATGTTCTAGATGCAGCAGAAAAGGTCCTGTAAGGAGGCAGAGATTCAAGTTAAATGTCATAATTTGAGGATTTCCAGGAGCCATGTGGCACTGGAAAAGACAAAGACAGATTCTTTCAGAGCCTTTGGAAGGAGTACAGCCCTGCCAATACCTTGATTTCCAGCTTCCAGAACTGTCAGAGAATACACTGGTTTTAAGCCATCCAGTGTGGGATTGGGTGTTGTTGGAGCCCTAGGAAACTGATTAAAATAGTGACTTCCAGGGTCAATGGCGGGAGAAGGCAATGGCAACCCACTCTAGCACTGTTGCCTGGAAAATCCCACTGATGGAGGAGCCTGGTAGGCTGCCGTCCATGGGGTCACTAAGAGTCAGACACAACTGAGTGACTTCACTTTCACGCCTTGGAGAAGGAAATGGCAACCCACTCCAGTGTTCTTGCCTGGAGAATTCCAGGGACGGGGGAGCCTGGTGGGCTGCCATCTATGGGGTCGCACAGAGTTGGACATGACTGAGCGCCTTAGCAGCAGCAGCAGTGATGATGGTTAGGTCTTCATTTTCTCAACTTTGAGGTCCTTCACCACCTCTTAGATTCAGTTCAGTCACTCAGTAGTTTCTGACTCTTTGTGACCCCATGGACTGCAGGATGCCAGGCTTCCCTGTCCTTTACCAACTTTCGGAGCTTGCTCAAACTCATGTCCATTGAGTCTGGGATGCCATTCAACCATCTCATCCTCTGTCATCCCCTTTTCATCCTGCCTTCGATCCTTCCTGCAGTCAGAGTCTCAACTAATGAGTGAGTTCTTCACATCCATTTCCCAAAGTATTGAAGCTTCAGTTTCAGGACAAGTCCTTTCATTGAATATTCAGGATTGATTTCCTTTAGGATTGACTGATTTCATCTCCCCTCAGTGCAAGGGACTCTCAAGAGTCTTCTCCAATGCTACAGTTCAAAAGGATCAATTCTTTGGCACTCAGCTTTATTTATGGCCCAACTCTCACATCTATACATGACTAGTGGGAAAACCATAGGTTTGACTAGATGGACCTTTGTCAGCAAAGTAATGTCTTTGTTTTTTAATATGCTGTCTAGGTTGGTATAACTTTCCTTCCAAGGAGTAAAAGTCTTAATTTCACGGCTGCAGTCACCATCCGCAGTGATTTTGGAGCCCAAGAAAATAAAATCTGTCACTGTTTCCATTGTTTCCTTATCTCTATGCCATGAAGTGATGGGACCAGATGCCATAATCTCCATTTTCTGAATGTTGAGTTGTAACCCAACTTTTTCATTCTCCTCTTTCACTTTCATCAAGAGGCTCTTTAGTCCTTCTTTACTTTCTACCATAAGGGTGGTGTCATCTGCATATCTAAGGTTAGTGATATTTATCCAGCAGTCTTGGTTCTGGCTTGTGCTTTATCCACTTTGTGTGGCATTTCACAAGAAGTACTCGGCCTATTAGCTCAATAAGGAGAGTGACAGTATACGGCCTTGACATATTTTTTCCCAATTTTGAACCAGTCCATTCAACGTCTGGTTCTAATTGCTGCCTCTTGACCTGCACACAGGTTTCTCAGGAGGCAGGTCAGATGGTCTGGTATTTCCATCTCCTTAAGAATCTTCCGTCGTTTTCTATAACATACACAGTCAAATGCTTTAGTGTAGTCCATGAAGCAGAAGTAGATGTTTTTTCTGGAATTATCTTGCCTTTTCTATAATCCAATGGATGTTGGCAATTTGATCTCTTGTTTCTCTGCCTTATAAAAATTCAGCTTGAACCTCTGGACATTCTTGGGTCATGAAACATGGCTTAGAGAATTTTGAGTATTACTTTGCTAGCCTGTGAGATGAGTGTAATTTGTGTGGTAGTTTGAACATTTTTGGCATTGCCTTTCTTTGGAACTGGAATGAAAAACTGACCTTTTCCAGTCCTGTAGCCATGGCTGAGTTTTCCAAATTTGCTGGCATATTGAGACCAGCACTTTAACGGCATCATCTTTTGGAATTTGAAATAGCTCAGCTGGAATTCCATCACCTCCACTAGCTTTATTTACAGTGATGCATCCTAAGGCCCACTTGACTAAGCACTCGTGGATGTCTGGCTCTATTTGAATCACTAAGATCTTTTTTGAATAGTTCTTCTGTGTATTCTTGCCACCTCTTCTAAATCTTTTGCTTCTCTTAGGTCCATACCCTTTCTGTCCTTTATTGGCCCATCTTTGCACAAAATGTTCCCTTGATAGCTCTAATTTCCTGAAGATTTCTATTTCTCCCCATTATGATTTTCCCCTATTTCTTTGCATCGATCACTTAGGAAGCCTTTCTTTTCTCTCCCTGCTTTTCTTTCGAGCTGTGCATTCAGATGGATATATCTTTCCTTTTTTTTCTTTGCCTTTTGCTTCTCTTCTTTTCTCAGCTGTTTGTAAGTGACCATGTTCCTATAGAACTATAGATGGAATTTCACGATATTGTACAGGAGGCGGTGGTCAAAACCATCCACAAGAAAACTATTTTTAGACATTGGATTAACTCCTATTATATGGATTAACTATTTTAGTATTCTCAGAAATATTCACTAGTTTTTACCCCCAGTTTATAAAGAGGATATTTGAGATACTGTGGGTAAAATGTTACTTGTCTGAAAATCACATATGGGACAAATGTTTGATGCAGTGCTTAAACATAGATATTACTGGAAAGCAAAAAGAAATTTGCCTTTCTATCCATGATTACCCTTAAAGTTTCATTTTTAACTGAACATAGCACAGATTCTTTGTACCTGGATCAGAACTCACCTCAGTACTGTCACAGAAGTCTTCTCTCTTGTTCAGTAAGTAACTGTGTTAAATTCAGCTCAGGATTAAGTGCTCACTTCCTGGTAGCAAGCACATTCAAGTCTCCATGGTCAAGTCAATACCAAAGGCAACAGCTCTGGGCTCTGAAGAAGAATGAGCTTGGATCTTTGCTTGATGGTTATATATCCTCTGAAGACCAGGTCCACTTCCTCAAAGTGATAGGGTTATCAGTCCGCACAAAGGTATAGGAGCATGTGATTAGATTTCTCAGGAATTGTAAACACATCTAGATGCCAAGGATTGAAGTCTAACCTTCAGAAATTTACTTAATCCAATTACCATACTCCAATCTCAGGTAAAGAGTCACAGATTGAGTCCCCACTTCAAGTCCATGAAGTTGGTTAATGAATGAGCTCCCAATTATAAACTTCATATCTCCATTTATAGAAGTTTATTACAGTCCTAACTGAAGCGACCCACTAGTTTTGGTTACCTGTCTGAATTTGCCTGGATTACTTCTTGGCTATTTCTTCAGGAAGAGGAGTTCTTCACATTCCTTTTTTCAACCCAGAACAGTCAAGCTCCCCAATAATACCACTCACTAGTCTTGCCTTCTGCTGTTTGATGGATGTCCTCAACCCCTTCAGAAATAAAGTCTATTAAATTTTATTCTTTTCATTCAGTTTTCCATGAAATTCTTCCCTCTGAGGCTCATTTTGGTCACACACTATTGTTTTGCTCTGGCTACAACTGCACACAGAGCAGCGGTTTGGTGGTTATTCTCTAAGAGTATTCGTTTTACTCATTCCCTGCATATCATCTCATACCCTTTCATTCTGTGATTCAATATGTATGTGAATTTGAAATACTGATGCAAAGTTGTGATGTTAAGGATTATTGCATAGATGTACACTGCAGGATAGACTAAAAAAATCATGGATAATCTATGAAAGAAATGTGATACGGTCTGTGAAGTTTGGACAACTATCTTTTCAGATTTTCTTTACTGACTCTGTTTGCATTCTATTCCTCAAAACATTTTCATATTTAATCAAAGATGGCTCACGGTGATCCCTCAGGGAAAGATACTAGAAGGGAAAATTTCTTTACTTATTTTTAAATTTTTTGAAATATAATTGTTGCATATTGTCTTATACAGTTGTTGAAATATAGTTGTACAATATTGTCTTAGTTTCAGGTGTATAGCAAAGTGAATCAAATATATATATATATATATATATATATATATATATATATATATATATA
>ML662781.1:40200-52657 GCA_007570785.1 Antilocapra americana
CAAAAGTGGGAGAATCCTGAGAACATATCGGATCCTGTAGTGAAGTCCGCTGTTTTGCAATGCTCACGTGATTAGCAGTTGGTCTTGACATGGAACCGATGTCCTTTGTCACAGGACTGACTTGGTACAGATGCAGAAGCCTCAGCCCATGAACCCAGAGCTCCCTTCCTGGCCTGTCTCTGGATTCCTAAACATGCTCAACAACTTCCAAGGTAAGAGTCAGCCTTTTCGTGATGAGGACTACATTTTGTTAGAGCTTCTTGGGAACAACTCTTCTTTCATTTTTGTATTTGTTTTTTCTTTTTTAAATATGAAGGTGGTGCATAAATCCCTGAAGTTGTTAGCATCTTTTCTACCTCTGTCAGTTCAATTCAGCCTCTCAGTATTGTCTGACTCTTTGCAATCCCATAACTGCATCACGCCAGGCTTCCCTGTCCATCACCAACTCCTGGAGTTTAGTCAAACTCATGTTCATTGAGTCGGTGATGCCACTTAGCCATCTAATCCCCTGTCATCCCCTTCTCCCACCTTCAGTCTTTCCCAGCATCAGGGTCTTTTCAAATGAGTGTGTTCATTGCATCAGTTGTGAAAGTATTGGAGTTTCAGCCTTAGCGTAAGTCCTTCCGATGAATAATCAGGACTGATTGACTTTAGGATGGACTTGTTGGATGTCCTTGCTGTCCAAGGGACTATTAAGAGTCTTCTGCAACACCACAGTTCCAAAGTGTCAATTCTTCAGTGCTCAGCTTTCTTTATAATCCAACTCTCACATCCACACATGACTACTGGAAAAACCATAGCTTTGACTAGATGGATGTTTGTTAGCCAAGTAATGTCTCTGCTTTTTAAAATGCTGTCTAGGTTGGTCATAAAAGGGGCAAACATCTTTTAATTCCATGGCTGTAGTCACCATCTGCAGTGATTTTTGACCACCCCATCCCAAATAGTCTCTCACTGTTTTCATTGTTTCCCCACCTACTTGAAGTAATGGGACCAGATGCCATTATCTTGTTAGTTTTCTGAATGTTGAATTTTAAGCCAGCTTTTTCACTCTCCTCTTTCATTTTCATCAAAAGTCTCTTTAGTTCTTCTTCACTTTCTGCCATAAAGGTGGTGTCATCTGCATATCTGAGATTATTGATATTTCTCCCCAAAGTCTTAATTCCAGCTTGTGCTTCACGCAGTCCAGCAATTTTTAATGATGTACTCTGAAATTAAGTTTGATAAGCAGGGTGATAATATAAAGCCTTGACATATGCCTTCTCTAATTTGGAAACAGTCTGTTTTTCCATGTCCAGTTTTAACTGTTGCTTCTTGACCTGCATGCGGATTTCTCAGGAGACAGGTCAGGTGGTCTGGTATTCCTATCTCTTGAAGAATTTTTCACAATTTGTTGTGAAAGGCTTCGGTGTAATCAGTGAAGCAGAAATAGATGTTTTGCTAGAACTGTCTTGTTTTTTCAACGATCCAGCAGTTGCTGGTAATTTGATCTCTGATTCCTCTGGCTTTTCTAAATCCAGCTTGAGCATCTGGAACTTCACGGTTCACATAATGTTGAAGCCCGGCTTGAAGAATTTTGAGCATTAATTTACTAGCATGTTAGATGAGTGCAGTTGTGCAGTAGTTTGAACATTCTTTGGCATTGCCTTTCTTTGGGATTGGAATGAAAACTGACCTTTTGCAGCACTGTGGCCATTGCTGAGTTTTCCAAATTTGTTGGCATATTGAGTGCAGCACTTTCACAGCATCAACTTTTAGGATTTAAATAGCTCAACTGGAATTCTGTCACCTCCACTAACTTGATTTGTTTGTAGTGATGCTTCCTAAGGCCCACTTGACTGCTTTCCATGATGTTTGGCTCTAGATGAAGGATCACACCATCCTGGTTATCTGGGTCATGAAGATCTTTTTTGTCTAGTTCTTCTGTGTATTTTTGCATCCTCTTCTTAATATCTTCTGATTCTGTTAGGCCACACCATTTCTGTCCTTTATTGAGCCCATCTTTGCATGAAATGTTTCCTTGGTATCTCTAATTTTCTTGAGAGATCTCTAACCTTTCCCATTCTATTGTTTTCCTCTATTTCTATGCATTGATCACTGAGGAAGACTTTCTTATCTCTCCATGCTATTCTTTGGAACTCTACATTCAAATGGGTATATCTTTCCTTTTCTCCTTTGCCTTTAGGTACTCTTCTTTTCACTGTTAATTATAAAGCCTCCTCAGACAACCATATACCTTTTTGCATTTTTGTTTCTTGGGGATGGTCTTGATCACTGCTTCCTGTACAATATCATGAACCTCTGTCCATAGTTCTCCAGGCATTCTCTCTTTCAGATCTAATCTCCTGAATCTATCTATTTGTCACTTCCACTGTATAATCATAAGGGATTTGATTTAGGTCATACCTGAATAGTCTAGTGGTTTACCCTACTTTCCTCAATTTAAGTCTGAATTTGACAATAAGGAGTTCATGATCTGAGCCACAGTCAGCTCCTGGTCTTGTTTTGGCTGACTGTATAAAGCTTTTCCATCATTGGCTACAACAAATATAATCAATCTGATTTCAGTATTGACCATCTGGTGATGTCCATGTATAGAATCTTCTCACGTGCTGTTGCAAGACGGTGTTTGCTATGACCAGTGCATTCTCTTGGCAAAACTCTGTTAGCCTTTGGCCTGTCTCATTCTGTATTCCAAGGCCAAATTTCCCTGTTACTCCATGTATTCCTTGACTTCTTATTTTTGCATTCCAGTCCCCTATAATGAAAAGGACATCTTTTTTGAGTGTTAGTTTTCGAAGGTCTTGTAGGTCTTCACAGAACCATTCAACATCAGTTTCGTCAGCATTACTGGTTGAGGCACAGACTTGGATTGCTCTGATTTTGAATGGTTTGCCTTGGGAATGAACAGATCATCCTGTCATTTCTGAGATTGCATCCAAGTCCTGCATTTCAGACTCTTTTGTTGCCTCTACAGTCAGATTATAAGTACCAAGTCTGATGTTTGCCACCTATAATTTCCTGAAAATGCAAGGCCAGATACATACATACATACACACACACACACACACACACACACACACACACATATATATATATAATGTATTATATATATATATAAATATATTATAAAAATAATATAATATATATAAATATTATATATATTATATATATATATAAATCTGACATAGGGTGAGCAAAAGGAGAGCAGCCAGGTTGTTACTGTGATCATAAAGAGGCAGAATATTTAGTTTTGTGAGTGACCCTCAATGTTGTTTACTCAGCTTATTTTACTCTCGAGCTTAAATCTGTCGTTGTTGCTTTTTAATTCACCGTATGGGCTTCCCTGGTGACTCAGATGATAAAGAGTCTGCCTGCAATGCAGGAGACCCATGTTGGAGCCCGGGGTCAGGAAGATCCCTGGGGAAGGGAATGGCAATCCACTCCAGTATTCTTGCCTGGAGAATTCCATGAACAGAGGTGCCTGGCGGGCTACATACAGTCCACGGGGTCGCAAAGAGTCAGTCAGGGCTGAGAGACTAACACTTTCACTTTAACTTCATTATAACTACATTTATTACACATTGTACACAGAATATTTATTATTTCTAAAATTAGGAATATATGACAGAAAAACTGAAATGGGCTTTGACAGAGGAATTGTAATGCTCTCAATCTCACAGCAACTTTAATGCAAAGGATGCATGAACACTGTTATTCAGAACATCTTTCGTGAAGCTTCAAAATTATTCATAGATTGATTTCTATACATTTTTTTGACCTTTGAAAATGTAATAGGTAGAGATTATACCCCCAAAGTATCCACATGATAACAAAGTGCCATCTGCATTTTCCATAGTATTAAGTACTAAGGACACAAGCAAAGTTTTCTAATATAAGAATAACTACTTTTAGGTGAGTCCTAAAATAAACTATGAAGAGATTGACAAAAGTCAGACTTCACCAGTTCATGATATATGTCTTTTTAAAATTTTCTCTTTGATTTGATGTATTTCTGTGTGCCACAGAGATAGTAATAACTCTTATTCTTCAGAGAAGAGTCACTCTAACTCCCTTTGCTGTCTTTGTTTTGATTTCCTCGGAAGAGGAAAATTAAAACCTTATTGGGTAGAGAGCCTCTGCCTCTCAGAGACACGGAAATTCAGCTGGCTAACACAGTTTTTACTCTTTCTGCAGTGAATAATGTTCTGACCCAGACAACGACCGTCCACCAGGCGATCCTCGATGATGCAAGTGTGCTCTTTGAGGATGACCGACCCGGCGCGTCCAGACAGCCCCAGGGGGGAGCGAGTGTTGTGTCCTGGGGAGCTCAGGCCTTCACCTCCGGGAGGCATTACTGGGAGCTGGACGTGGCACAGTCCTCCAGCTGGGTTCTGGGGGTCTGTAAAAGCATCTTCACAAGTGATACCAGTATCAGTATTGGTGCTGAAGAAGCATTTTTTCTGTGTTCTACAAAGGTGAACGGTCAGTATGTTCTGTCCACCACCTCCCCACCCTTAGTTCAGTTTGTGAAAAGGCCTCTGGGTAAGATTGGCGTGTTTCTGGATTATGACAATGGGACTGTGAGCTTCTATGATGTTTCCAGAAGTTCACTCATCTGTAGTTTCCTTCCTTCACCCTTCTCCTCCCCTCTGATGCCTTTCCTTTGCTTTAAATCTGCATGAGTTGTCCATTCTTGGACCATTTTTTGGAGCTTCTTCTCCGGGGATATTGCTACCCTTCACTTCATGTGAGGCCACAGGATACCTGACTGTCCAGCAGCGCATTGTTGTTTAATGTAACATAGTGATTGTATGTTTACAAAATGGCATAAATATATTGTATGTATAAATTTGTTAATTGCATTTTAATAAACATATTTTATGGAGTATTTCATTGAATATAGTCAATTGCTTTTCTTTTTAAAATAAGGATATTAACCTAAAGTTTATGTACCATAAAGGTCACTACCTTTAAACTACATAACCAATGGCTTTTAGAAATATACAAAATTGTAAAACCAGGACTATCTCATTGCCGGACATATGCATGACCTTGAAAAGGAACCAATGCCCAGTACCATTTACTCACTCTAGCATATACCATCTCATCACACTCTTCAGCAAACTTTTCTCAAGTTAGTAGATATTTTTCCTACTTGAGGGTAATTCCTGTGACAGCTCAGATAGTTCTTATCTTATTTCATATTATTGTTACATTCCGACTCTCCATGCAGTACTCAGAACAGAACACATAGAAGTGTTAGATGAATCAGTGAAGAAACACATGAATTAAAGAATTCATGTAGACAAAAGTCCCAGAAAATCACAGTTATGTGATCACTCACGTAGAGTCAGACATCCTAGAATGTGAAGCCAAATGGTCCTTAGGAAGCATCACTACGAACAAAGCTAGTGGAGGTGGGAATTCCAGTTGAGCTATTTCAAATCCCGAAAGATGATGCTGTGAAAGTGCTGCACTCAATAGGCCAGCAAATTTGGAAAACTCAGCAATGGCCACAGGACTGGAAAGGGTCAGTTTTCATTCCAAACTCAAAGAAACGTAATGCCAAAGAATGATCGAAATACCACATAATTGCACTCATCTCACACCCCTGTAAACTAATTCTCAAAATTCTCCAAGCCAGGCTTCAGCAATATGTGAACCATGAACTTCCAGATATTCAAGCTGGTTTTAGAAAAGGCAGAGGAACAAGAGATCACATTGCCAAAATTCACTGGATCATCAGAAGAGCAAGAGAGTTTCAGAAAAATATCTATTTCTGCTTTATTGACTATGCCAAAGCCTTTGACTGTGTGGATCACAATAAACAGTAGAAAATTCTGAAAGAGGTGGGAATACCAGACCACCTGACATGCCTTTTGAAAAACCTGTATGCAGGTTATGAAGCAACAGTTAGAACTGAATATGTAACAGACTGATTCCAAACAGGAAAAGGAGTCCTTCAAGGCTGTATATAGTCACCTTGCTTTTTAAAGTTATATGCAGATTACATCATGAGAAATGCTGGGCTGGTGGAAGCATAAGCTGGAATTAATATTGCTGGGATAAATATCAATAACCTCATATATGCAGATGACACCACCCTTATGGCAGAAATTGAAGAAGAACTAAAGAGCTTCTTGATGCAAGTGAAAGAGGAGAGTGAAAAGGTTGGCTTAAGGCTCAACATTCAGAAAACTAAGATCATGGCATCGGGTCCCATCACTTCATGGGAAATAAATGAGGAAATAGTGGAAACAGCGAGAAACTTTATTTTGGGGGGCTCCAAAATCACTGCAGATGATGGCTGAAGCCATGAAATTAAAAGACGCTTACTCCCTGGAAGAAAGGTTATGATCAACCTAGATAGCATATTAGAAAGCAGAGTCATTACTTTGCTGACAAAGGTCCATCTGGTCAAGGCTATGGTTTTTCCATTGGTCATGTATGGATGTGAGAGCTGGACTATAAAGAGAGCTGAGTGCTGAAGAATTGATACTTTTGAACTGTGGTGTTGGAGAAGACTCTTGAGAGTCCCTTGGACTGCAAGGAGATCCAACCAGTCCATCCTAAAGGAGATCAGTCCTGGGTGTTCATTGGAAGCAAAGATGTTGAAGCTGAAACTCCCATACTTTGGCCACCTGATGCTAAGAGCTGACTCATTGGAAAAGACCCTGATGATGGGAAAGACTGATTGAGGGCAGGAGGAGAAGGGGGTGACAGAGGATGAGATGATTCAATGGCATAACCGGTTCAATGGGCATGAGTTTGGGTGGGCTCCGGGAGTTGGTGTTGGACAGGGAGGCCTGGCGTGCTGCAGCTCATGGGGTCGCAAAGAGTTGGATATAACTGAGTGATTGAACTGAACTTAACTGATGATTGTGGAAACTGGCTGAGCCCATCAGAGAACAGAGAGCGATTACTCAAGGAGGGAAACTTCCAGCAAGCTGGAAGCTAACTTCTTCAGGACAAAGAGACTATCCACAGGCTGCCACGGCAATGGGAGTCATGTAGATTCACTTGCTGTTTGGGATTTTATTCAAGGAGTCTCCAACCGTCCTTTAGAGGCCTCCTGTTGATTACATCAGATGTACCTGGATAGTCACCCTGCTTGAATCGACACCTACAAAATCCCTTCACAGCAGCGCTTTGTCTAATATTTGATTGAATACCTATAAGAGATGTGTGTACCAGGAAGTGGTTAGTGTGTTCTGAAATCCCTGCAGTTTACCCTAGCCAGTCTGACACACCACAAATCCATGGCAAGTTCACATGCTATTTAGCATAAAAAGTATAAAAACATAAATATTATCTCAGTTTTGGTATACTACAAATGATTGCCTACCCAGAAAATGACCTGAATATGAACTCTGTTTCTCAATAAATATGGCATTTAGTAAACATTTTTAATTGCAATAAATAATAATATGGGAATGCTAACAATGATAATAACTGAAATCTTGGTATCTTAAATCACCTTATGTAAACTTAACTGACATCAGGGACTTCTAATGTTTAATTTTATATTCTTCACTGTATGAAGCTTTTTTTTTTCTGCTGCTGTTCTCAATTAGATGTTTTTGTCTCAAAATGTTAATGAACTAGTTAGCTTTCACACACACACACACACACACACACACACACACACAGACAAACATATATTAGCCTAAATCATTATTATTGGGAGAGAGGTGGGAGGGGGGTTCTGGAAGGGGAACACATGACTACCCATGGCAGATTCATGTCAATGTATGGCAAAACCAACACAATAATTTAAAGAAAATAAATAAATTAATTTTTAAAAAGTACCTTCCTTTCTTTATAAGGGAGGAAAGACAGACTGTTCAAAAAGCGGTTCTGGGAGAACATGACAACTTCATGTGAAAACAAGAAATAGGACATTCTTTAACATCATTGTTGTTGTTCATGCACTAAATGGTTTCCGTAGCTATTTGATCCCATAAACTGTAGCACAGCAGGCTCTGCTCTCCTTCAGAGTTTGCTACCTCCCAGAGTGCTCAAATTCATGTCCATTGAGTTGGTAATGTTATCTAACCATCTTTTCAGCTGTTCTCTTTTCTTTCACTTTCAATCTTTCCCAGCATCAAAGTATGTTCAAATGAGTTGGCTCTTTGCATCAGGTGACCAATGTATTGGAGCTTTATCTTCAGCATCAGTCCTTGAATGAATATTCAAGGTTTAGTCCCTTTGGATTGACTGGTTTGATACACACAAACAAACTCAAATGGATTAAAGACCTAAAAGTAAGACTAGATATTATAAAACTTTTAGATTAAAACATAGGCAAAACTCTCTTCGCCATAAATCATAGCAATATATTTTTCCAGTCTTCTCCTAAAGTTAATTAAAAAAAATAAACACATGAAACCTAGTTGAACTCAAAAGGTTTTCCACAGCAAAAGAAACTATAAACAAAACAAAGAGAAACTCCACAGAATGGAAGAAAATATTTAAAAACGATGGGACCAACAAGGGATTTGTCTCCAAAAATGTATAAAGAGTTCACATGGTTCAATATTAAAAACAATGATTAAAAAATAGGTAGATGACTTACATAGCCATTTCTTCAAAGAAGACATACAAATGGCCAAGCAGCACATGAAAAATCTCTCAACATCAAATATTTACAGGAGAAAGACAAATCACAACTATGAGATATAACCTCACACCCATCAGAATGCTGGTCATCAAATTACTATAAAATAAGCAGTAAATTCTGGAGACGATACGGAGTAAAGGAAATCTGCCTATACTGCCGAAGGGGATGTACATTGGTAAGGCCACTGTGAAGAACACTTACAAATCCTTACGAAATTAAAGTAGAGCTACATGTGATCCAGCAATCCCATTCCTGGGCATATACCCAGAGAAAAGTGTGGCTCAAAAGGATACATTAACCAAAACATTCACTGACAAGCTGTTTACAGTTGTCAGGACCTGGGAGGAACCTAAATGTTCATGGACAGAAGAATGAATAAAAAGGATGTATTGAATATATACAATGGAATATTACTCAATCATTAGGAAGAACCAAAAATGCCACTTGTAGCAACATGCATGGACCTGGAGACTGTCATACTGAGTAAAGTAAGTCAGAAAAAGAAAGGCCAGTATCATACGATATTGGAATCTAAGAAAATGGTAAAAATAAAATTATTCGCAAAATAGACTCACAGATGTAAAAAAAGATAACTTACTAAAAATATCTTAGGAGCCAAGAAGGGTAGAGAGATTAATTAGGAGATTGGGATTGACATATACACATTACTATGTACAGAATACACAATGATATATATATATATATCTCACTGTGATGTACAAGTGAAACTAACACAATATTATAAATCAATGATATTTCAAAATGTTTTTAAAATAGGTAAACAAATTTTCCTCAATTGAACACAGCACAGATTCATCGTATTTGGATTATAATTCACCTCTGTACTGTTACAGAAATCTCTCTCTTCTTCAATAAGTATCACTGTTAAATTCAGTTCAGGGTTTTGGTACTCACCTCCTGGTGGCAAAAACTTTCAAAGGTCTCCGCAGTCCATTCAACTCCAAACTCAACAGCTCTGGGCTCTGGAGAAGATAAGCTTGGCTAGTATCTTTCCCTGAGTAGAGCATCATGGCCCTCTTTGATAAACTGGAAAATGTTTTGAGGAATAGAATGTGAATACAGTCAACATAAAGAAAATCTTAAGAGGTAATTGCCCAAACTTCACAGACAATATCACATTTATTTAACAGATTGTCTATGATTCTTTTTGCCTACCCTGTAGTGTATGACTATGCCATAATCATTAATTTCACAACCTAGTATTATTTCAAATGTGCATACATATTGAGTAATAGAATGATAAAGTATGAGATGACATTTAGGGAACGACTAAAAGGCCAGAGTCTAAGAGAATAACCACCAACAGCTATTGTGTGTGCAGTGTGTGCTGTTATAGACAGAGTGAAAGCAATAGTGTGTAATCAAAACCAAAAGAGAACAACAACCAAAGCAAATCCTCAGAGGGAAGACTTTCATGGAAAACTGAATAAAAAGCATGAAATTTAAGAGAATTTTAGTTCTCAGGAGGTTGAGATCATCCATGAAACAGCAGAGGCAAGAGTAGTAACAGGTATTACTGGGGGGCTTGACTGCTCTAGGTTGAAAAATGGAATGTGAAGAACTCTTTCTGACAAAATATCAAGAAAGTTATGCAGGCAAATCAGAAAGATTACCAAAAACATTGGGAGATCACTGGTCCCTGTAATCGGGACTACAAAAAATTTTATAAAGGGAGATGTGAATTCACAACTGGGGAGTTCAAATATATTTCCAAACAGAACTTCAAGTATTAGGAATGTGCAGCCAACCTGTGACTTTTTACCTGAGATTGGATTATGACGATTGGATTAAGTAGGTTTCAAAAAGTTTGAGTTCAATTGTTGTCCTCTGGATGCATTTACAACTCTTGCAAAATTGAACCGTGGGCCCCTATACCTTTTCTCAGACTTGATAACCCTATTCCTTGGAGGAGTTGGGCATGACCTTAGGAGAAGAAATAAAGCATCCAGAAAGGAGCCAAGCTTATCTTCTCCAGAGCCCAGAGCTGTTGAGTTTGGAATTGACTGGACTGTGGAGACCTTTCAAAGTTTTTGCCACCAGGAGGTGAGCACTGAAACCCTGAACTGAATTTGACAGTGTTACTTATTCAAGAAGAGAGAGATTTCTGTAACAGTACTGAGGTGAATTATCATCCAAATACAATGAATTTGTGCTGTGTTCAGTTGAAAATGAAACTTTAATGGTAATCATGGACACAAAAGTTAAGTGTTTCACTTATTGATTTGTAATATTAAGTAATTTAATCATTCTTATTTCATTACTTTATATATTCCTAGATGTTTTTAGGTCCTAAAAGAATGGGCATCTGTATTTGTGGAAAGAGCAAGAGGGGACTTTGGGAGAGAGTCAAGACTCTGCAAAAGTTGTAAAGGGACAAGAAGAAAATACTATTAGCCAATAGTTTTAATTTTATGTGCTTGGAAGTTATTTTTGTTCTTTTAAATCACTGAAATTAAAGAAAGAGATTTCTTTTTATCTGAATTTAGGTAAGCTCAAAATAGTTGCAGCAAACTGAGGTCTAGAACATGTTCCAGAACCTGACTTGATTCTGTGAAGTTGGGAGACTTTTCTTGTCCAAGGAAAGATGAGTCCCACAGATTTAGCAGAGATGGCAGGGAGATCACTGGACTTGGAACGTCGTCTGCCCAGAGCATGCTGAGTCAATTATTTCTATTTCTTAAAGAGCAGTGACTCCCTTGCATACCTGGGTAACTGAAGGAACAAATCCATGTCTGCACTGGGTCCTGTGCTGTGGGAACTGCTGTGGCATAAAGTGAAACAGACGCAAAGGACCAGCAGAGCCTGGAGAGTTCTGAGAAGCAGCAGTTCTGACACCCAGGGTCTCCTGTGTCCTGGGCACTAAGGCCGGTCCTTACAAATTAAATATTAAGAATACCAACAATGGGTCTTTAATTTGTAACTGACATACAGCCAACATTTCCTCCCAAGAATTGAAAGTACTGACAGAAAGAAAGAAATCATTAGTTAGGAAGAGTAAGAGAGACACACCACAAAAATTATCCATCAATGCACATAACACCCAACTAATGACTTCTCTTTGTTTTGAAAAATCTCACTTTCTTAGTATTAGCACCCAGGAAAGCAGAAGTATTTGGATGAGACTGAATGAAAAGATTTTTTCTACAATATTTTATTGGTATACATGAGTTTGTATGCATATGACTCTGAGGGGTATGTGTGTAGAAGAAAATATGAAACAGTTTAACTAGTGCCCATAGTATTTGATTGCATCAATAATATTTTGTGATACACATCTCAAAAAATGATGCCTTTTAAATCTTCCCGTCTACAAGAAAAAAGTTGAAGATGAATGATTCTCCTTTGAGGTACTGCAATCCATTTTTTTTTTTATGAAATAAAGAAAGTATCCAGGTTGTAGAAGATTTTAATATCAAAGTATAATTTACATGACTAAGAAGTTCTGCTTTCTATACAGTTCTTAGTTCTATTCTTCTTAGTGTAAGAAGCTGACGATGTGTACGATGTGTACTTTCTAACTAACATCGGGAGATTTTATCTTCTCACATCCCAAGTGAAATGTTAATGGCCTAAAACCTACACAGTCTGCCCCGGAGGCCTTCAGCAAGGGAGAGCAGCACGTATCAGCAAGTTAGCAAATGGAGCTAGTTCACATGTTTCTTGATTGTGATCCCAAAACCGGCAGCATTTTCATTTCATCCACTCTGTTCTTATGTATTTGAAAAGCAGGTGTTATCCATCTACCACATGAGCACTGTTCACCATACCAGTTGAAAGAACCCAACTTGGCACTGCATTTGGGGCAGAGAAGCT
>ML662781.1:57657-74086 GCA_007570785.1 Antilocapra americana
TGGAGTATCCCGCTTTGGGTTATGGCAGAGAGTGTTTTGCCTATGTTGTCCTCTAGGAGTTTTATAGTTTCTGGTCTTATGCTTAGATCTTTGATCCATTTTGAGAGATGCTCAACATCACTCATTATCAGAGAAATGCAAATCAAAACCACAATGAGATATCACTTTACACCAGTCAGAATGGCTGCCATCCCAAAGTCTACAAGCAATAAATGCTGGAGAGGATGTGGAGAAAAAGGAACCCTCTTACACTGTTGGTGGGAATGCAAACTAGTACAGCCACTATGGAAAACAGTGTGGAGGTTCCTTAAAAACCTGCAAATAGACCTGCCATATGACCCAGCAATCCCACTGCTGGGCATATACACCGAGGAAACCAGAATTGAAAGAGCCACGTGTACCCCAATGTTCATCGCTGCATTGTTTACAATAGCCAAGACATGGAAGCAACCTAGATGCCCATCAACTGATGAATGGATAAGAAAGCTGTGGTACATATACACAATGGAATATTACTCAGCATTAAAAAAAAATTCATTTGAAGCAATTCTACTCAGATGGACGAAACTGGAGCCCATTATCCAGAGTGAAGTAAGCCAGAAGCAAAAACAACAATACAGTATACTAATGTATATATATGGAATTTAGAAAGACGGTAAGGAGAACCCAACATGCGAGACAGCAAAAGGAACGCAGATGTATAGAATAGACTCGTGGACTTTGTGGATGAGGGTAAGGGTGGGATGATATGGGAGAAGGGCATTGAAGCATGTTAATTGTCATGTGTCTAATCAATCGCCAGCCCAGGATTGATGCTCGGGACTGGTGCAGCGAGATTTCCCGGGGGGGAGGGAGGAGGGAGGGAGGTTCCGGAGGGGAAGCATATGTAAACCCATGGTGATATCATGACAATGTATGGCAAAAACAATAAAAAAAAAAAAAAGAAAGAAACTCAACATTCAAAAAACTAAAAAAAAAAAAAAAGTATATAGAGAGATGAAACTTTTTAAAAAAGCAAGGAAATTTACTGCCATGAACATTTCCAAGAATTTTAACATTTCCCCCATGTATTTCTGTACATGACTTCAGTTTTGCCTGTGTACAACAATAGGTAAAAATATATATTGACAATTAAGCCATATCTTTTCACTGTTTTTTAAAATAACTATTTGGCTGATTTCATTTTTTCAATCATATTCTATTGTTTGTCACTTAATCACTAGGTGGAAAGTACATTTATAATTAAATCTGAAAATAGATGAAGCCAGTTTCAAAAAATCATGAAGTCTGATATTGTTAAGCATTCTTTGGTCTAATAAGTAATCATATGCTAGACATATTTTAGACCACCTCAGGTTTAATCCAATTGCTTTCAAAAATGCCCATGGATTTTTAAAAATGAATTGCTCATATTTAATCACCATATAATCAGAATTAAATTAGCCAAGGATGACAGAATTTGGAGTCTCTGTTTCTCTAGTTCCCAAATTCTCCTCAATAATTATTCATATTTTCATTATGCTATATGGTGATATGAACTGATTAGAGCTGAAGGGATTAAAAAGTCCATTCTAAATATGACCTGTTAATAGATCCTAGATCATGTGAAACAAAGGTCAGAAACTTTCACAGCATGGAAAGATGCATATTCAACTACCTTATTAAAGTATAATAAAATATGGAGTGAATTGGAGTAGAATGTGAGACCCTCAAAATGAGAAAAGAATGGATATTTATTATAAAAATCACTGGTGAGAAAAAAACAGCCTTGGAGGACTTTGGCAATGGATTGTTAATGGAGATGAGGAAGTGCCTGAATCTAGTCAGTGTTGATTGGGGTTTATCCAAGGGAACTGTAGTAACCTAATCAAAGGAGGGACTTTAAGGAGCCCGATAGTCAGGCATCTCAAAAGCAATGTTTCTTTCTTTCTTTCTTTCTTTTTTCCTATTCAGAGATGTTCCAAGTTGTCTGAACCCTAGGAAACTCTGAAAGTTATAGGTGCTGACCCATCCAGAGAGCATAGAACTCCTGACCTGATTGGATGGATTTTCCTACCAGAATGGATGAGACTAATTCTGCAATCTTATGGTGAGTAAAGAATTCTGAGTAGAGGAATTCTTGCTTCTTTATATATATATATATATATATATATAAATTTTAACACTCAGCAGACTTCAGAATTTATGAAGCAGATGAGGTACTCCCAGGTAATAAAAAAAATTTGTAGTTGCTTTCAGTTCACTCTGGAGCTAGAGAATTATAATATCTTCCAATGTTTGAAATTTGTAAATGAAAATGAATGATTCTGCTAAATTATGTTTTCCATGGTGTAAAACTAAAATGTGAATTTGGAGTTGGGAAATCCTATACAGGTAGTTTCCACATTTGGCATGATGCCTAAAACTTGATTGCAAAACTGTTGTTGAATGTGAAGAGTAATATTTCTTCAGGAAATGGTGGGGCTCGGTCTTTGAACTGTCCAGTGATACCCAGATACTGGTGATGACTCTCAAAACATAACACTGGTGACACCAAATACGAAAAAAAAGAGAAAATTCTTCACTCAGGCTGATATAGAAATGGAAATCTTGATTAATTTCAGTCATTTATTTTTAAGCCCACTATATTAGACAGAACTATTATTTTTGAATATTTAATTTTTAATTTCATTTCTTTATTTGCATGTTCTGGTTCTTAGTTGGAGATGTGTGGGATACTTAGCTGAGGCATGCAAACACTTAGTCACCACCCACGAACTACGAGTCCTGGCATGTGAACACTAGCTGTGGCCTGTGGGATCTAGCTCCCTGAGAGGGATTGAACCCACGCACCCTGCATTGGGAGCACAGAGTCTTAGACTCTGGACCACCAGGGAAGGGCCAGAACTCTTGCATTTTAACTTGCAATCTACATGTTTCCAAATGTGAAAACACGTTAGGGGTATCAGCTCAGTTCAGTCACTCAGTCCTGTCCGACTCTCTGCGACCCCATGGACCACAGCACACCAGGCTTCCCTGAGGATCAACAACTCCTGGAGCCTACTCAAATTCACATTCTTCACATCAGTGATGCCACCCAATCCTCTCATCCTCCATCATCCTCTTCTCCTCCCACTCTCAATCTTTCCCAGCATCAGGGTCTTCTCCAATGAGTCAGTTCTTCATATCAGGTGGCCAAAGTATTGGAGTTTCAGCTTCAACATCAGTCCTTCCAATAAATACTCAGGGCTGATTTCCTTTAAGATTGAATGGTTGGATCTCCTTGAAGGCCAAAGGACTCTCAAGTGTCTTCTCCAGCACCACAGTTTGAAAGCATCAATTTTTTGACACTCAGCCTTCTTTAGGGTCAAATTCTCACATCCATACATGATCGCTGGGAAAATCATGGCTTTGACTATGCGGAGTTTTGTCAGCAAAATGATGTCTCTGCTTTTTTAGTATGCTGTTTATATTTGTCATAGATTTCCTTCTGGGGAGCAAGCTTCTTTTAATTTCGTAGCTGCTACCACCATCCACAGTGATTTTGGAGCCCAAGAAAATAAACTGTATTTAATAGGCCTTAGTACAATGTCCATTGATGTTATCTGAAAAGAAATTTAGCCCTTCAAATCTTTGACTCTTACATAAATATGTTCACACTTGTCTTCATTTTCGATGGCACTTCTGTTGTTAGATGAATCATATCAATTATTATCTCAATTACACATTCAGTTCATGGCCACCCGGATGCTTCTTTCTATACTTATAGCTGATTCACAGTGTTGTATGGCAGAAAACAATACAGTCTGTAAAGCAATCATCCTCCAATTAAAACTAAATTAATAAAAAGGAAGAAGGTAGCTATTCCCTGGAATCCAGTGGAATGTTACTATTTGAGAGATTATATTCACATTAAATTTGAATAGAGCACAGAGAGTTCCCATATTTATCCTGCCTCCTCAAAACAAAGGCACACACACACAGTTTCCCCATTATCACATAATATATCAGAGGGTGTATTTATTACAACTGAGGAACCTACACTAATACTTCATTGTCACCCAAAGTTCATGGTTTTATATTAGTGTTCATTCTTGCTGTTGATTATTCCACTAGTTTTACTGAGGTATAGTGATTAGGTACCCACCTGTATAATATATGAAAGTGTTATATGCCCTAAAAATCTTTTGTGATCACCTGTTAATCAGTCCTCCAACCTTAACTGCTGAAAACCAAGGATTATTTCACTCTAAAGTTTTCTTTTTCTAGAATATCTTACAGTTGGACTCATGAAGTATGTATCTTTCTCAGATTAACTTCTTTCACTTAGTGATATGCATTGAATTGTACTCCATGTCTCTTGCTAGCTTGTTCACTCATTTCTTTTTAGCAGTGAGTACTATTCCATGGCCTGGATGTACTAGGGTCTCTTTATCCATTCATCTACCTAAAGACATCTTGGTTGCTTTCAAGTTTTGTAGTTATGAGCAAAGCTGCTAGAAGCATCCAGCTGCAGCTTTCCTAAATGGATTCACCTGATTTTGGCAAATGTAGAAGAACATGATTATGGAATGTCATGGTAGGGGGGCATTTTGTTTTGTAACAGATTACCGCATTGTCTTTCAGAAAGTGTCAGTCATTCAGTCGTGTCCCACTCTTTGTGAGCCCATGGACTGTGTGACCCACCAGGCTCCTCTGTCCGTGAAATTCTCCAGGCAAGAGTACTGGAGTGGTTTGCTATGGCCTTGTCCTCTCTTTCAGAAGGCCTGTACTATTTTGAATTCCCATCATCAGTGAATCAAAAGTTCCTGATTTTCCCCATCCTCTCAACATGTGGTGACGGCCATCTTTGAGATTTTGACCATTCTTATCCATGTGCTGTGATTTGCCATTGCTGTTTTAATGTCCTTGGCTTTTCGGGCACTTAATTTTATTAACTCCTTTCATTTTCTCCTATTCTTTGTCCTTTGAGTGGTAGCCAGTCTTTCATTTTGCTCATTTACATGTAAAACACTCTGTTGAAATTGATCAGAAGGCAGAGCAAATGGGGTCTGAGGATCCTTAGTTCTGCAAATGAAGCTTCCTAATGGTCAGCAGGAATCTCAGTTCAGATTAGGCCAGTTTTCATCTACACTCTTAAGGGTAAATAAAATGATAGAGGGACATACCCAAGTGGGATGTGCTCCTCTCATGTGTCACAAAATAGAGTAACTTTCTTTTTATTTCTTCACAGAAACATCACACTCACTTGCTGAATCTTGAGAGTGCAGATGCTGGAGATTCTGCTGAGGTGTCTGAACTTCTGGGACCATACACGTGTCCTGAAGACCTAGAAATGGTGCTGCCTAAAAGTCAAGATGACTGGTCCAAAGACGACATTGTGCAGTTACTGGAAAGTATGGAGAAAAGCATTCCATCCAATGACAGGCACATGTTCAAAACGACCCAGTCAGTGATGGACTGGGGAAAAGTAGCTTTTAAAGATTTTTCTGGGGAAAAATGCAAACTCAAATGGTTAGAGATTTCTTATAACTTGAGAAAGTTTCACACTTTGAAAGAATTAATTCTGGAAGCTAAGGAAAATGTTAACGATCCTTCCAAAAGCAGAAAGCACAAGAGACATCCTGATTTACCCAAGAAGCCCCTGACAGCTTACCTCCGCTTTTTTAAAGAGATGAGGCCTCAGTACCTCCAAAAACACCCTAAGATGAGCAACCAGGAGCTGACCAAGGTTCTGTCTGAGGACTACAGGAAGCTGCCAGAACAGCTCAAGCTGAAATACAGTCAAGATTTCCAGAGAGAGAAACAGGAGTTTCAGGAGAAAATGGCTCTATTCAGAGAGCAACACCCTGATCTAGTCCAGAACGCCAAGAAACCTGATGTCCCCAAAGGAAGTCAAAGCAAAGTGCCAAAGAAATTTCAGGAGAATGTGAAAAAAGTGAAGTCTGCCCCAGAAAACAGTTTACCCATGATGTGGAAATTCCACAGAGAGCCCAAGAAGCCCCCGATGAATGGCTATCACAAGTTCCACCAGGACCTCTGGTCGAGCAGGGAGCTCAAAGTGCTGCCCCCGAGGGTGCGCATGGTGGAGATCAGCAGACGCTGGCAGCGGGTCCCCCAGCACCAGAAGGAGCTTTATAAGAAGCAGGCGGAGGGACTGCAGACACAGTACAAGGTGGACCTTGATCTCTGGCTCAGGACTCTGTCTCCTGAAGAATACGCTGCTTACAGAGAGGCAACCTGTGCTAAGTGTAAGAGCATGAGCGTGGCAGGGGGCCCGAACCCCAAGATTAGAAGGATGGATCTGCAGTCCCCATCATCAGGGAATCCGCAAGGAAGGCTTAGAGAGAACCCGGGGCTTCAGGCTGCAGAGATAGCATCATCAGACATGACTGGAGAACATTCTCCTGCCTCAGAGAGATCAGAAGAAAATGAGGAAGAGGAGGAAGACAGCTGCTCCTCAGCCCCCAGCAGTGAGGATGAAGGTGGAGGTTCTGAGCCGGAGGACTGCAGCCCCAGCTCGTCATCCTCAGGGGACTCCTCTGACTCGGACTCCAACTGAGTTTTGTTCACAACTTGAAGGGACAGAGTACTTTCCAGCAAAAGTCCATGGTGTCTGCATCAAACTGAAGGGCTCTTCTGCCTGCACCTTTTCATTACTTTCCTTCTTTCTCTCCCTCTTCATACAAAGTGGGGCCTGTTGGAAAGAAGGCGTCTTGTGCTATAATTTCTGGCCTCTCCCTCTACCCCGCGTTCACCCCGAGAGGAAGACAATGCAATGACACCTCGTGGAATAAACCCTGAGCTGACTGGGCTGTGGGGCACCCTGGACTAGACTGAGCTCCCTGAACTGGAAAGGTTCGCTCTCCTCACCCTCTGCCTGCCAGCCTTGTGAGGGGCTCCAGGGGTCTGTGAGCCCCTTCTCTGTGACCTTGTCCTCAGGACTCGGGCAGTGAGCTGGGGAGGGAAGATCTGATTGACTGGATGTAGGTGAGCTGCCTTTAAGAAAATTATCTCTGTCCATTCTCTGAAGTGAGGAGCTGGCCCTTCCTTATCTTGGAAGCCAGGATGGGCATGTAGGCCTCAGCATTTATATATATATATATATTTATCCTTGTGCTATCAGTCAGATTTTTCTTACTGATTTCAAAAATTAGAAATTAAAATTTAAAACTGCCATTTGAGTTAACTTTCTCTTAATACCAGCATCCTTTGACTAAATGGCACTAATTTTCCAGGCCACATCTAAATTTCTTCTGGTTTTTGCGCCAACCCATTCCTCATGCTGAAGATATTAAGTGAATCACATTTTTACCATAGGTTTGGGTTTTTTGTATTATGTTATGAGATTGTATTAAATAGGTGTTATGTGTAAGTATTTTAGTCCATAGTTTACTAAACTGTTTGCTAATTTGTGTAGCAGAATGATACTGTTTTAATATTTTGGTTTATTTATATTTTTAAAAATGTGTGTAAAGCCAGCGTCATCTCATTAAACTTTTCTAAATATTCGTGGCTCTTTTTGTCTTTGGCTCTCGTGCACTATTAGTATCACAGAAGTAGTTGTTTTCTTACATATGAAAAGGGATGAGTTTTAGAGTCCATCTTACTCTTTGATGCCTTAGGGAGATATTTTTTCCATTATAATTGTACAGGCAGGGGACCCACTGTACAGGATACGGAGCTCTGCCCAGTGTCATGTGGCTGCAAGGATGGGAGGGAGGTTTGAGGGAGAGTGGACATTCGTGTCTGTGGGGCTGAGTCCCTTTGCCGTTCACCTGAAAGTATCACAATATTTCTGTGATTACTTATTTTTTGTGTTTGACTGCACTGGGTCTTCATTGCTGACCAAGGGCATTCTCTAGCCGAGGAAGTGGGGCTCCTCTTCCTTGCAGTGCGGGCTTCTCACTGGGGTGGCTTCCCTCGTTGCAGACACCGGCTCCAGCCATTGGCTCAGCAGCTGTGGCACGTGGGGTTAGTTGCGCTATGGCCTGTGGGATCTTCCCAGACCAGGGATCGAACCCATGTCCCATGCAATGGCAGGGGGGTTGTCAACCACTGGATCACCAGAAAAGGCTTACCACATTGCTGTTCAGCTATATGCCAACACACAATGAAAAGTTTTAAAAACAGATGCAGAAAAATACAAATACTACATTAATGTAAGTTCAAAGTCTGAATTTTCTAATAGAGGAAGATGGCATTTGTTAAAATTATAAATCTATATTTGTTGACTCATTACCCATTCATGAACTGGGGTTAAAACTGCAATCATAAAAGATCTAATTTAGGATTAGATTCAGTGCTTCCAAAATGACTGACCCACAGTTCATTCACACTCACAGAATGTGAAGTGCATTTCTTTCCTCCTGGCAAATCTAAACAAATCTTTTGATTGAAAAACTCACAAAGCAGAGAGGGAGGCACTCCTCACTGATGGACAGACAGTGTCTCCCTTTCCCCTAGAAATGAAATTGAAGCCAGAAATCTAGCTGTTCAGCCCAACAGATATTTCTGCATTTTTGCCAGCATGACCCAGTGCTCCACGTCATTAGACTTTCCTTCCCAGAACCTGCCCAGCCTGCACTTCTGGCCCCTTCACTGTAGAAGGACAGCTGCGGGGCAGCAGCAGGAGGAAAGCAGGGGTCAGGGACTCATCTCTCAGGATTCTCGGGCTCCCCTTTCCTTGTCTGCAGCTTCTCTTTTAATCATGTGCAGAGGTGCTTGAACTCTCAGTCCTGGAGTCCTTTCTAGTTATCCTGCCCCCTCTCTCCAGCAGTGAAGCCCACCTGTTCCCTTGGGGTGCAGGCCCTGGAGGTGAGGGGCACAGACTCTGAGTTTACAGAGAAGCTCCAGGAACTCTGCAGCCCCCCACCCCTCCTGCACATCCTCAGGGAAAAGCTCCCTCTCTGGACAAAACCACTTAGGGCTGTCAGAGTTTCAGTGCCCATGGAGGCAGGATGAGAACACTGAGCCCAGTGTTGCCCCCTCAAAGCTCTGCAGGGTCCCTGTCTGCTCTGAAGGAAGGTCCCAGTGGGCAGCCACCCCTTGAGTCCAGCGCCGAGTCTACTAGGGCCCTGCACCACAGTGGCAGATTGGCCTTGGGCAGAGAAGAGATCACCTCCCTCCTGGGTCCAGTCGCTTCAGAAGCTGCCAGGATTCTTGGTACCACAGGGGTTTCTGCACTCTGAGGAATTTTGTGACCTAGCTCCTGGAGAACCATGATTTTTAAGGCTTCAACTTCCTCCTTTGAACTACAAGGAGATCAAACCAGTTCATCCTAGAGGAAATCAGTCCTGAATACTCACTGGAAAGACTAATGCTAAAGCTGAAGCTCCAGTGCTTTGGCCACCTGAATTGAACAGATAACTCCTTCCTTCTTCACCCCCAATGTCTTCAGTCTGTCTATTGTCTGTATAAAAACTTTAGTCAAAGAATAAATTTAATCTAAGAATCGAGAAAATCTAGATACAAAGGAAAAGCAGTCAAACAAGATCAAATAATAACAGTTTAGTCATTAAGCAAAGTCAAGGACCTTTCATTCCTCTTCAAAGACTATGCATAATACTCTGAGCCATATGCTTTGACCTGTTTTGTAGAAACTAAAAGCCCCACCTGGCGGAAGAAGTTAATTGCATCAGAACCAGACTGTCCACGGCATAAGTGGCACAACTCCAAGAACTGGCCTCAGAGAAACTGAAAACAAAATGACTCTAGACTTGAAAATTAACTGTACTTGAAACAATCAAATGATTCTAGTCAGACAATCGCATGACCAATTTCAAGATGACTGCGCTATTTCTGCGTGGAGCCCTTTCCTTTCTCCTACACACCCTAAACTCTCCATTTAAAAATCCGCACCCTCAAATTATCAGTGGGGAGTGGGAATTTGGACATGTGGGTCCTCTCTGACAATCTCTGGTCTCCAAGGTAAAGCGAGCTTTCCTTCAGACCAACCTCACCTTTGGAGTAGACTTTCAAGCAGTGAGCAGCCAGACCTGCCTTTCAGCTGATGCTCCCTGGAGGGAATGAGCCTGGACACCAGAAGAAAGCTGTGAGTTTGAATCTTAGAAACACAAGCAGCAGTTTACCCCTTGACTCCTTCAAGACATACACCTGCATCCAGGAGAGGAAAAAGCCTGGACTAACTTCCAATAAAGGGATGGAGGGAAACGTATTCACTGGAAAGAACATCGGGGTGTGTGTATTTTTCCCAGTTAGTCTTTTTCTTTTCTTCAATAAATATTCAGAAATGGATTTGCTGGATCGTGTGGTATTTATGACTCCTATTTGATCACATGGTAGTAATGTACTATTATTTTGAAACTTAAGATTGGAGTAACTAAAAACATTTTTAATATAATTTTCTGTTTTCTTAAGTATTCTTTATTACACTCAATGAAAAGTTTTGCTGTTTATTCTGGTAAATGAGATTTCAAGATTTCTGTGACTTGAGGTCTCCCCTCAATTAAAATCTCTGAACTTTCCAAGATATGAAATCTTATTTTCTCTATGGCATTCTGTTAAGATATATATGCATTTATATTTAGCGTGTCTGTGATAGATAATTTCTTGAGGGTATGAATTTTATAAGTAGCCCATTCAACATTTTTGTTAAATAATATTCTTGTTTTTCCTTCTGATGTTGGTTATACTTTATAAGCTTTTTAACAGTGGTGGAGCATATTTTTAGTTATAACTTTGTAAAGGTATTTATTGAAACCGTTATATTTCAAGCAGGTTGGTTTTTGCTACTTGGGGTTTATCTGTACATATGCAGACATAAACCTCCTAAGCTAGGTGGGTCAGCCAATATTAGGTTGTGAGTTTTACAGAAAAAAAATACAAAATGTGCTGAGTCTACCCAATGGGATGTCCTCATTTAGTCCAATAGCTTTACAAATTAGATCATGAAAAAGAGGTTTTAAAACTCAGGCTTTGGGTTCGAGATTATATACCCTATCCGAGTTTCCTGTCTAGGGAAGATCCTCTAGCATTTACTGGAACCCAGCATGCGAGACAGCAAAAGGAACGCAGATGTATAGAACAGACCCGTGGACTCTGTGGAAGAGGGCAAGGGTGGGATGATACAGGAGAATGGCATTGAAACATGTTAATTACCATATGTGAAATCAATCGCCAGCCCAGGGCTGATGCTCGGGGGTGCACCGAGATGACCCAGGGGGAGGGAATTGGGAGGGAGGAGGCAAGGGGCTTCTGGAGGGGGAGCATACATAAACCCATGGCGGTTTCATGTCATTGTATGGCAAAACCAACACAATAAAGTAAAGAAAATTTTAAAAAAATAAAAAATAAAATAGAGATATTCTAAAACAATGGAAAGAAAACAAACAAACAAAAATAATAAAACTGAGGCTTTATGACGTATATGCACAGAAGACATAAGAGAATTCCAAATCTTGCCTTAACCCACTAAACTGGCTAAACAGAGCCAGGAGTTCTTCGGTATCCAACTACTTTAGAAATTAACAGACGAGACATAGAAGAAAAATTGCACAGTATTCAAAGAGATAGTTTTATTTAAAATTTTATACAAATTTCTACAGTTGACATGTGGTTAGTTACCCAGTTATGTCTGACTCTTTGTGACCCCAAGGGCTGTAGCTGGCAGACTCCTTTATCCATGGGATTTTTTTCCAGGCAAGACTACTGCAATGGGTTGCCATCTCCTACTCCAGGGGATCTTCCCAGCCAGGGAGTAAACTCAAGTCTGCTGCTTGGCAGGAGGATTCTTTACAGCTGAGCCATCCAGGAAGCCTATACACTTAATATGTCAACCCTTAAACAAATCAATCAATATGCTTCATAAAGGAAGGTAAAGTTACAGAAAAGCAAGCAGATATTAAATTAGTGATGTCAATTATTTATATTTCTTATACCTGTTTTCAGATTTCTAAATTGCCCTTGATCATGAGTGTCCAGAGCATAGAAAAGGTTTGAGGGGAGAGGAAATGAAGCAAAAGTGGAAATTGCAAATGAAAGAACTATTGGAGACATTCACAAAGCTCACGACACCACCGTCATAATCCGGGAACACCCCCACCTGGCCCAGAGGCCTTTTGACATATTGAGGGGACAGTGGGGAGGAGGTAAACAAGCTACGCTGATTGTTCTCTCTGATACAAAGAAGTAGAAAAATTCCTTCTGACTCAAGGACCATGTCACTGTCTCTTGTCCAAGAATCATTACAAAGTCCAATGGCCCAGTTGCAACAGCCCGCCACATCCACCTCCCAGTAGCATTGACCAGAAGTGAACGACTCAGCTCCCCAGGCAAGAAAATATGTAGATCTTGGTGGAGTGTAGTTGAGACCAGGACCATCAGGACCAGCCAGCAGACATCTCAGATCTTCAAACACAGGGATGTGATGGGTGACTCTTTCATTATCCAGCTCAACGTACACTGCAGGAAGAAGGATAAAAATTATATTAGCAGCTAGTGTTATAAGTTCACGATGGACATTGGCTTTGTAGAGTGTCTAGGTTTCCTAACATGTGGCTAGAATTGGAAACAGGACAGCAAGGCAAGCTTGAGAAATCTTTTGCAGTCCAAGATCTACAGGTCTGTCTTCATAAGAAGATTTGAGCCAGATCAAACGGGAGAAATGATTTGTATCTATGAGACCTACTGCTACCTCTTGGCCATCACTTCTACAATTTCTACATTTTAAATTAGAAATTAATTAAAAAGTTCACTATCAGAAACCAATATAGCTCACTTTCTTCTCAGAAAATAAAAAGTAATACCAAAAAACAGTAATAACTCCAAAACTGTTTTCACTTTTCCTCACAAGATTTTTCACTAAAGCGTGCAAAGTTAAAATGAAAGCAAAATGTCTCATTTTTCAAATTAGTTTCTTTGTGAGAATTTTCTGCCAGCATACCTTGAAGTGAAGAGGGATAAATCTAATGCTAGAAGTTGTCAGCTCACTTTGCCAATGTGTGCTATAAACTGTGTATAAAATTTCCTTTTGTGTTTGTAATAACTTTGACCATAAAGAGGATTTATAGTTTGTATTTATTGCAAAGAGTTTTATAAACCAAGTTAAAATTCTCTAAGCATCTCAAAACCAATGATAACATTCATTCCGTCAAATCTGGTATGCACTGAATGTACATGCGAAGGTACATGTTACTTTAAACAGTCAATAGTATACCTCAGCCTGCTACAGACCATCCATCATGTTTTCCTATTGTTTATGCTCCAGACAGCTTACTACCACTCATTATAAATGTCTTTTTTCCAGATGCCATTTAGTTTTATTCCATATACAATATTCTCCTATAAGGGTAAGTGTGGATATCAAAATTTCCAGCATAGTCCACAGATTGGACAGTGGGGAAATTAGCCCGTAGGACAGTAACAGAGGCCAGTGTACACCACCCCCACCAGAGGGCTGCCTGTTACCTTGGAATTGGCTGAGCCAGGCTGAGAGTCCAGGGTCAGGCCGCGCACTGAGCTGCGGGACTACAGGCCGGGCCGGTGCAGCCGCACTGACTCACCCCTGCAGGAAGGACACTCCGTTACTCTTCTGGAGCTCAAATTGTCGTCACGGTAGATATGTCCACATTGACAGGCAGACTCTTTACCACTGCTCTGCCTATGAATCTCACACTCACTTGATTCATTTCTTGGGAACATGCATAGTAAGAACTATGTGGATTCAGCAAAGGAGGTTCTTGATAAGATGAATGTGGTTTCATAAAAATTCTGGAAATTGAAGAGAGTCCATTGCTTTGATGAAAGATTGAGTAACATGGAATATGTAATCTGTCAACACAGCAATAAACTCTTCAATTTTCAGCATTTTAAAACCACATTCATCTTATCATCATGAACCTTCATGGCTAATCCACGTAGTTCTTACTATGCATGTTATTATACTAAGAATGTCTTCCTGTTACACTAATCCTTCCTTTATAGAATCTATACACCTTGGGGTTCAGACAAGGCCCTTTCTCTCTGCTTCTCCTTATCGTTTACTTTAAGAGCTCCTGTTTCCCTGATGGACCCATTAATACAAAATTCCTCCAGTTATCTCCTCACGTAAAAATGTGTCTCTTTTCATCTTTAAAACACTACTGTAGTAGCCATCTCATGCCTAGACTATACAGAAAGTTGTGAACTGTTTCTCTCCAGGGAAAAATCATTCACTAAGTTCCATCCTTATTCATCCAGTTGCCTGTTACCTATCTGTTAGAATATCTGCCAGGACCTCAAAGTGCAAAATTTCTCAAGCTAATATTTTCTTAACCCAAAGTAGCATTTCCTTTTTTGTTTATATGCTCCATGATGCTCCACCTTCAGAGCAGGAACTAGCTCTCAGATTTTATATTTTATCCTGTTTACATAGCACATCAATACATCCTCTTTTCTGACAATTCTCTACCATCAAGAATATCTCTTGAGTTCTATCATTTCCCACCACCTGGGCTCAGTCTATTCCTGACCTTAGTTTTAAGAATTTCTCAACTTTCAGATCTCACTTCCAGTGTCTCTGTGCTCTCTCGCTTTCCTTCATCTCAAGGTGACACAACAGAGAAGCAGCGGCTAGTGTGGTATGGGAAAGGAATGAGTTCAGTGTAAGACGTGTCACTTATTACCTCTTCCTAAAGACTTGTTCCACAGAAGACTTGTTCCCCCAATTCTACTCCCATCAAAGCTTCTGCCCATACATGATCCTCTATTTAAGCCTTTTCTGATGATAGTTTAGTTCAGTTCATTTCAGTCACTCAGTCGTGTCTGACTCTTTGTGACCCCATGAACCGCAGCACACCAGGCCTCCCTATCCATAACCAACGCCTGGGGTTTACCCAAACGCATGGCCGTTGAGTCAGTGATGGCATCCAACCATCTCATCCTCTATCATCCCCTTCTCCTCCTGCCCTTAATCTTCCCCAGCATCAAGGTCTTTTCAAATGAGTCAGTTCTTCACATCAGATGGCCAAAGTATTGGAGTTTCAGCTTCAATATCAGACCTTCCAATGAACACCCAGGACTGATCTCCTTTAGTATGGACTGGTTGGATCTCCTTGCAGTCCAAGGGACTCTCAAGAGTCTTCTCCAACACCACAGTTCAAAAGCATAGTTACAATGTATGATAACTGAAATTATATATTCATGCCCACTTTTTCTTTTTTTTTTTTTTCCTCTTCAGTAATTTCTTTTTTTTTTTTTTTATTATTGTTTTAGCCATACATTGTTATGATATCACCATGGGTTTACATATGCTTCCCCTCCGGGTCCCCCCTCCCTCCTCCCTCCCCCCTGGGAAATCTCGCTGCACCAGTCCCGAGCATCAATCCTGGCATGCCCACTTTTTCTTTTCCAATACTTTCCATTACCAGCTTACCTTCATGGGTCTTGTCCAAGAAAACAAGTAGTTTTCCTAGGGTTTTAAAATGATATCAAAGTTTAAAATAACTGTTAATAAAGCTATTTTACTATGCTGATATTTGTAATATTCAGCTATTTAATTATTCTTGATTCATGACCTTATACGTTATTAGATGTTTTTAAGTTAAAAGAGTTTTCTAGAGACATATGCCTTTATAAAACATATAGTACTTCTAAAATGTTCAACACCATGTATACTTTTGATAGTGTTTACACAGATGAAAAAGGGTTGAATTAATCACAAAAACTTCTTGAAATGGTCACATTTACTATCATTTTAAAGCCATCACTTTGGCATCCATAAACGAAAAGTATTCAGAACAGAGCCAAACACCAACCTGTTTACAGTCTTAGGACATCAATGTTCAAGTCAACAAGGATTATATTGTTTAAATTATTGATAAACAATTTTGTCTTTAGAAAACCACACGTCACTTTGATTTCAAAAGAGATAGAGAACATTAGTGTAGAGGAGAAGTGTGTACCAGCGTGGGTTCCAAGCAAGGAGAAATGGAGAGAAAGAGAGACAGGTTGAGTTTATATGTTTTTTTGTTCCAGTCAGCTGACAAAATTAACTCTGAAGTCATCCTAAAATTTACCTTCGGGTCTAATCTTTAACCATTTTTATGTAATTTAGGTATGATTAAGATCAGAGTATAAAGAAAAAAAGTTGCTAGCAACTCTCTTCTAGTTTTATCCTTTGTATTATAGCATGGACCTAACCTGTCTGTAGTCACCATTTCTAAGTTTGTATTGGGAGTAAGGAAATATGGAGATCAGATAGAGTTCAAGATGGGACTATGCTAAAGGCTCTATGCTTCTGTTATCAGGGCAGAAGAAAGACTTTCTCTCTTACCATTTCTATTCTCTCTAATTTTCAGAAACATGGGTTCAGACAAGCTGGAAGCCTTCCAGAAGGTACTCACCTGCTCCATCTGCATGAACTGCTTCCTGGACCCCATCACCATAGACTGTGGGCACAGCTTTTCTGCCGTCCCTGTCTGAGCCTTTGCTGGGAAGAAGGCCAGACTCC
>ML662792.1:0-10749 GCA_007570785.1 Antilocapra americana
ATTGGAAGGACTGATGTTGAGGTTGAAGCTCCAATAGTTTGGGCACCTGATGGGAAGAGTCAACTCACTGGCAAAGATCCAGATGCTGGGAAGATTGAAGGCAAAAGGAAAAGGGGGCTGCAGAGGATGAGATGGTTACATAGCATCTCTGACTCAATGGACATGAATTCGATCAAACTCTGGGAAATAACTGGAGGGCAGAGGAGGTTGCATGCTGCAGTCCACGGGGTCATAAAAAGGTGGACATGGCTTAGCAACTGAACAACATAGCTATTTCAGCGAACAGCCTCTCTGAGTCCCATATAGTGAATGTACCTAAGCATATTGGTGAATTAACTCAAAGTACATATGCCCTGCTTTTTGTGGTCCTGTATTTATAAAAGATGGGGAAATGTTTAATTGTTGTTGTCAAATTGCCTAGTCATGTCAAACTCTTTGCAACCTCATGGACTGCATGCAGCACACCAGCCTCCCTGTCCCTCACCATCTCCTGAAATTTGCCCAAGTTCATGTCTATTGCACTGGTGATGCCATCCAGCCATCTCATCCTCTGATGCCCTCTTTTACTCTGCCCTCAATCTTTCCCAGCACTAGGAGCTTTCTCCAATGAGTCTGCTTTGCACATCAGATAACCAAATACTGGCATTTCAGCTTCAACATCAGTCCTTTCAAAGAGGATTCAGGGTTGACTTCCCTTAAGATTGACTGGTTTGATTTCCTTGCTGTCCAAGGGACTCTCGGGAGTCTTCTGCAGCATCACAGTTCGAAGGCGGCAGTTATTTGGTGCTCTGTCTTCTTTACGGTCTAGCTCTCACAACTGTACGTGATCACTAGGAAGAACGCAGCCTTGACTATACGGACGTTTGCCAGCAGGGTGATGTCTCTGCTTTTCAACACACTGTCTAGGTTTGTCACCACTTTCCTGCCAAGAAGCAAACGCCTTCAGATTTCATGGCTGCAGTCACCATCTGCAGTGATTTTAGAGCCCAGGAAGAGGAAATCTCTCACTACTTCCAACTTTTCCCCCTCTAATTGCCATGAAGTAATTACATATAATCCTAATGTACTGACTTGCCACATTTCCTCAGTTTTGTGGATGGCAAAGATTGTAATATATACAAATTTTCACTTGACTTTCACTTTCACTATTTTCAGTATTAAAATAATACTGAAACATTCTTCTGGTTAATTTCAGAATAGTGGAGAAAGACTGTGGTTGGTGGTTGTAAAAACAAACTTTTATGTGCCAAACCTATGCATTAGGGGTAATCACACACATTCTAAAAAGTTCTAAAAATTTATATTAAATTCCAAAAGGAACAAGATGGTGGAGGAGTAGGTGGATGTAGCGTACATCTCTCTCCACAGATATATCAGGAATATACCTTCAGACACAGAAGTGCTCGCAGAACACCAGCTGAAAGCAGACAGCAATACCTGACCAATGGAAAAGAATATAGAAAACCACACAAAAGTCTGTAGAACGAAGATCTAGGGGAAAACAGCACTGTTGGGAGAAGCGGCCCTGCCCTCGGCAGGCGGGGAGCTGAGGCAGGGTCCGACCCCACAGCAGGGCAGCTGGCTGGGTCAGAGAAGCACTGAAGGCTGAGAGTGAAGGAGCTGAGCTGCGGCAGCCTGGACGGGCAAGAACCAGGCGGTCTGTGCCGCAGCCATGCACATCCCAGACAGGGACGTGGGCGCCTGGAAGGCGCAGTGGCTGGAGGCTGGAGTTTAGGGACTGTGGAGCAGTCCCTGGGCGAGGGCTGCTGTTGACAGCAGAGACACAGGCTGAGGGGCAGTGAGGGAGGAGCCTGTGGTGCGAAGTGGCTGTGGAGGCAAGCCAGGCAGCCAGGGATGCAAGGCCACACTGCTGAGTCACGCCTAGAGGGTGGGGCCATCACCATGGCCTCTCCCCCCAGGCCAGCATCAGCAGCTGGACAATAGAGAGGCTGGGCCATCAAGTGCCTGAACGACAGAGTAAGACCCCACCCACGGAGCCCTGATGTGCATGACATGCAGATGTACAGAGTAGGACTCCAGCCAGGGCGCCCCTCTATGCGCCTGATGTGCAGAACAACAAAGAGGGACCCTAGGCAAGGCAGCCGTCTAAGTGCACAAATGGATGGAGCTACAGAGAAAGAATGTCTAAAGAGGCCTTCCCTCACCAGCTACCAGGCCCTCGAAACAAGACTCTGATAGGGCCGTGACTGCTGAGGCAGAGGCAGTCCTTGTCCTTGCACACCTGGCATGGCCAAGGTCCACGGGACAGAAGCAGATGAGCCACCTTCATGCTCAACCCTCACTGGGCCGACTTGCCACAGGAAAAAACAAAGTCTTGTATCTATCAACATGGGATTGCTTTTGTTGTGTCCAACTCTTTTTGACCCTGTGGACTGTGGCCGGCCAGGCTTCTCTGTCAGGGGGGATCTCCACATGAGAATACTGGAGTGTATTGGCCTATACTGGTTGTCATACCCCTCTAGAGCACTAGATTCCTGCTGCCCTACACACCAACTCCCCGAGAACGTGGTGATGGCAGAGCCCCTAAGACCCTAGCACCTGCACCACCCCCACACCTGGCCCTCACAGGGGCAATCCCAAGTCCTCCAGGGCAGCCTCAGGAGCAAACCCCAGTGGAAGACCCACATGAAGTGGTGGAAATAAAACCACAATTGAAACCCAGGGGGAAGTGTGGCTAAGGCAGAAGACACAAAACCTTCCCACCCGCTGTATAAGCTGCAGATTAAATCCGCATGACCAACTAGGCAGATTCTGTGCCTATGGAATATAAAAAAGGTCATTGAGAGCGCCCATAAAAGAAAACGCACTGGTTCGGACAGCTGTGAACATTTGAGCAAGAACACACAGAAGTAGGACTAAATGAGAGTCTGAGCTGCCCCACGGCAGGTTCAGAGACCAGAGCAATGCTGAGGGCATCTTGGAGAGGTGAGGTGACCTGTGACTCCCAGCGAGGGAAAGGATTCCGACAGCAGATACTCAATGAAGACATTTGTTATTCCTAGATTTTGATTAGCCCTGTAATTACTTTTGGATTTCCCCCTTCCTTTTTTTCCTCCCTCTATTGTAGTTGTCAATTTCATAGTGATAATAAAATCTAATTAAGCTTTTTTCAATCACATTTTTTTAACTGCTGTTATAAACCTCTGGGTCTACATTGGCCTTTAGCAGTTTTGTGGTGTTTTTTTTTCCTTCTTTTTGTAATTTTAGTTAAAATTTTTTTAAACCTATTATCTTTTCTACATTTATTCCTTTGTTTGCCTTTCTCCCTTGGACATGATCTTTAATATATATGTAAATCTTTTTTATCTACTTCTATTTAACATTGCATTTCTATCTTTCTTTCCTTTCTTCATCTTACCGAATGTTTTAGTTTTGTTCTCATTGCTTTATTCCCCGCTTGGTACCCTGCTTTAGTTTTGTTGTCCAGTTTGTGCTTTAGTTAGTTTTGTTCTTAACTCTACATATCATTTTTGGTTTCTTTTGTTCACCAGGTCAATCTATTATACTCTATTACTACTGGAACGTTTTTGATTTTGCTTATGCGTGTATATGTATATGTGTATATTCCATTATGTTAATTAATCTTTGCTTGATTTTGTAACTGGCAGTTGTGTGGGGTTCATCTTTGGTTTATCATTTTTGGTATTTGTTTCAATACCATTTAGCGACATGAAATACCACCTATGGAATCTCTGTTCCTGGCCACAGATCAAGCCTTGTGCCTTTGGAGTGGGAGCACTGATCCCAAAACCCTAGACTACCAGAGAACTCCTAACCCTAGGGAGTATCGAATAGTGAGAACTCCCACAAAGGAAACCACCTGAATACAAGAACTGGCATCACCCAACCACCAGTAGACTTCTGTGCAGGACGCCTGATCCAAACAACACACAAAACAATACAAACCCAATCATCAACAGACAAGATTACCACCTCCCTCAGACTTGCCCATCAGAAAACACAAAAAACAACTTAGCACAAATCTCACCATATACTAAGCTTAAACAAACCACTGGACGAAACTTAGGAGGGCAGAAACCAAACCAAAGAAAGAATTCAACCTTGAAGTCTTGTGAAAGGAGACCTCAAACACAATAAGTTAAAAAAAAAAAATGAAAATGCAGGGAAATACTGCACAAATGAAGGAACAAATCAGAAACACAGAAGTCCAAACAAATGAAGAGGAAATAGGCCACCTACCTGAAAAAGAATTCAGAATAATGACAATAAAGATGATCAAAAACCTTGAAAACAGAATGTAGAAAATGCAAGAATCAATTAACAAAGCCCTAAAATTAAAGAATTAAACAGAATAATTAAATAGAATTAAATAGAAGAATTAAAGAATAGACAGAGACAAACTACACAATTAATGAAATTAAAAACACTTTAAAAGGAAGCAATAGCAGAATATCTGAAGTAGAAGAATGGATCAGTGAGCTAGAAGATAAAATGGTAGAAATAACTTCTGAAGAGCAGAATAAAGTAAAAAGAGTGAAAAGAACTTAGGCCACTCTCAGAAACTTCTGAGACAATATTAAAAACACAACATTCAAATTATAGGAGTCCCAGAAGACGAGAAAAATACACGGGATGAGAAATGTTTGAAGAGACTACAGTGGAAAACTTCCCCAACATGGAAAATGAAATAGTCAATCAAATTCGAGAAGAGGTGCAAAGAGTCCTCTACAGGATAAACAAAGGAGAAACACGCCTAGACACATACTAATCAAACTAAAAATGATTAAACACAAGGAAAGAATATTAAAAGCAGCAAAGGAGAAGCAACAAGTAATATGGAAGTGAAACCCCATATGTTTTAACAGCTGATCTTTCAGCAGAAACTCTGCAGGCCAGAAGAGTAAAGCAGGATATATTTAAAGCACTAAGAAGGGAAAATCTACAACCAAGATCACTCTATCTGGCAAGGATCTCATTTAAAATTCATGGAGAAATCAAAAGCTTTTCAGACAAGTAAAAGTTAAGACAATTCAGTACCACCAAACCAGCTTCACAACATATATTAAACACGTACTTACATAGTCAGGAAATATAAGAGAAGAAAAGGGTTCACAAAAACAAACCCCAAACAATTAAGAAAATGGCAATAGGAACATACAAATCAACAATTACTTTAAAAGTAAATGGATTAAATACTCCAACCAGAAGACACAGACTGGCTGAATGGATACAAAAACAAGACCCAAATATATGCTGTCTACGAGAAACACACTTCAGACCTAAAGACACAGATAGCCTGTAAGCGAGAGGATAGAAAAATATATTCCATGCAAATGTAAAACAAAAGAAAGCTGGAGTAACAATCTTATATAAGACATAGCATTCCTTAAAGAATATACAAGAGATAAGAAAAGACACTACAGATACATCAAGGGATCAATCCAAGAGGAAGACATAACAATTTTAAGTATCTATGCATCCAACATAGGAGCACTTCAATACGTAAGACAAACACAAACAGATATAAAAGGAGAAACGGACAGTAACACGATAAAGTAGGAGACTTTAACACTCTACTTACACCAATGGACAGATCATCGAAACACAAAATTAATAAGGAAACACAAGTCTTAAATGATACATTAGACGAGATGGACCTCATTGATAGCTTCAGGACCTTCCATCCAAATGCAGAAGAATACACCTTCTCAACTGCACGCAAAACATTCTTCAGGATAGACCACAGCTTGGGTCACAAATCAAACCTCTGTAAATTTAAGAAAACTGAAATCATATCAAGTGTCTTCTCCAACCACAACGCTTTGAGACTAGATTTCAATTACAAGAAAAATACTGTAAAAAACACAAACACATGGAGATTAAACAGTACATTTCTAAATAAGCAACAGGTTACTAAAGAAACCAAAAGGGAAATCAAAACATGCAGAAACAAATGACAATGAAACCATGGTAACTCAAAACCTGTGGGATGCAGCAAAAGGCCTTCTAAGAGAGAAGTTTACAGCAGTACAGTCCTACCTCAAGAAACAAAAACATCGTATAGACAACCTAACGTTACACCTAAAACAACTGATACAAGAACAACAACAAAAGATTTCCAGAAAATAGCAGAAGGAAACAAATAATAAAGATCAGAGCAGAAGTAAATGAAAAACAAATGAAAGAAACAACAGTAACGATTAATAAAACTTAAAGCTGGTTCTTTGAGAAGATAAACAAAGTTGACGAACCCTTAGCCAGACTCATCAAGAATAGAAGAATCAAATCAACAAAATTAGAAATGAAAAAGGAGAGGATACAACAGATAATGAGGAAATACGAAGGACTGTAAGAGACTACTACGAACAAATATATGGCAATAAGATGGATAATCTGGAAGAAATGGAGAAATTCTTAGAAAAACTCAATCTTCCAAGAATGAACCAGAAAGAAAGAAATTATGAACAATCCACTTACAAGCACTGAAATCAAACTGTGATCAAAAATCTCCCAAACACAAAAGCCCAGGACCAGATGGCCTCACAGGTGAATTCCACCAAATGTGAGAGAAGAGATAATGCCTATCCTTCTAAAACTCTTTCAAAAAATTTCAGAGGAATGAACACTTCCAAACTCATTCTTCGAGGCCACCATTGGCCTGGTACCAAAACCAGACAAAGACAACACACAGAAAAGAAAATTGTGGGCCAATATCACTGATGAACAAAGATGCAAAAGTCCTCAAAAAAATTCTACCAAACAGAATTGAAGAACACATTAAAAAGCTCACACACCACGATCAACTTGGGTTTATTCCAGGGATGCATGGATTCTTCAATGTATGCAAATCAATCAATGTGATACACCATATTAACAAATTCAAAGATAAACAGCATAGGATCATCTCAGGAGATGCAGAAGTCTTTGACAAAAGTCAGCATCCATTTATGATTAAGACTCTTCAAAAAAATGAGCATAGAAGGAACCTACCTCAAGATATTAAAGGCTATCTATGATAAGCCCACAGCAAACATGATTCTCAATGGCAACAAACTGAAAACATACCCCGTAATATCAGGAACAAGAAAAGGTTGTCCACTCTCAACACTATTATTCATATTTTTTAAGCCTTAGGTACAGCAATCAGAGAAGAAAAAGGAATAAAAGAAATCCAGATAGGAAAAGAAGAAGTAAAGCTCTCACCGTTTACAGATGACATGACAGTATACAGAGAAAACCCTAAAGATAGTATCAGAAAATTACTAGAGCTAAACAGTGCATTTACCAAAGTTGCAAGAAACAATACAATAAAATCACTTGTATTTGTATATACTAACAATGAAAAATCAGAAAGAGAAATAAAGGGATCAATCCCATTCACCACTGTAACAAAAAGAATAAAATGCCTAGGAATAAACTCACCTAAAGAGACAAAAGAAGTGTACAAGGAAAACTCTAAGACACTGATGAAAGAAATCAAAGATGACATAAACAGATGGAGAGATATTCGATGTTCCTGGATAAGCCGAATCAATACTGTGAAAATAACTATGCTACCAAATGCAATCTACAGATTCTATGTGATCCCTATCAAATTACCAATGGTATTTCTCACAGAACTAGAACAAAAAATTTCACAATTCATATGGAAACACAAAAGACCCTGAATAGCTAAAACAGTCTTGAGAAAGAAAAATGGAGTGGGAGGAATCCACATTCCTGACTTCAGATTATACTACAAAGCTAGTCATCAAGACACTATGGTACTGGCAACAAAACAGAAAGACAGACCAATGGAACAAGACAGAAAGCCCAGAAATAATCCCATGTACCTGAAGGTACTTTATTTTTGACTAAGGAGGCAAGAATATACAATGGGGCAAAGACAGCCTCTTCAATAAGTGGTGCTGGGATAACTGGACAGCTACATGTAAAAGAATGAAATTAGAATCCTAATGGATTCCAGTCCCATCACATCATAGCAAATAGATGGGGAAACAGTGCAAACAGCTGCTTACGTTATATTTTTTGGCTCCAAAATCACTGCAGATGCTGACTGCAGCCATGAAAGATGCTTACTCCTTGGAAGGAAAGTTATGACCAACCTAGATAGCATACTTTGTCCACAAAGGTCCATCTAGTCAAGGCTTTGGTTTTTCCAGTAGTCATGTATGGATGTGAGAGGTGGACAGTGAGGAAAGCTGAGAGCTGAAGAATTGATGCTTTTGAACTGTGGTGTAGGAGAAGTCCCTTGGACTACAAGGAGATCCAACCAGACCATCCTAAAGGAGATCAGTCCTGGGTGTTCACTGGAAGGACTGAGGTTGAAGCTGAAACTCCAATACTTTGGCCACCTGATGCGAAAAGCTGACTCATTGGAAAAGACCCTGATGTTGGGAAAGATTGAGGGCAGGAGAAGGGGACGACAGAGGATGAGATGGTTGGATGGCATCACTGACTCAATGGACATGGGTCTGGGTAGACTCCGGGAGTTGGTGATGGACAGGGAGGCCTGGCATGCTGCAGTTCATAGGGTTGCAAAGAGCTGGACATGACTGAGTGACTGAACTTAACTGAACTAACACCATACACAAAGATAAACTCTAAATGGATTCAAGACCTAAATGTAACACTAGAAACTATAAGACTCTTAGAGGAGAACATAGGCAGAACACTCAAGAAGATAAATCAAAGCAAGATCCTCTATGACCCAACTCCTAGAGTAATGCATATAAAAACAAAAGGAAACAAGTGGGACCTGATTATCTTCAAAGCTTTCATACAGGAAAGGAAACTATACGCAAGGTGAAAAGACAAACTTCAGAATGTGAGAAAATAATAGTAAATGAGACAACTGACAAAGGATTCATTTCCAATATATATGAGCAGCTCATACAACTAAATACCAGAAAAACAAACAACCTAATCAAAATGTGGGGAAAAGATCTAAACAGACATTTCTCCTAAGAAGACACACTGATGGGTAGCAAACCTATTAAAACATTCTCAATATCACTCGTTTTTAGAGAAATGCAAATGAAAACTACAATGAGATATCACCTCCCACAGATCAGAATGGCCATCATCAAAAAGTCTAACAATAAATGCCGCAGAGGTTGTGGGGAAAAGGGAACCCTCTTGCACTGTTGATGTTAATGTCAAGTGACATAGACACAATGGAAGATGGTAGGAGTAAAATACTAGGAATAAAGCCACCACATGAATCAGCAATCCCACTCTTGAGCATATACCTTGAGAAAACCAAAACTGATAAAAAAAAAACACAGGTACCCCAATGTTCACTGCAGCACTATTTACAATAGCTAGAACAAGGAAACAACCTAGACGTTCGTTGACAAAGGGATGGATAAAGACGTTATGGTGCATATTCATAATGAAATATTACTCAGACATAAAAAGCAATGTATTTGAGTCAGTTCTAATGCGATGGATGAACCTAGGGCCTATTATACAGAGTGAGGTAAGTCAGAATGAGAAAGATAAATATTGTACACTAACGCACATATACAGAATCGAGAACGATGGTACCAAAGACTTTATTCAGAGGGCAGCGAAGCAGAACAGACAGACGGACACATGGGGAGGGCTGTATACGGTGAGATGAGGGAGAGAGTAACTTCGAAGCTTACATTACCATACGTAACACAGTCAGTGGGGATTTGCTGAATGGCTCGGGGAAATCAGACAGGGGCTCTGTGTCAACTACAGGGGTGGGATGGGGAGGGAGATGGGAGTGAGGTTTAAGAGGGAGGGAACACGGGTATACCTATGGCTGATTCATGTTGATGTTTGACAGAAAACAATAAAATTCTGTAAAGCAATTATCCTTCAATTAAAAATTATATTTAATTATTTTAAACCTTTATATTAAATTCCTCCTAAATCACAACCTCCAGATTTTATTAAAAAGGCAATAATTCTATGATCTGTATACAGCAGGTATGATACTGTTCATAGCTATATAACATGCTACCATGGCAAGGAAGGAGTGGAACTGATGTGGGGGTGCAGGAGATCTTCTTGAATATTTCACTGCAGCTTCCTGTAAATCTATAGTTACTTCAGATTAAAAATGTCGGAACAAAAATGAAAAAAGTGGGGTGGATGGGTAAAATAACACTCACCTGAGCCACAATAGACAGAATTCCTAGCACAGTAATGAAAGCTGCAATTTTAAAAGCTCCAAATCCTATGACCTATGAAAATGAACACGTTTTGCAATATAGACATTATATAAATAATAAGAAATGTTATGTTCCATTAAAGGTATAGAAAAAAATGGCTGATGAAAGTTCATGAAACCTTGACAATGGAAACTTAGGCAGTGCTGAAAGTTACACCTATTTAACCAGTAATTTATAGCTAAGTCTGTCACAAGAAATCACAGTAAGCAGGCACAACTGAATATAACTAAGATTAACTACTAGCATAGTATTTTCTATTACAGGTCTCCCTACTATTTTCATACGCTTTTCCCACTACAATCCACCAAGAGCGATGTAACATTACCCTCTACTAAGAAAAAAATGTAGAAAAGAAAAATTTGACTTTTGATGCTGTCAACATAGAATATATTCACTTGGAAAGTTACATGGCTCTCAACTTTGGCTGTACATTAAAACCATATGGGCAACAGAGAAAGGGAGAAGAGAGAAAAGACATGCTGGAATCCACTTGATATCAATTAAATCAGACTCTCTGGGCCCAGACACAGGTATGTTTTAAAAAGCTCCCATGGCTATTCCA
>SRVM01027226.1:0-16117 GCA_007570785.1 Antilocapra americana
AGACAGGAAAGTTTGCTACCCTTGCTTGAAATGGGCACACTTGCGAAACAATCAGGATGAATGCCCCATGATCCACCCCCTGCTGCACCCCATGATCCATCTTCAGTGACCACCCTACTACACTGGATTTCTTATCCTCAAAGAGTCTAGGCTGGCCCCTGGAAAGTGGGAATCAAAAGTGGAACAGTTAAGAAGCTCTGTCATCAGCACCCCCAGTCACTATTGGCTGAACACTCCCAAGACTTCCACACTATGGATTCATTGATGATCCCCAGCCTCAGAGTGCATGCTTGGAGGGGCCAGGCAAAGGGGGCCAAACATCCCACCTCAGGCCAGGATACAGTCAATTCACCATAGTTCCCTCCTCAGGTGATAGAACAACAAGTTAGTGTGGGAAGAGACGGCTGAGGTCAAGAGCCAACAGAACAGGCACAAGCCAAAGCACAATCCAGACACCTTTGGCAGCTCCAGCCCAGGTCACCATCACCTTAAACTAACAAAACTTTTACTTAGCAAAAGACAAGCGAGTTAAAGCTATTCAGGCTTCCGAGTCGTGGTTGGGCCATCCTGTCGTGACACCAAAATTTCTGTTTATCTCCCATCTACCCTACTAATGACCCTGGTGGCTCAGAGGGGATGGTTGAACAACATTCTGAATGTAATAAATGCCTGTAAATTATACCCTTTTAAAAGGTGACATTTACCACAATAGCATACTAATATTTTTTTAAGATAACAAGTGCTTATTGGCTTCGACTTCTACAAATAGATTGGGAATTGACTTCAACATCTGCTAAAATGCATCCTTTAGGACAATTGTTTGACCTAATACTGCTGCTGCTAAATCGCTTCAGTCGTGTCCGATTCTGTGCGACCCCATAGATGGAACCCACCAGGCTCCCCCGTCCCTGAGATTCTCCAGAAAGAACACTGGATTGGGGTGCCATTGTACTGGGGCACAAAATAGAGGAAAGTTGAGGATAACACTAAATTTTTAAAAGATGCCCCTATTGTATGAGGGGAGCTACTGGGGTTAGCCAATAGGTATGTTTGCCTTAACCATCTTATCACTGTGGTGTTTCAGTTCTCCAGACCATAGCAGCCATTGTCTTAAAATATCCTACAGTGGGCATCAGCACTCTGACATATAGCTCATAAAGTAAAATTGAAACTTTGCCACTTATAAATGGGCTTGACAACACAGGACCAGATGGACTATCCTCACTGAAAACATTGGTTATGAGTTAAGGTAAAATAAAACAAGGCTGATATAAAGCGAGAACCCCATATGTTCTATGTAGGGAAGGGGTAATTATCCCCACTGTTTTTCGATTCACCTTTCCAATGTGCCCAGTTCTTGAGGCATGAAAAATGAATGGTGCCTCTGGATGGATTACTCCAGCCTTTTTTTTTCTTAATATATATGTATTTTTTGAAGCCTAGTTGACTTACAGTGTTTTAGGTACAGAACAAGCTGATTCAGTTATACACATATATTATTTTTCAGATTATTTTCCATTATAGGTTATATAAGACATTGACTGTTGTTCCCTCTGCTATATAGGAAACCTTTGTTGCATATCTATTTTTTAAGTCAGAAATCTATTATTGTATTCATACTAAGTCAAACAAATAGAATCAAAATATAATAATTTTTTTAGTTAGGCAAACCTTTGTTAGTTTTCTAAAATAGGTATACATACTATTTACATATAGAGACACACATGAAAGCTTTCCTACTATGCTTGATAAAGGCTTGAGAAAGAATATCCGAAAGAGAGATGGAAAAACTGGAAAACATATACTAAATGAAATGGGGGCACTGAATATGAAATAGAAAAAGTGAAACAGACTAGATAAAAGATCATCACATAGTCAAGTTGTTTCTAAACATGGTGACTCATTAGAAACATATCTGGAGCTTTGGATAAAAAAAGCTATTGCCATTGCCTGGGCATTTGTATTTTTCAAGAAAATTCTGGATTTTAAGAAGTGATTACAGGTTTTTCTATTAAATGGTAGTTTTTGTGATGTCAGTTCAGTTCAGTCGCTCAGTCATGTCCACCTCTTCGCGACCCCATGGACTGCAGCACCTCAGGCTTCCCTGTCCGTCACCAACTCCCTGAGCTTGCTCAAACTCATGTCCTTCGAGTTGGTGATGCCATCCAACCACCTCATCCTCTGTAGTCCCCTTCTCCCCATGCCTTCAATCTTTCCCAGCACCAGGGTCTCTTCCAAGGAGTAAGTTCTTCATGTTGTGTGGCCAAAGTATTGGAGTTTCAGCTTCAGCATCAGTCCTTCCAATGAATATTCAGGACTGATCTCCTTTAAGACTGACTGGTTTGATCTCCTTGCAGTCCAAGGGGCTCTCAACAGTCTTCTCCAACACCACAGGTCAAAAGCATCAGTTCTTCGATGCTCAGCTTTCATTATGGTCCAACTCTGACATCCGTATATGATTACTGGAAGAACCATAGCTTTGACTAGATGGACCTTTGTCAGCAAAGGCATGTCTGCTTTTTAATATGCTCTCTAGGTTGGTCCTAGCTTTGCTTCCAAGGAGCAAGCGCCTTTTAATTTCATGGCTGCAGCCTCCATCTGCAGTGATTTCGGAGCCCAAGAAAATAAAGTCTGTCACTGTTACCATTGCTTCCCCATCTATTTGCCATGAAGTGATGAGAAGAGTTGCTATGATCTTGTTTTGTGAAGGTTGAGTTTTAAGCCAACTTTTTCACTCTCCTCTTTCATTTTCATCAAGCAGCTCTTTTGTTCTTCTTCACTTTCTGTCATAAGGGAAGGGTGATGTCATCTGTGTATCTGAGGTTATAGATATTTCTCCCAGCAATCTTGCTTGTGCTTCATCCAGCCTGGCATTTCACATGATGTACTCTGCTTCCCTCAGTGGCTCAGGGCAAAAGGATCCACCTGCCAGTGCAGGAGATGCAAGAGACCTGGGTTCAGTGCCTACGTCGGGATGTTCCCCTGAAGAAAGAAATGCAACCCACTCCGATATACTTGCCTGGGAAAATCCCATGGACAGAGGAGCCTGGAAGGCTACAGTCCATGGAGTCACAAAAGAGTCAGACATGACCTAATGACTAAACAACAGCAAAAACTCTGCATGTAAGTTAAATGAGCAGAGTGACAATATACAGCCTTGACATACTCCTTTCCCAATTTGGAACCAGTCTGTTGTTCCATGTCTGGTTCTAACTGTTGCTTCTTGACCTGCACACAGATTTCTCACGAGGCAGGTAAGGTGGTCCGGTATTCCCATCTCTTGAAGACGTTTCCACAGTTTGCTGTGATCCACACAGCCAAAGGCTTTGGCATGGTCAATAAAACAGAAGTAGATGTTTTTCGGGAACTCTCTAGCTTGTGCTATGATCCCACGGATGTTGGCAATTTGATCTCTGGTTCCTCTGCCTTCTTTTGGTGATATAGAATTCTATTATTTTGCTGTTGACCAATCATGACACAATGGTGTGAAGTGAATAATAGTTACATACTCATAATAGTAAAATATGTTTATTAGTTTTCACAATCAATAGCCAGACAAAAAAAGGCAATTAAAATCACAGGCCATAATGGGAACATGATTGATCTAACAGTATAAAATGGTTACGAACAATTTGGGGGTTAAGCATAGTGATGGGGTAAGTGGAAGTGCATGCACACATATGTTTTCATCCACTCAGCCAGTCTATGTCTTTTGGCTGGTGCATTTTACCTATTTACATTTAACGTAATTATCGATATATATGATCCTATTGCCATTTTCTAAATTGTTTTGGGTTTATTTACTGTAGGTATTTTCATTCTCTTAACTTTTGCTTGTGCGGAAAGCATTTGACTTCTCCATCAAATCTGCATGAGAATCTTGCAGGGTAGAGTATACTTGGTTGGAGTTTCTTCCCTTTCATCACTTTATATATATATATATCAGTTTCTGTTGAGGAATCAGCTGATAACCTGATGGGGGTTCCTTGTGTGTTGTCATTTTCCCCTTGTGCTTTTAATATTTTATCTTTGTCTTTAATTTTTGTCAGTTTGATAACTAGGTGTACTGGTGGATACAGTCACCAATATACCTCCTTGGGTTTATCCTCCTTGGATAAACCTCCTTGGGTTTTTCCTGCCTGGGACTCTCTGCCATTTCTGGATTTTCAGCGGTTATCTCCTCAAATATTTTCTCGAGTCCTTGTTCTCTCTCTTCTCTTTCTGGGACCTCTTTGGTGCATTTAATGTTGTCCCAGAAGTTTCTTACACTTCTTCCTTTTTTCTGCACTTTTTTCCCCCTATATTCTGTTCTGCAGCACTGATTTCCACCATTCTGTCCTCCAGGTCCCTTATCCATTCTTCTGCCTCAGTTATTCTGCCATTGACTTCTTCTAGTGTATTGTTCTTCTCAGTTTGCTTCTTAGTTCGTCCAGGTCTCTAGTAAACAATTCTTGCATCTTCTCCATTGTTTTTCTTCTTGCTTCTTCTGCATCCCCTCTGGGATCCTTTGCATCCCCTCTGCAGATCCTCTGCATCTGGTGGATGAGGCTAAGAGCCTTCTGTAAGCTTTCTGATGGGAAGGAAAGGGTGGGGAAAACTGGGTCTTGTATTGGAGGGCAGGGCCTTGGTCAGTAAAACGTTAATTCAGTTGTCTGCAAATGGGTGGGGTTGTACTCCCTTCTTGTTAGTGTTTTGGCCTGAGGCATCCCAGGGCTTGGACCCATGAGTTCTGTGGTAGGGTTAATGGCAAGTCCAAGAGGACTTACGTCAAGGGGGACCTTCCAGGACTGCTTCTGCCAGTGTCCCCATCCCTGCCATGAGCCCTTGCCGACCAAGGCCTCCACAGATGACCCTCCAGCAGTAGCAGGTAGTTTTGCATCAGTCTCCTCTGAGGTCACTGCTCCTTTCCCTTGGGTCATGGTGTATGCAAATTTTGTTTGTGCCCTCCAAGAGTGGAGTCTCCCTTTCCTCTAGTCCTGTGTAAGTGGTATAATCAAATCCCGCTGGCCTTCAAGGTCAGATTCCCTGGGGATTCCCAGCCCCTTTTTCGAATTCCCAGGCTGGGAAGCCTGATGTGGGGCTCAGAACTTTCACACCAGTGAGAGAACTTTTTGAGTATCATTGTTCTCCAGTCTGTTGGTTGCCCAACCGGTGGGTATGGGATTTGATTTTATCGTGATTGCACCATTCTTACCATCTCACTGTAGCTTCTCCTTTGTCTTTGGACGTGGGGTATCTCTTTCTGGTAGGTCCCAAAACCTCCTGTCGATGGTTGTTCAATAGGTAGTTGCAATTCTGGTGCTCTCACAGGAGGAGATGAGCATATACCCTTCTACTCCCCAATCATCTGGGGTGTGAGGTGGCTAAGCAATTCAAAATACGAATTTGGGAGGGAGTGTGTGTAACTATTTAGTGCAGAGCAGGTGCTTAGCCCAGTCTTGAAATAAGTCACTCTCTCTTCATTGCATGGAGCCTCGAAGTGAATTGGGGTAGCCCTGATGAAACAGGGTTCAGTCCAATTTTTACTGCTTCTTCCACTCTCCATTCTCACCGGCATCCATGTCCACTTTGTATGCTCTAAGTAGCTTTAGCAACATTAAAAGCACCAAGTTCTCTTTCTGTCTCTCACAGGAGGTTTTAAACAGTTGCTGATATTTGATCTATACACCTTCGCTTTTTCTTTCTTTTTTTAACAAGTGTATCTCTGCTGGTGTGAGTTGTCCCAGTACAGCAACGGGCACCACATCCAGGTTCCCATACACCAGGGCACCCCCCTGTACGGGCACTGTAGTTATACTTTTACAATGACAGAATGAAAAGGAAGGGACTCCTGTGGGCTCAACATGTGATCAGGACCTGTCAGGCCTCCAGGGAAGGCGAAGGTCTTGATCGCTCACTGGTTGGCGATCATGACAATCCTTGACTCCTGACAAATGAGCTTACAGCTGGTGCAGGAGGAAGTGGTCCCTGGTTGAGCCTTCAAGCTCCACCTACCGTCACCAGCCAATCGGGGTCTTTCCTGCCTGTTCGCCGCCATCTCTGCCTCGCTCGTGGAGGGCGGGTCTGCGGGCCAAGCCCTTGTGGTTCCTGTCACGGGGCCCACCCCGGCACCTTCAGCGACTCCTGTTCCCTGTGCAGCTGACGTCTCTGCCACCCCCATCCCCACCGTGCGGTCCCCGCTGCCAACGGCATCTCCTCCGCGACTCTCAGCCCGGCGGCTGCCATCTTCCCCGCAGACGTCACTGCAGGCCCATCACTGGTTCCTCTCAACTGCCATGTCTGCCACAGAGGAGCACGACTGGATGCCAGGTGGCCTGGACAAGGCTGGCAGTGGGTCGGGCCGTGACCCCAGGCCCCTCGGGGTCCCGGCACTGGCTTGGGAGGGGCCGGATGGAGTCGAGGAGGCCGTGGCCCTTCTGCCCTCCCTGAGGGTGTCAGGAGCCCTTTGCAGGGGGCGTAGTGGGCTACAGGCCACGATGGAAGAGGAGTGGGATATAGAGCCGTTAGAGGGGGAGGAGGTGGGGGAAGGTCTGGAGGAGGAGGAGGAAGCTCTGGAGGAGGTGGGGGAAAGTCCGGAGGAGGTGGAAGAAGGCCCGGAGGAGGTGGGGGAAGGCCCGGAGGAGGCGGAGGAAGGCCCAGAGGAGGTGGTGGAAGTTCTAGAGGAGGAGGAGTCTGATTTCGATTCGGAGGACCTGGAAGAGGAGGAGGACATAGTTGAGGACGACGAGAGTGAGCAGGAAGGTGCGGCAGTGGTTGCAGACCACAGAGACCCCTTGGAACAGTTTGGCCCCGTGTTCTGGGGTCTGGTCCACTCCCTTCTACGCAGTTTCTCCTACGATGACCATGTCCTGGTCTGGCCCCCTGGCGCCTGCCTGATGGTCGGGCACAGCTTCCAGCCTCCCGCAGGCCCTGGAGAGGGTCCCGCAACTCCACAGGAGCAAGAAGACCTGGGGGAGGGAGGCGAGGCCTCGCAGGGTGAGTACCAAGCAGAGGGCGCCCCACCCTGGGAGCCTCAGGGTCCCACGGTCCAGGAGGCTGCATCCCAGAAGTCAGGGGATTCTGCAGTGGAGGCTGAGCTCTGGGAGGGTGGCGCCCTGGCTGCTGCCTCTGAGTCCTGGGAGCCTGAGGCCTGTGGTCCCAGTGGGACCGAGGTGGGCAAATGGCGGCCACCCTCAGGCCCTTGCAGCCCCTGTGGGGGCATGGGGCTCAAAGGCAGGCCACACTCAGCACTGGCCTCTAGTGGTTAAGCAGCAAGTCAAAGCTCTCAAAAGCCTCCAGGGATAATTTGCACAAGTGGAAGCTCAATTCTATAAAGACTTTTACAGTCTAGAGAAAAAGTGTGGTGCCTTCTGCCAGCCTCTATTTGATAAGAGAATTGACATCACTGATGATGATGATGTGGGCTCAATTCATGAGCCCACAGAAGGTGAATGTCAGTGGCCAGCACCTGTTCGGGAAGGAGCCTGGGAGGAGATGGAAAGAGAGCCTGAAGGGAAGGGGAAACAAAGGGCATCCCTCACTTTTGGCTGAGGGCGTTTATAAACCTAAAGATTCTAGGTAGCATGATCTGGGAAAATGATGAACTTGTTCTGGAGCACCTGAAAGATGTAAAATTAAATAATTCTCAGGGGTCCAGGAACCAATGAGCTTCAGAGTAGAACTTCTCTTAAAGTGAACAGAATACTTTTTCAACAAAGTTCTGACAGAAACATATCAGATGCAGTCAGACCCAGATGATTCTGATCCCTTCTTCTCCAAAGGGCCAGAAAGAATCAGCAGCACAGGGTGTGAGATCTCCTGGAAAGATGGTAAAGACCTCACTCTGAAAACCCTGAAGCTGCAGAAATGTGAGGGCCCTGAAGGTGTCACACTAACCATTAGGAAGGTGCCCAGCTATTCTTTCTTCACCTACTTCTCTCCTCCCGGGGTTAGAGTACTGGATGTGGCTACTGATTATCAATTGGGTTATTTTTTTTCCGTGAAGTTCTGGTCCCAAAGTCTGTATTATACTTTCCAAAAGAAGCGAGGGATTGTCAGTGTGAAGAGTCTAAAGAGGAGGTCCAAGAAGCTGAAGGTGAGGAGGAGGACAGCGATCAAAAACCAGAAGGACCTGAAAAGGACCTGGACCCAGCAGAGGACAGTCCCGGAGAACCCAGGTATCTGTGTGCAGCTCTGAGTATCACCCAGCCGCCATTCCTGACATGTTTAAAATTTTCTCCCCAAAGTAAATACTAATTAAAACTTGGTTAAAGTCTAGTTTCAAAACACCTTAATGTGAATAGTACTTTGTGTGCTAGATAATATAGAACACAGCATGTTCTGAAATGTACTTCAATCACAGCTACAGGTCCTTTGCGCTGTAGCGGTAAGGCTTCCCCACATGGGAAATCTTTGAGACCTGATAGCAGAGACCACTGTTTGTCCGGAAAACAGTTAACCAGAACAAGCAACTAAAGGTGACTGGAATGTACACCCTCTGGGCCCTGAGCACTGAGCTACCACAATATGGTCTTTTGTCTTTACCGGGAGAAAGCAAATGCCTTTGAGAATGTGACTGTTGAGAAAAATGTAGTAAGTGAAAAGTTTTCAAGTGGGAGCACATTCAATGACTGATACCTATTTGTTCAGTTGTAAGTTTTTCTAGTTCATGGGACAGTCAAAACAAAAGCAAACTGCTCATGGTGACATTGTTGTTCATCGCTGAATTGGTCATTAAGTCAATTTATATCTTACCTATCCCTTCCTCACTTTCTTGCTTTGCTTTTTCTTGTCTTTCTTCTCTTCCTTTTATGAATATGGAAACTGAGAGTCTGGGAGTTTAAGAGTGTGATTCATGGAGAGAGCACAGGCTTGTAAGGTGGAAAGACTTATTAAATAAGTCTCAAGATAAACCACCAACACCAAAGCAGGCATTTTGGTGTTTGGTGAGTGGGAGAGGACATTGGTATGAGGGGTGAGTGATTTACGACATATCCAAAGGAAGGTCTGTGTTGCGAGAGGTAAATGTGCTAATTTCTCTTTTGACTTAGCAAGCATCCATAGGACTGACAGTTTTCTTAGATTTAGAAAGTCACTGTTGCATGTTACTGGTTAACAGTTTCTAAAAATTAATTTATGTATTTTAATGGGAGCCTAATTTCTTTCAGTATTGTGGTGGATTTTGCCATACATCAACGTGAATCAGCCATGGGTGTACATGTGTCCCACCATCCTGAAGCCCGCTCCCACCTCCCTCCCGACCCCTTCCCTCTGGGTTGTCCCAGAGCACCAGCTTTGGGTGCCCTGCTTCATGCCTCAAACTTCCACTGATCATCTATCTCACATAGAGTAATATACATGTTTCAATGCTAGTCTCTCATATCATCCCACCCTTGCCTTCTCCCACATAGTCCAAAAGTCTGTTCTTTACATTGGTGTCTCTTTGCTGTCTTTCATATAGGGTTGCCTTTACAGTCCTTCTAATTTCCATATATATGCCTTAATATACTGTATTGGTTTTTCTCTTTCTGACTTACTTCACTCTATATAATAGGCTCCAGTTTCATCCACCTCATTAGAACTGACTCAAATGCATTCTTTTTTTTATAGCTGAGTAATAGTCCATTGTGTACCACATCTTACTTGTCCATTCGTCTGCTGATGGACATCTAGGTTGATTCCATGTCCTAGCTATTGTAAATAGTGTTGCAATGAACATTGGGGTAAATGTGTCTCTACAGTTCTGGTTTCCTCGGTGTGTATGCCCAGCAGCGGGATTGCTGGGTCATATGGCAGTTCTAGTTGCAGTTTTGTAAGGAATCTCCACACTGTTCTCCATAGTGGCTGTACCAGTTTGCATTCCCACCAACATTGTAAGAGGGTTCCCTCTTCTCCACATCCTCTCCAGCATTTATTGTTTGTAGATGTTTTGATGGCAGCCATTCTGAGTGGCATGAGACAGTACCTCATTGTGGCTTTGATTTGCATTTCTCTGATAATGAGTGATGCTGAGCATCTTTTCGTGTGTTTGTTATGCATCTATATGTCTTCTTTGGAGAACTGTCTGTTTAGTTCTTTGGCCCAGTTTTTGATTGGGTCTTTTATTTTTCTGGTATTGAGCTGCAGGAGCTGCTTGTATGTTTTGGAGAATAATTCTTTGTCAATTGCCTCATTTGCGATTATTTTCTCCCATTCTGAAGCCTCCCTTTTCACTCTGTTATAGTTTCATTCATTGTGCAAAAGCTTTTAAGTGAAGTTAGGTTCCATTTGTTTAATTTTCTTTTTATTTCCATTACTCTGGAAGGAGGATCATAGAGGATCTTGCTGTGATTTATGTCAGAGAGTGTTCTGCCGATGTTTTCCTCTAAGAGTTTTATAGTTTCTGGTCTTACATTTCGATCTTTAATGCATTTTGAGTTTGCTTTTGTGTATGGTGTTAAAAAGGTGTTCTAGTTTCGTTCTTTTACATGTGGTGACCAGTTTTCCCAGCACCACTTGTTAAAGAGGTTGTCTTTTCTCCATTGTATATTTTTGCCTCCTTTCTCAACGATAAGGTGTCCATAGGTGTGTGGATTTACCTCTGGATTTTCTATTTTGTTCCAGTGACCTATTTTTCTGTCTTTGTGCCAGCACCATACTGTCTTGATGTAGGCCTTTTGTTTCCTTAGGTCAGTTTATTCCTAAGTATTGTATTCTTTCCCTTGCAATGGTGAACGGGATTGTTTCCTTTGTTTCTCTTTCTGTTTTCTTATTGTTAGTGTATAGGAATGCAAGGGATGTCTGTGTGTTCCTTTTATATCCTGCAACTTTACTATATGCATGAATTTGCTCTAGTAACTTTCTGGTCGTGCCTTTAGGGTTTTCAACATGGAGAATCATGTCATCTGCAAACAGAGTTTTACTTCTTCTTTTCCAATCTGGATCCCTTTTATTTCTTTTTCTTCCCTGATTGCTGTGGCTAGGGCTTCCAAAACTATGTTGAATAGTAGTGGTGAGAGTGGGCACCGTTGCCTTGTTCCTGATTTTGGAGGAAATGCTTTCAGTTGTTTGCCATTGAGGATAATATTTGCGGTTGGCTTGTCGGATATGGCTTTTATTATGTTGAAGTATGTTCCTTCTATGCCTGCTTTCTGGAGAGTTTTGATCATAAATGGGTGTTAAATTTTGTTGAAGGCTTCCTCTGCATCTGTTGAGATAACCATATTTTTTATCTTTCAATTTGTTCATATGGTGTATCACACTGATTGATTAGTAAATATTGAAGAATCCTTGCATCCCTGCAATAAAGCCCATTTGGTCACGATGTGTGACCTTTTTAGTATGTTGTTGGATTTGGTTTGCTAGAATTTTGTTGAGGATTTTTGTGTCTCTGTTCATCAGTGATAAATGTCCTGTAGTTTTCTTTCTTTGTGGCATCTTTGTCTGGTTTTGGTATTAGGGTGATGGTGACCTCATAGAATGAGTGTGGCAGTTTACCTTCCTCTGCAAGGTTCTGGAGGAGTTTGAGTAGAATAGGTGTTACCTCTTCTCTAAGTTTTTGGTAGAATTCACCTGCGAAGCCACCAAGCCCTGGGCTTTTGTTTGTTGGAAGGGTTTTTATTACAGCTTCGATTTCTGTGCTTGTCATGGGCCTGTTAAAATTTTCTATTTCTTCCTGGTTCAGTTTTGGCAAGTTATACTTTTCTAAGAATTTGTCCATTTCTTCCAAGTTGTCCATTTCTTCCAAGTTGTGCATTTTATTGGCATATAATTGCTCATAGTAGTCTCTTATGACCTTTTGTATTCCTGTGTTGTCTGTTGTGATTTCTCCATTTTCGTTTCTGATTTTATTGACTTGATTCTTCTCCCAGGTTTTCTTGATGAGTCTAGCTAATGGTTTGTCTATTTTATGTATCTTCTCAAAGAACCAGGTTTTAGTTTTGTTGACTTTTTCCTACAGTCTCCTTTGTTTTTTTCAGTTATTTCTGCTCTGAGTTTTATGATTTCTTTCCTTCTACTAACGTTGGGAGGTTCTTTTCTTCTTCTACTTGCCGTAGATGTAAAGCTAGGTTGTTTGATGTGTCTCTTGTTTCTTGAGGCAGGCATGTATTGCTATGAATCTCCCTCTTAGCGCTGCTTTTACTGAATCCCATAGGCATTAGGTTGTTGTGTTTTCATTTTCATTTGTTTCTATGCACATCTTTATTTCCTTTTTGATTTCTTCCATGATCTGTTGGTTATTCAGAAGCATGTTTTCTAGCCTCCATATGTATGTGTTTTTAATAGTTTTTTTTCCACCTGTACTTGAAAATCTAATCTTACTGCATTGTGATCAGAAAAGGTGCCTGAAGTGATTTCAAATTTTTTATTTTACCAAGGCTATATTTATGGCCCCATGTGATCTGTCCTGTAGAATATTCTGTGTACACTTGAGAAAAAGGTGAATTCCATTGTTTTTGGGTGAACTGCCCTATAGATATCAATTATGTCTAACTGGTGCATTGTATCATTTAGTGCTTGTGTTTCGTTGTTAACTTTCTGTTTGGTTGATCTATCCATAGGTGTGTGTGGGGTATTAAAGTCCCCGACTATTATTGTGTTACTTTTAATTTCCCCTTTCATACTCATTAGCGTTTGCCTTCAGTATTGAGGTGCTCCTATGTTGGTTGCATATATATTTATAATTGTTATATCTTCCTTTTGGATTTATCCTTTGATCATCATGCAGTGTTCTTCTTTGTCTATTATCATGGTCTTTATTTCAAAGTCTATTTTATCTAATATGAGTATTGCTACTTCTGCTTTCTTTTGATCCCCATTTGAATGAAATATCTTTTTCCAGCCCTTCACTGTCACTTTGTATGTGTCCCTAGTTTTGAGGTGGGTCTCTTGTAGACAGCATACATAAGGATATTGTTTTTGTATCCATTTGGCCAGTCTTTGTCTTTGGTTGGAGTATTTAACCCATTTACAGTTAAGGTAATTATTGATAAGTATGATACTCTTGCCATTGACATTTTAGCGGGGGGTGGTTCATGTTTTTAAATGTTTACTGTGTTTCCCGTCTAGGGAAGATGCTTTAGCATTTGTTGAAGAGCTGGTTGGGTGGTGCTGAATTCTCTCAGCTTTTGCTTGTTTGTAAAGCTTTTGATTTCTCCTTAACATCTGAATGAGATCCTTGCTGGGTAGAGTAATCTTGGTTGTAGGTTTTTCTCTTTCATCACTTTAAGTATGACCTGCCATTCCTTTCTGGCCTAGAGAGTTTCTATTGAAAGAGCAGCTGTTATCCTTATGGGAATCCCCTTGTGTATTTTTTGTTGCTTTTCTCTTAAAATGTTTGATGTTTGTTAGTTTGATTAATTTGTGTCTTGGAGTTTTTGCCTTTTTTTTTCTGTTTGGACCTCTCTGGCATTTCTTGGATGTGGGTGGCTGTTTCCTTCCCCATATTTGGGAAGTTTTTGACTATTATCTCCTCAAGTATTTTCTCATGCACTTTCTCTTCATCATCTTCTTCTGGGACACCTGTGATTCAATTGCTGATGCATTTTATCTTTGTCCCAGAGGTCTCTGAGGTTGTTCTCATTTCTTTTAATTCTTTTTCTCTCTTTTCCTCTCTGCTTCATTTATTTTCACCATTCTGTCTCCTACCTCACTTATCCTCTCTTCTGCCTCAGTTATCCTACTGTTGGTTATTTTGATAACCGACAGTATCCAAACTGTTGATACTCCCTCCCTCCACTTTTGATCTCAGTTACTGCATTATTCATAATTGATTGATTCTTCCTTATTTCTTCTAGGTCCTTAGTTAAACATTTCTTGGATTTTCTAGATCCTTGCCTCTAGTCTATTTATCTGTAGCTCCATTTTGTTTTCAAGATTTTGAATCATCTTTACTGTCCTTCTGAATTCTTTTTCAGATAGGCTCCCTATCTCTTCCTCTTTGGTTTGGTTTGGTGCATTTTTATCATGTTCCTTCACCTGCTGAATATTTCTCTGCCTTTTCATTGTGTTTAGATTGCTGTGTTTGGGGTGCCCTTTCTGCAGGCTGGAAGTTCGTGGTTCCTCCTAAATGTGGAGTCTTCTCCCAGTGGGTGTGGCTGGACTAGTGTCTTGTCAAGGTTTGCTCATTGGGGGAGCTTGTGTCTGTGTTCTGGTGGGTGGAACTGGATCTCACCTCTCTGGAGTGCAACGAAGTGTCCAGTAGTGAGTTTTGGGGTATCTGTGGGTTTAGCATGGCTTTGGACAGCCCGTCTGTTAATGTTTAAGGTTGGGTTCCACTTTTGCCAGAGAATTATTGTGGTTTGTCTTGCACTGGATCTTGTTAGCTCTTGGGTGGAGCTTGGTTTCGGTGTGGGTGTGGAGACTTTTGGGTGAGCTCTTGTCTATTAATGTTCTCTGGAGTTAGGAGTTCTCTGATGTTCTAAAGTTTTGGAGTTAAGCCTCCTGCCTCTAGCTTTCAGTCCCTGTCTTACAGTAGCATCAAGACTTCTCCATCCACACAGCATAGAAGGACCAGTTATGCAGCCTGTGCCTCCCTGCACTGCCCTCACTCACTGGTGGTGGCCCCGAGTGTCTGGGCCACTTTTCCACTGGCAGTTGTTGTCAGGCGCACATTCGTTCAGTTTTTTTTTTCTCCTCCTGGTTATGTTGCCCTCTTGAGATTGCAGAACTGCCCACACGCATGCCTGTGACAGGGTTTCCTACTGCTTGGAGACTTCTCCTCTTTCTTGACTCCCTCCCCAGGAAGGGTCTCCATCCCTAAATGTTTTGTCTCAGTTTTTGTCTTTTATATTTTGTCCTACTTCCTTTTGAAGAGATTGGTTGCCTTTCTGGGTGCCTGGTGTCCTCTGCCAGCATTCAGAAGTTGTTCTGTGGAAGTTGCTCAGCATGCAAATGATCTTTTGATGAATTTGTGGGGGAGAACGTGGTCTCCCCATCCTATTCCTCTGCCATCTTGGGACTGCCCCATGGTTTACAATTGTTAATTGACTCTTACTTCATCCCACAGCTGTCAAGCATAGAAAGACATGATGGAGGAAGAAACAATGGACTTGTCACTCACGGATTTGAGATTTTCGGCTTCTCAGTAGCCAGTGGCAATTTTATCAACACTGATGTTGTTCCAGATTTCCTCATGTGAAATGTCTTATCCACTGACATCGACTTTCTTTCTTACATTTGTCAGATATATTTGACTGCGTTTGTTCATGTTAAAAATAAAAATTTGCTAGCCATGGATAAGCTGCAGATTGTTTAAGATGTGAAACACTGATGCGAATCTTGTATGTTTTTGTTTTGGTCCGCTTCACTGTCATTGAAACCATTTTTTTAAGTTCTTGCATTGCAGGTGGATTCTTTACCAACCAAGTTATCAGGAAGCCTTTTATTGCAGCCACAGTTTAATTAATATATCAATTGACAAACAATTTATGTAAAGAGAGAGATGGAGGTCTAGCCCCTACTTCATTTTAGTGAGAGGAGCCAATGGGTGACCAAGGTCATCTGGAGACCAGATGGAGCTACGGAGCTGCCACAGACCAGCAGCATCAGCATCACCTGGGAACTTGTCGGAAGTGCAACTTCTCAGGCCCCACTCCAGATTTACTGGATCATTATTCTGAAGGTGGCCAGCTATCAGAGCTTTACATGTCCTCCAGATGACTCTGAAGCATCTCAAAGTTTCAGCATCACCATCTTAGAGCAATGATGGGCATGGGGCAGGGGATGGGTGTTGTGAGGGACTGAGTTTCTCCTGTGGTAAGACCATCGTTAGTTTTGTGACTTGATACAGTTTCAGGTAAGCTGAATGGGACAGAAAGGCTGGAATGGGGACGAGACTAGAATTCTCAAGGCCCTGAGATACAGAAAAATCTCCTGGCAGGGCAGGGTTGGAAGGGGGCACTGAAGAAAAAGTGGATGAGGGAACAAACTAGGTTCAGAAGGATAGAACCATCATGATATCATGAATATGAGGTTTCAAAGTATGCAAAACAATCGCTGATTACAGATACATATATGTAGTAAAAGTTATGCATGGAAGGAATGCATGCATATGTAACGTGTAGAAAGGCATGTATGAGGATGATAAACACCTTGCCTAGGATGGTGGAGAGGGAGAGAGGAGAATTCAAGTGGGAAGGATTACTCTTACTTTCCTAGG
>SRVM01027239.1:0-10112 GCA_007570785.1 Antilocapra americana
AAGCTGTGGTACATATACACAATGGAATATTACTCAGCCATTAAAAAATTCATTTGAATCAGTTCTACTCAGGTGGACAGAACTGGAACCTATTATCCAGAGTGAAGTAAGCCAGAAGGAAAAACAAAAAATACAGTATACTAACGCATATATATGGAATTTAGAAAGATGGTAATGAGAACCCTGTATGCGAGACAGCAAAAGAGACACAGATGTATAGAACAGTCTTTTGGACTCTATGGAGAGGGCAAGGGTGGGATGCTATGGGAGAATGGCATTGAAACATGTTAATTATCATATGTGAAATCAATCGCCAGCCCAGGTTTGATGCTCAGGGCTGGTGCACCGAGATTTCCCGGGGGGAGGGAGTCGGGAGGGGGGAGGAAGTCGGGAGGGAGGAGGGAGGGTGGTTCTGGAAGGGGAACATATGTATACCCATGGCAGATTCATGTCAATGTATGGGAAAACTAATACAATAAAGTAAAGAAAATTACAAAAAATAAATTGACTGTAATTCATTTAAAAGTGTACAGTTCAGTGGTTTTTTAGTATGTTTATAACATGCCATTGTCATCACTATCTAATTGCAGAACTTTTTCATCACCCCCAAAAAGAAACAAGGTACCTGTTAGTAGTCATTCCCAATTCCCTTCTCCCCTCATCTTCTGGCAACTACTAATTTACTTCCTGTTTCTATGGATTTGCCTGTTCTTGACATTTCATATATATATGGAAGGATACAATATATGGCTTTTTACTTCTGGTTTATTTTACTTAACACATTTCAAGGTTCATCCATGTTGTGGTTTGTATTGTACTTTATTATGGTTGAATAAAATTCCATTGCATGGATCTACCATATTTGTTTATCAGTTGATGGACATCTGAGTTGCTTCCATTTTTTGGGCTATTAGGAAAATTTTGCTGTGAACATTCCTGTACACATTTCTGTGTGGATATATGATTTCATTGCTTTTGGTTATATATACAGGAGAGGAATCTGGGGGTTGCATGAGTATATGTTTACTTTTTGAGGAAGTGCTAAACAGTTTTTAACTATTTTTAACTTGTTAGTTTCCTTTGCAATTTTATTTTTAACTCCATTACTTTTAAGCTTTGTGAGTGTTTCTTTTTATAAGTCTTGATTAGCTGTCTATTTTCTTTGTTCCCTGCCCTCTGTGTGTCCTCATATTTAAGTCTCTTGTGCCATGCTTAGTTGTTCAGTCACGTCTGACTCTTTGCAACCCCATGAACTGTAGCCCACCAGCCTTCTCTATCAGTGGATTTCTCCAGGAAAGAATACTGGAGTGGGTTGCCATGCCTTCTTCCAGGGATCTTCCCAACCCAGGGATTGAACTCAGGTCTCATGCATTGCAGGCAGATTCTTGGTACCGGCTGAGCCACCAGGGAAGCCCATTTAAGTCTCTTACTTATCTGCAAATAGTTTCTGTTCACTTTTGCAGACAGATAACCTCCAAGTTCTATATATTTACCTCTGTTTCTTTCCCTTTCTTAATGTATTCTAGTTTTCTTTCTTTGATGAATTTAGTATCTGTATCATCCCTCTTGGCCCATAACAAATTTAAGAAAACTTTATCAACAAAAGGCGGTGTTCCTTAAAATTCCTTTTTGGATTCATGATGAAGTGACATCTGTGAAATACATTTCAATAATACATCTCCCATGTCTTCCCCCTTGGCTTCCTCCATTCAAAACCGGTTGCTGTGTTTAGTTGTTAAGTTTTGTCTGACTTTGTGACCCCATGGACTGCAGCACGCCAGGCTTCCCTGTCCTTCACTCTCTCCTGGAGTTTGCTCAAACTCATGTCCAGGGATGCCACCCAATTGTCTTACCCTTTGTTGCCCCCTTCTCCTCCTGCCCTCAGTCTTTGAATCAGGGTCTTTTCCAATGAGTCAGCTCTTCACATCAGGTGGCCAAAGTATACCTCTGAAGTGAAGTGTAGTAATACCAATGACGTGAAAGTCGCTCAGTCATGTCCGACTCTTTGCTACCCCATGGACTGTAGTCCATGGAATTCTCTAGGCCAGAATACTGGAGCAGGTTACTGTACCCTTCTCCAGGGGATCTTCCCAAACCATGGATGGAACCCAGGTCTCCCACATTCCAGGCAGATTCTTTACCAGCTGAGCCACAAGGGAAGCCTAAGAATACTGGAGTGGGTAGCTTATCCCTTCTCCGAAAGATCTTCCTGACCAAGGAATTGAACTGGGGTCTTCTGCATTGCAGGTGGATTCTTTACCAACTGAGCTATCTTCTGTACTATAAATATAACATTAATAGTGTTTCTGTTAACCAAGTATAAAGAAGCATTGAAAAGAGAAAGATTTTTCAACCCAAGCATACCTCCATTGGTTTTCTTTATTTTGCTTATGTTAATAAGGTATAAAAATTTGTAATGTGAATACTGTAAAAAAAAAGTGACAGGTATTGAAATTGAAAATGATAGCTCTCTATTTTTCAACATAATTAAATGATTTTCAATTTGAAAGATGAAACCTACAATCTTATCATGCATTTTGTGTTTTAAAAACATCTGCCAATCAGCAGTTATTTTTTGAGATAATGAATACAGCTATCAGTTATGTGTTGAGATAGTGAATTCATTTGAGCAGTTTTTAAAATAAAAATAATCAAGGCCATCTCACCAGTGAATTAAGCCATGTAGTTTGCTTCTCTGTCATTGCTTTCTAAGCTTTGTGTGTCCAAGACACTCAGGGACTCATCTACTAAACTGGAGTAGGCAGCAGCAGTGGAAATGGCTCCCAGGGCCTGACATGGGAGAGTCAAGCTGGCTGAAGAGGAGAGGGACAGATAGTCACAGCCATAGCCCGATACTCCTGGTGTCCGTGGTGGAGTGAGTCAGGGTCAGTTGATGAGGTTTATGCATAGCAGAGAGGAAAGAGCAAGAATGAACTTGGCTTCTGACTGTCCAGGAAGGAAAACAGTACCTTGTTCCAAAGAGAATGGAACCCAGGAGTATGGAGACCTGGTTGTTCTTTTTACAATACATTTAAAATTTTGAGTTAGATATAGATTCACATGGTGGCTCAGATGGTAAGGAATCTGCCTGCAATGCAGAAGACCTGGGTTTGGTCCCTGGGTTGGGAAGATCCCCTAGAGAAGGAAATGGCTACCTACTCCAGTATTCTTTCCTGGAGAATTCCATGAACAGATGTTATAAATTCACATATAATTATAAGAATTAATGCAGAGAAATCCCTTGTTCCCTGGACCCACTTTCCCCCAATGGCAATATCTAATAAAACTATAGTATAATATCCCAACTAGTGTACTGAAATGGACACAGTCAAGATATAGAACCTTGCCATCACAACAAGGACCCCTCATGGTTGCCCTTTTATAGCCACATTCACTTTCCTTTCCTTAGTCCCCATAAAACACTAATCTGTTATCCATTTCTATACAGTTGAACTTTAAACAACATGGGGTTTGGGGTGCTGACCCTCCAAAAGCAGTGAAAAATCCGTATATGGGACTTCCTTGGAAGTCCAATGGTTAAGACTCCACGCTTCCAGTGTGAGGAACACAGGTTCAATCCCTGTCAGGAAACTAAGATCCTACATGCCACATGGTATGGCCAGAAAAAAGAAAAATCCACATATAACTTAACAACTGGTCCTCCATATCTAGTGTTCCACATTCCTGGGTTCAACCAACCAAGGATCATGTACAACTGTGGTACATATTTATGGAAAAAAATTTGTGTATGAGTTAACCCTTACAGTTTAAATCCATATTTGTTGTTCTTCAGTCATTCAGTTATGTCCAACTCTGCGACCCCATGAACTGCCGCATGCCAGGTTTCTCTGTCCATCACCAACTCCTGGAGTTTGCTCAAACTCATGTCCATTGGGTTGGTGATACCATCCAACCATCTCATCCTCTGTCATCTCCTTCTCCTCCTGCCTTCCATCTTTCCCAGCATCAGGGTCTTTTCTAATGAGTCAGTTCTTCGCATCAGATGGCTAAATTATTGGAGCTTCAGGTTCAGCATCAGTCCTTCCAATGAATATTCAGGACTGATTTCCTTTAGGATGAACTGGTTGGATCTCCTTGAAGTCCAAGGGACTCTCAAGAGTCTTCTCCAACACCATAGTTAGAAAGCATCAATTCTTTGGCGCTCAGCTTTCTTTATAATCCAACTCTCACATCCATACATGACTACTGGAAAAATCATAGCTTTGACTAGACAGACCTTTGTCAGCAAAATAATTTCTCTGCTTTTTAATATGCTATCTATTTGAGTAAACTGTAATTTTATCACCTCCAGAACATTCTATAAATGAGATCCTACAGTATGTATCTATTTGAGACTAGTTTTTCATTCAGCATAATTTTCTGGAGATTCATTCATGTTGTGTGTTTCCATAGTTTGTTCCTTGTTTTGCTGAGTAGTTTTCCATGGTATGCATGTTTAACCATTGCCCATTGTATCTGGATTGTTTCCAGTTTTTGGCTATTACAGATAAAGCTGCTGGAAACATTTATATACCGTTTTTAAGAGAACATAAGTTTTAATTTCTCTGGGATAAATGCCAAGAATGCAATTACTGGGTTATATGATAGTTGCAAGTCTAGCTTTAAATGAAAGTGTTTTCAAGAGTAACTCCACCGTTTTACATTCTCACCAGCAGTATGTGAGTGATCCAGTTTTTTCCCATCTTCCCCAGCACTGGTTGGTGAGTCTGTCCCTCCCGTACCTCCAGGGGTGTGTGTGTGTGTGTGTGTGTGTGTGTGTGTGTGTGTGTGTGTGTGTGTGTATGTGTAATTTTAGCCATTCCGATGGGTGTCTAGTGATAGCTCATTGGCATCCTTTTTCTGTGCTTTTCTTTTTCTTGGCTATCTGTATACTCTTTGGTGAAATGTCTCTTCGTGTCTTTTGCCCATTTTCTAATTGAATTACTAGCTTTCTTACTGTCAAATTTTGACTTTATATTTTCCAAATAGGAATCATTTATCAGATATGTGGCAAAGTTCATAGCTTGTCTTTTGTCTCCTCTTAACAGGGTCTTTCACACAGTAAAATTTTAAATTTTGATTATGCTTGATAATGTTTAATTTATCAACTTTTCCTTATATAGAGCATGCATATGGTGTCAAGTCTAAGAACATTTCCCCTAGTTTTAGACCCTGAAGATTTCTTTCCTATTTTTTTAAAAAAAGTTTTTCTAAATTTACATTTTTCATGTAAGTCTATGATCCATTTTGAGTTAATTTTTGTGTAAGAAATGAGACTTAGGTTGAAATTCATTTATTTGCCTATGGAAGTCCACTTGCTGCAACATCATTTGTTGAAAAGTAAGTCTTTCCTTCACTGAATTGCTTTTACACCTTTGTTGAAAATCACTTGGGCACATTTTGTAGGTCTATAGCTGAGTCTGCTGTTCCATTTTTCTGTCTGTCCCTTCACCAGCACTATGTACTTTTGATTATTATAGCTACACACCTTGAAGTTGAGTAAGATGATTCTTTTACAAAATAGTTTTAACTCTTCTAGTTCCTTTGCCTTTTAATATAAATTTGAGAATAATTTCACCTATATCTACAAAAAAATCTTGCTGGAATTTTTATAGGAATTATGTTAAACATTGATATCAATTGGAGAGAACTGATATTTTTCTATATTGACTCTTCCAATCCATGAATATGGCATGTCTCTATATATTTAGATTTTTTTTAAGATTTTCCCTTTTATTCTATTTTTTTTAGTAATTTAAAAATTGTTTACTTTACAATATTGTACGGTTTTGCCATACATTGACATGAATCTGCCTTGGGTGTACATGTGTTCCCCATCCTGAACCCCCCTCCCACCTCATTCCCCATCCCATCTCTCTGGGTCATCCCAGTGCACCAGCCCCGAGCACTGTGTATCGCCACTGAACCTGGACTGGTGATATGTTTCACATATAATAATATACATGTTTCAAGGCCATTCTCCCATATCATCCCACCCTCAGCCTCTCCCACAGAGTCCAAAAGACTGTTCTATATATCTGTGTCTCTTTTGCTGTCTCACATACAGGGTTATCATTACCATCTTTCTAAATTCCATATATATGCGTTAGTATACTGTATTGGTATTTTTCTTTCTGGCTTACTTCACTCTGGATAATAGGCTCCAGTTTCATCCACCTCATTAGAACTGATTCAAATGTATTCTTTTTAATGGCTGAGTAATATTCCATTGTGTATATGTACCACAGCTTTCTTATCCATTCATCTGTTGATGGGCATCTAGGTTGCTTCCATGTCCTGGTTATTGTAAACAATGTGGTGATGAACATTGGGGTACACGTGTCTCTTTCAATTCTGGTTTCCTCGGTGTGTATGCCCAGCAGTGGGATTTCTGGGTCATATGGCAGTTCTATTTCCAGTTTTTTAAGGAATCTCCACACTCTTCTCCATAGTGGCTGTACTAGTTTGCATTCTCACCAACAGTGTAAGAGGGTTCCCTTTTCTCCACATCCTCTCCAGCATTTATTGCTTGTAGACTTTTGGATGGCAGCCATTCTGACTGGTGTAAAGTGGTACTTCATTGTGGTTTTGATTTGCATTTCTCTGATAATGAGTGATGTTGAGCATCTTTTCATGCATTTGTTAGCCATCTGTATGTCTTCTTTGGAGAAATGTCTGTTTAGTTCTTTGGCCCACTTTTTGATTAAGTTGTTTATTTTTCTGGAATGGAGCTGCAGGAGTTGCTTGTAGATTTTTGAGATTGTTTGTCCATTGCTTCATTTGCTATTATTTTCTCCCATTCTGAAGGCTGTCTTTTCACCTTGCTTATAGTTTCCTTTGTTGTGCAGAAGCTTTTAATTTTAATTAGGTCCCATTTGTTTATTTGTGCTTTTATTTCCAATATTCTGGGAGGTGGTCATAGAGGATCCTGCTTTGGTTTACGTTGGAGAGTGTTTTGCCTTTGTTTTCCTCTAGGAGTTTTATAGTTTCTGGTCTTATGATTAGATCTTTGATCCATTTTGAGTTTATTTTTGTGTATGGTGTTAGAAAGTGTTCTAGTTTCATTCTTTTACAAGTAGTTGACCAGTTTTCCCAGCACCACTTGTTAAAGAGATTGTCTTTTCTCCATTGTATATTCTTGCCTCCTTTTTCAAAGATAAGGTGTCCATAGATGTGTGGATTTATCTCTGGGCTTTCTATTTTGTTCCATTGATCTATCTTTGTGTCTTTGTGCCAGTACCATACTGTCTTGATGACTGTGGCTTTGTAGTATAGCCTAAAGTCAGGTAGATTGATTCCTCCTGTTCCATTCTTCTTTCTCAAGATTGCTTTGGCTATTTTAGGTTTTTTGTATTTCCATACAAATTGTGAAATTATTTGTTCTAGTTCTCTGAAAAAGACCGCTGGTAGCTTGATAGGAATTTCATTGAATCTATAGATTGCTGTGGGTAGTATACTCATTTTCACTATATTGATTCTTCCAATCTATGAACACGGTATATTTCTCCATCTATTTGTGTCCTCTTTGATTTCTTTCATCATTGTTTTATGGTTTTCTATATATAAGTCTTTTGTTTCTTTAGGTAGAAATACTCCTAAGTATTTTATTATTTTTGTTTCAGTGGTGAATGGAATTGTTTCCTTAATTTCTCTTTCTGTTTTCTCATTGTTAGTGTATAGAAATGCCAGGGATTTCTGTGTGTTGATTTTGTATCCTGCAACTTTACTATATTCATTAATTAGCTCTAGTAATTTTCTGGTAGAGTCTTTAGGGTTTTCTATGTAGAGGATCATGTCATCTGCAAACAGTGAGAGTTTTACTTCTTCTTTTCCAATCTGGATCCCTTTTATTTCTTTATCTGCTCTGATTGCTGTGGCCAAGACTTCCAAAACTATGTTGAATAGTAGTGGTGAGAGTGGGCACCCTTGTCTTGTTCCTGATTTTAGGGCAAATGCTTTCAGTTTTTCACCATTGAGGATAATGTTTGCTGTGGGTTTGTCATATATAGCTTTTATTATGTTGAGGTATGTTCCTTCTATTCCTGCTTTTTGAGAGTTTTTATCATAAATGCATGTTGAATTTTGTCAAAGGCTTTCTCTGCCTCTATTGAGATAATCACATGGTTTTTTATTTAATGTGGTGTATTACAACTAAACAGAAAATTAACAAGGAAACTCAAATTTAAATGTTACAATATACTGGTTAGACCTAATTGATGTCTATAGGACATTCCACCCCAAAACAATGAATTTCACCTTTTCTCAAGCACACACGGGACCTTCTCCAGAATAGATCACCTCCTGGGCCATAAATCTAGCCTCGGTAAATTTGAAAAACTTGAAATCATTCCAAGCATCTTTTCTGACCACAATGCAGTGAGATTAGATATCAATTACAGGAGAAAAGCATTTAAAAATTCCAACATATGGAGGCTCAACCACATGCTGCTGAATAACCAACAAATCACAGAAGAAATCAAAAAAGAAATCAAAATATGCATAGAAATGAATGAAAATGAAAACACAACAACCCAAAACCTATGTGACACTGTAAAAGCAGTGCTAAGGGGAAGGTTCATAGCAATACAGGCTCACCTGAGGAAACAAGAAAAAAGTCAAATAAATAACCTAACCTAACTTTACACCTAAAGCAACTAGAAAAGGAAGAAATGCAGAAGCCCAGGGTTAGTAGAAGCAAAGAAATCTTAAAGATCAGGGCAGAAATAAATGCAAAGGAAACAAAAGAGACCATAGCAAAAATCAACAAAGCCAAAAGCTGGTTCTTTGAGAAGATAAATAAAATGGACAAACCATTAGCCAGACTCAAGAAACATAGGGAGAAGAATCAAATCAACAAAATTAGAAATGAAAACGGAGAGATCACAACAGAAAACACAGAAATACAAAGGATCATAAGAGACTATTATCAGCAACTATATGCAAATAAACTGGACAACCTGGAAGAAATGGACAAATTCTTAGAAAAGTACAACTTTCCAAGACTAAACCAGTCCAGGACCAGATGGCTTCACAACTGAATTCTACCAAAAGTTTAGAGAAGAGCTAACACCTATTCTACTCAAACTCTTCCAGAAAATTGCAGAGGAAGGTAAACTTCCAAACTCATTCTACGAGGCCACCATCACCCTAATTCCAAAACCCGGCAAAGATGCCACAAAAAAAGAAAACTACAGGCCAATATCACTGATGAACATAGATGCAAAAATCCTTAACAAAATTCTAGCAAATAGAATCCAACAACACATTAAAAAGATCATAAATAATGATCAAGTAGGCTTTATCCCAGGGATGCAAGGATTCTTCAATATTCGCAAATCAATCAATGTAATACAGTCAATTGAAAAAAAAGAAATGAAGTGTTTAAACATGCTACAACATAGATGAACCTTGAAAGCATTGAACTAACTAAAAAAAGCATCCACAAAAGACTACATAGTACACAATTCCTCTTGTACATGATATCCAAAACAGGCTAATTTACAGAGACAAAAAGTAGATTAGTGGTTACCTATGGCTAGGAAAATGAAGGGGTCAGAGTGTTGATACCTAAAGGATATCAAGTGTCTCTTTTGGTGATGAAAATATTCTAAAATTATATAGTTGTGACAGTTGCATTACTCTGTGAATATATTAAAAACCACTTAATTGTATACTTTAAAAATGAACTGTATTTGCAGCTTTTTAAGGAACCTCCACACTGTTTTCCATAGTGGTTGTACTAGTTTGCATCCCCACCAACAGTGTAAGAGGGTTCCCTTTTCTCCACATCCTCTCCAGCATTTATTGCTTGTAGACTTTTGGATGGCAGCCATTCTGACTGGTGTAAAGTGGTACCTCATTGTAGTTTTGATTTGCATTTCTCTGATAATGAGTGATGTTGAACATCTTTTCATGTGTTTGTTAGCCATTTTTATATCTTCTTTGGAGAAATGTCTGTTAAGTTCTTTGGCCCACTTTTTAATTGGGTTGTTTATTTTTCTAGAATGGAGCTGCAGGAGTTGTTTGTATATTTTTGAGATTAATTGTTTGTCTGTTGTTTCATTGGCTATTATTTTCTCCCATTCTGAAGGCTGTCTTTTCACCTTGCTTAT
>SRVM01027269.1:0-11853 GCA_007570785.1 Antilocapra americana
CCCATAGACAGAGTAGCCTAAAAGGCTACAGTCCATGCGGCTGCAAATAGTCAGATAAGACAGAGCAACTAACATTTTCACTACACTTAAAAATAACAAATTTGAGGAAGTCTGCATTTATCATTCAAATCTAGATTTACAGGATTTCATCTGAATTGGTTTACAATACTAAAAACATATAATCAGAGACTTAAGCCCTAAATAGGTTAAAACAATTCTAATGTCCTGCCTGAACAATTCCATTAGTAAAACCCTGTACACAACTTAAATTGATGCATGAAATTTCACGTTAGAAATTCATTTCCAAAACTACCATATTTGGTTGAACGATGTCCCCAGAAATCATGTCCACCTGGAACCAAGGAACATAATCTTATTTGCAGATGTAATCAAGTAAAGACCAGGTCACACTGGAGTAAGATGCACCCTAAGTCTAGTAAGACCAGTGTTACTGTAGGGGGCGGTTCGGACAGAGACGGAGACATAACAGGAGAAGACCCTGTGATCAAGGAGACAGGCTGAGTCTTCAGTCTCAGCCTGCAGAGTGCAGTCCAGCAAGCCCACGGACTGCCAGGCGCTACCAGAAACCAGAGGGAGGCCCAGCACTGGTGCGACGATCGGTTCCTGTTCCTTTAAGCCACCCAGTCTCTCGTGCTCTGCTGCACGAGCCTTAGGAGACTTCTGGAGCCACCTTCTCCCCCAAGAACATGCTAACTTGGTGCGAGCTGGATTCCTCTCCCCAGCACCAGGAACGTATCTCCGCGCTGTGTGACAGACTCACTAGTTCAACTTTGCCTACTTAAGCATCACCGGAGAGAAAGAAAAACAAAACACAACCTGTTCCCAATACCAGAATACATCTTTTTCTGAGACAAATGAGGATATTCCAACTCACAATCAAGACATTATCCAAGATAACCACTTAGTAGAGGAGAAATAAACAAAACTAAAATATTCACAGCAGCACCGTTTTGAGAACCAAATGAGCCCAACACTGAGGTGCCCACCCTTCCCTGAGCTGTGGATCCCACGTGAAGCCTTCACTCCACAGCACCCTCCTGTTTGGTCTTTGACCTCTCCCCACCTCCGCCTCTCCTGCCACTGTCCTCCCCACCATAAGTCTAATCTTATCTACTCCTAAACCTCCATAATTCCTGAGCCCCGCTCCCCCCCTCTTTGACACCATGTACTTTACCTTCTTCGGAAAACTCCAGTCATTTCACACCTGTTCTTTCTCTCGTCTCCAATTCACCACAGACCCTTCTGTGATCTGGTTAACAAGCCCGCTACTGACTGACTTCAGACAGACTGTCCAACCTAAATCCATCAGACACTCTCGAAGTTGTCTTTGCCTCCCCCCGCCCAGTGAGCCCAGAACCCAACCCTGGACAGCACACACAGCCCCACCAGAAAGCTCACTGCCCTGGCTTCTCTGGCCACTTCACGCGCTCCCTCCTGACCATCAGTGAAATGCTAACGCTCCCGGGATACAGTCCCAGCCGCTTCTCTTCACTAGACAGGTTCTTCTGCCTCAGCTCACACCTTCACAGGGAGTCTCGGCTCCAGGCCACACCCACTACCCATGTATTCAGGGAGCAGCTGCGCCTGAGTGGGATAAAGTACTTCCAATTCCATAGATCCAAGACTCAGTCATCACCTGGCTCCCACCCACGTTTGTTCCGTCCACCTAGAAACGTCAATCGTTTCAGTTTTCTTCCTTTCCTAAGGAAGTCCTATCAATCCCACCTGTGAACCCCCTGCCAACCTGCTGGCTGTCCCTGTCACCCCCAGAACTGTCTTCTTTCAGGCAGTCATTCCCCTCTTCCCTGGTAGCTCAGCCGGTAAAGAATCCGCCTAAATGCGGGAGACCTGGGTTCGATCCCTGGGTTGGGAAGATCCCCTGGAGAAGAGAACGGCTACGCACTCCAGTATCCCGGCCTGGAGAGTCCCATGGACATTTCACGGGGTCGCAGACGGACAGGACCGAGTGCCTTCCACCTCCACTTCCATTCCCCTCTCACCTGCCAACACCCAGCCACTTCCCATCCCCCTCCGTTTATCCTTCAGACCAAGACCAGACAGTCACTTTTAAAATGCAAATACAACGCCACCCTCCTCCTTTCATCCTTCAAAGGTTGCAAACAGCAAGCCTTACAGACAGGCACAGTTCTTAAAAAAAAAAAAAAAAGAAGAACAGAGCATAAAAGACCCTCCAGGATGCAACTTACGCCACCAGGTCAGCCTCACCCACTGTCACTCCTCTCCGTGCCATCTTCGCTGGGTTTAACCTCTGACCATCCTCTTCAAAGCTCTCTGCCTTTCCATGTGCTATCCCCTCTGCCTGAAATACTATTTGGACAGACCTCAGCTATTCGTACCAGCCTCAGCTACCTTCTAGAGTCACCTCCTCCAGAAAGCACCGCATAAGCCTCCGGGGACAAGCTCCTCCTCTCCTGTCCTGCAGTCAGGACTCTGACGGCTGTCCACATCTCCACTTCTCTCCACCCTGGCCCTTTCACCCAACTTCAGGGCTTCCGGGCAGGGATCTCATCTTATGATTCCGCATACTTCCCATGACTAACAGAGGGCCCAAACAGTAACAGTGCTCAATACAAACTGAATGGACAAAATCGAATTCATAGTCACACACACACACACACACACACACAAAGTTTTAGCATATCAAGGACTTAGGACAAATATGAAACTGGTCAATTTTACATTGAAGAGGCTTTAATATATTTAATATAGTAATATATATATTTTAACGTACACAAACTGTCCACAGAAGTTCATTTTCCCAACCTAGCACAACCCTACAGCAATTTTTCGTTCCTATGTATACTGCCCACACTGAGCTCAAAGAAACTAGTTACTCCTAGTTACTTAAATTCATATGCCCACAGATAGGAACAGGAACTTTTTCTGGAAATATATAAATAAAAACTATTAACTATTAATAAAACCTAGTGTTCTTAGGTTCTAAGGACAAGGCAGGTATGGGCTGAACTCTGTCCCCCAAATTCACATGTTAAGGCCCCACCCCCAGATGGCACAGTGTGCCTCTACTGGGAGACATGGCCTTTAAAGACGTGACCGGGTTACAGTCAGGTGTCGGGGGTGCCCTCATCCGGCATGAAGGATGGCCTTTCAGGAGGAGCAGCCAGGGACACAGACCACACGCCACATGCGGGACGACCCGGTGAGGATGCAGTGAGAAGGTGACCAGCCACAAGCCAGGGAGAGAGGCCCCAGGAGAAACTGAACCTGCGGACACCTTGATCTGAGGCTTCTATAAATAAGTTTCTGCTGTTTAAGCCACCAGTCTATGGTGTTCTGTTGTGACACCCAAGCTAATAGAGGGGACTTCTGGTTTATAGATTTAAATTTCCAACCACATACATGGCATTTTTTTAAGCCAACAAGGATTGTGAGAACAGTCCAACTGTGGGCGTTTTTATTTTCTTTTTCACATTGGTCTCTATTTATCCTCCCTCTCCTAAAAAAGCTTCCCTGGTGGCTCAGAAAGTAAAGTGTCTGCCTGCAATGCAGGAGACCTGGGTTCGACCCTTGGGTCAGGAAGACCCCCTTGGAGAAGGAAATGGCAACCCACTCCAGGAATCTTGCCTGGAGAATCCCATGGACGGAGGAGCCTGGTAGTCCATGGGATCGCAAAGAGTTGGACACGATTGAGAGACTTCACTTTCACTTTCCCCAAAAAAGCAGTTACTAAATTAAATGACATATTCGAATATCTTGAACATCAGAATTTACCATACACTGACCACAAAAACTACAGTTTATTTTACTGTTTATCATCCGAAACATAACAATATACCGTGTTAAAATAAGGGTGTGGTTTTTTTTATTTTTTTATTTTTACCGGCTTGAAAAAGAACTGGTGGAGGTACAAACTAGAGGAGACCACTACTGTTAAATAAACACTTGGCTGGAGATTAGAGAACCAACAGTTAGAGCAGAGCACAGAACCTTCTTGCAAAGGCGCTAAACGTCACCACACAAGCCAGGTACCATACAACAGACTCCGTGACTTAAGCATCTTGATACATTATCGTTTAATTTTCATAACCACCCAGGGCAGCTGAGCTAGAGTCCCCTGTTTTGCAGATAAGGACTCAGGCTCAGGGAGCATAACTGGCCAAGATCACACAGTCAGGAAGTAGAAGTCTGGACTCCACTCCACATGCCTGAAAACAGCACACTGCTTGATACTAAGAGCTCCTGAATACTTAACAGATACTTATTAAACATCTGCTGTATGCATTTTGCTAGATGGAGCTCTGACCCAAAAAACAGGCACTATTCCAAGGACTTAGGACTTCCTCTTTGATACTGTGTTGCATGCTTATTTTTCCTATCTCATCAACTAGATTTTAGAGCTCCTGCAAATAACTATAGTAGAAAGGGAAAAACAAAGAGCTTTGAGTCAAAGTCCTGGAAGAATTCTGGCTTTTTTCTACTTCCATAAATTAACAAGTTGGATTCCTCATCAGTAAAAGGGTTGTGGATTAAGTAACATATACAAAATTACTTGGAAGAGTGCCTGGCACACGGTGGATACTAAATAAACGTTAAGGAAACATGAATATTCATTTACAACCTTCACAGTGTTAAGCAGACCCAGCACTCACATTTTCTGTTTCAGCAGTACCCCGATCTCTCCAACGGCCTCTTTGGGACTCCAGACTGCACTCACCACTCACTCTAACACTCATCCACACCACCTATTAGCACTCAAAGCAGAAAAACAGACATTCTGGATATTCTTTATACCACAGTCTTTTACAGTAGTGGCTTCCAAAGCAGAGAGTGCACATGATTCTTCAATATCCTTCCTAATTGTGGGCCTGAAAGTCCTAGAACTTGAGATTAACAAGGAATGTGAATGTCAGCTCTCCCAAAATTTAGCAACCCGTGTTAATATCACATGGAAAAAACCAAAGGCACACTTTTTGACAAAACCTATAAAGACTGTGATAGTTATATTGTTTATTTTGAAAAAAAAAAGAAAAGAAAAGATATAGATGCTGAGACCATGGATTCAAATTCTTACTAATGAAGGCAGGATTCAGATCGGACACAACTGCTTTAGAGCCACAATATCTCATCAGTTATGGTTAAACTGAATGTGAGAACTGTGATACACAGCACATTGTATTTTTATTAACACAGAAAATGTCACAAAATAGGCCAAGCAATTTCCCAGGTCTGTGCCCCCAATCCTTACCTTGTTCCTTCTGCCCAGATATCCATTAGCACAAAACTCCCCCTACCCTTCTCAGCAAACAGCCATTCATCTAACCACGAAGTCTTTACAGATGCGCACGGTGAAAGGTGGTTAATGATCACTTTACAAATCTAAAGCTGAGGCTGTAAGTCAAAGTATAACACAGGGCTAATACAAGGAAAAAATTACATTGCCTTTTCTTGCTTTAAGATACAAATTCATTAAGAATGAAATGATCTTAATTATGACTATGTGCACTTCCTAGAAAAACACTGCTTTAGGCAAATTTTGATCAGAATACACTGTTCTTAATACACACTAAATTGATTTTCCTTGTAAATCTAAACTTAAACCTTCCTCCCCCCCAAAAAATATTCTGCATAAAAAAAAAGACATAAGTAAATGTGTATTTATTTTGAGCCCTAAAATCCTAACTTCCCAACTACTGTAATGGTGTGGTAATTCTATTTTAATTATGGGACATAAAGTAATACATTTTGCCAACAAAGGTCCACACAGTCAAAGCTATGGTGTTTCCAGTAGTCAGGTACAGACATGGGAGTTGGGACCATAAAGAAGGCCAAAGAATTGATGCTTTAGAACTGTGGTGCTGGAGAAGACTCTTGAGAGTCCCTTGGACTGCAAGGAGATCCAACTAGTCAATCCTAAGGGAAATTTCCTAAAGCAAACCAACCCTGAATATTCAGCGAAGGACTGATGCTAAAACTCCAATATTCTGGCCACCTGATGCAAATAGCCAACTCACTGGAAAAAGCCCTGATGCTGGGAAAGATTGAAGGCGGGAGGAGAAGGGGGCCACAGAGGATGAGATGGTTGGATGGCATCACTGACTCAGTGGATTTGAGTATGAGCAACTCCAGGAGACGGTGAAGGACAGAGAAGCCTGACATGCCACAGACCATGGGGTTGCAAAGAGCTAAACACCCCTGAGGAACTGACCACCACCACCACCACCAGGTAGCCCAGTGACTCCTGCAGGAATCTCCTGTTTCTAAGTACAGAACTTGGAACTTGGAAATTATTCTAATATCCTACCAAAAATATGTTAAAGTGAACACTCTGGAAAAGGAACACTAAATGTTTTCGCTTGCCTGCACTGAATTCCCTCTCTTGGCTACGCCGTGATATGTTACCACACAAAAACTGCAGATGTACCTCACCTATCTGTACCCCCCACCCTGTGTATCAACACAAGTGGCCTTGGACAGTCTCAGAGTACCAGAGGAACTGTGGAAATGATCCCAACTCTTACTCACAATTTCTTTTTTTAACAATGAAGTGAAGAGCTTTTTGTAATAGACCTTCCATAATACCTCACCCTACTTTCCAAGTTACACTTTGGTTAGTTATTAGTAACCTACTCTTAGTCAAAGGTAAAAACAGAGGGCTATGGAGTTATTCATGATTTCCCCTTAAGTCTCTTAAATGCAAGGGTATTAGAATGCCACATTCATGACCTCATTAAAAGCTCAGAGTTTCATCAACTTGTCTAAAGTCACATCACAACGCAAACTGTAGAACCCCAGGAAGCAGCAACTGCATGGTTTTCTAACGGGAATGCCATCCCCAGCCCAACACTGAAGGAGCTATGCTGTGACGCGGTCTGGGTCACACCACTAGCAAGCAGTGAGTGGAGCTGAAGCTCAAAAACCCTGCTGTGTCTGAAGAGAAAGAACACACTGCCTCTCGAGCTGAAACTGAAGGATGAACAAGCAGTCGCACAATAAAACAAAAATCTCTTGTTAGATAATCAGCCGGTTATCAGCCTTGCTGATGAAGGAAGAGAGGGAGGGAAGAACAAGTCAGCAGACAGTGACCCCTGGGGAGAGAAAACTGTGAGAAGAAAACCTTACTGGAGGATGTGCCTTGGCGGAACCTGCACCGCTCCCGGCCCAGGAGGCAGGGAGAGCAGACAGATCTGAGGGCCACAGAGGAATCGAGGCAGTTTTGTTTCCCCCTCCATACCACGGCTACCTTTACAAGACCACAAATGATAGTTTTATAAAGAATGACTAGCCAGCATTCAGGTTAAAATGACACTTGCACCTAGAGTAGGAAAAACTATGAATTATGCATCAGCCCCTGCATTCACCTGCCCCTACTTGTAACTTTCAAAGGATTCATTTATTTCAGAATTAGAAAACTGATCTCAGGGTTAAAAGTCTCATCGCAATATAAAGCTTGATAAAAAGGAACGAATTTGAGTAAGTTCTGGTGAGGTGTATGAATCTAGAGCCTGTTATACAAGGCCTGTTATACAGAGTGAAGTCAGAAAGAGAAAAACAAATACTCTATATTAACGTGTAATCTGGAACTGACGACAGTACTGATGAACCAATGTGCAGGTCAGGAAAGAGACACAGACACAGAGCAGACTTGTGGACACAGCAAGGGGGGTGGGGTGAGCTGCGAGAACTAGCACTGAAACACAGACACTTCCAAGTGTAAGACAGACAGCGGGCTGTGTGACACAGGAGCGCAGTCTGGCACTCCCGGACAGCAGAGAGGGGCGCGATGGGCGGGGGGTGGGGTGGAGGTTTACGAGGGCGGGGGCTGGTGTGTACCTGGGGCTGATTTACACCGATATAGGGCAGAAACTAACACAGCACTGCGAAGCGATTATCCTCCAGTTAAGAACAGAATAGGCAGTGACTGATGCAATCTACTGCAAACCACTGAAAATATGAACAAATGAGATAAAAAAGTATGGCTTAAAAATACTCAGAATCTATTATTACAAGAATTTATTGTCTTAACATGCGAAGACTATTTACAAGTCATTTCTTTTAAACGATGGCCAACCCAACAGAAAAGTGGACAATGAGATCCCTAAGTCACCACTGTTATCCAACCAGCAGCCACCCCTCCTTCTTCGCCAACTTGTTCTTACTGTCGGAAGCCACCTCCATCATAAAGCCTCAAAGGCACAGATGCTGGCTCTCCTGGCCTCACCTACACCCACAACAAGAGTACATGAACAATCACAGCCTACAGGATCCGAGGGGAAGTCCACTGAGGGTGTCCAGGATAGGTTTTTGCCCCAAATAAAACAGATGAACACGAACAGATACACCCCGTCTTGGCAGCTGTGGTCAGTGGACTATCAAAAACATGAACATACCTCTCTCCTGCTCACATCTCACACCCTACTCCTGAACAAATCCTTTCAGCTCAACCCTCAAATAGGTGCAGAATCACGTCTCTTGACTTCTCTTTTTCCAAAATACCTCTCACCTGCCTGCCTGCAGCATTCTCCCAACCACCATGCCTGCTTCGGCCTTCACGACCTCCATCCCAGTCTCAACACAGCGCCAGCAAGACCCTTTCTGAGTGCTCGTGAGAGAAGGTCAGGCCTCTGCTCAGGAGACCCGGGTGTGTCTCATCCCAGCCGGTCTACAGGCCCCGCTCCCCTCCCTGCCGGGCGCTCCTTCAGAGCCTCTGGAGGCGCCAGCACACGCCTGTTCCCGGCCTGGTGCTCGGAGAGGCCCGCTGTCTGACACGCTCTCCCCCTGCACCTCAGCCCGGGCACCCTTACTACCTCTGAGAATCGACTCAGATGTCACCGCCACAAAGCCTTCCCTCACCACTTCATTACAACAACCGGACTCGGCCTTGCCCACCCCCTTGGCTGCTTTATAACACTCAACGTCTTCTGACATACTTTAGATCTTACCTCCTTGCCTCCTCCCTCACCTCCAAAATGAAAGATTTTTTTTTTTAATCTTTTGGCTATGCCACACAGCGTGGGAGATCTTAATATCCTGACCAGGGATGGAACCTAGGTCCCCCTGCATTGGAAGCATGGAGTCTCAACCACTGGACCACCAGCAAAGTCCTCCCCGCCCTGTCTCCTTTTTGTTTAAATGTAAGCTTTCTGAGGGCAGTAACTGTAGTCAGTTTTGACCACTGCTATGATTTTCCATATACACAAATTACTGCCTGATGAACTGTAAGTGCTCAATATCAACAAGAGGCTGAAGATTCTGAAACGCAGGAGAGCGGACTTCCCGAGTGGTTCAGTAGTTAGGACTCTGCGCTTTCACTGGCCGGGGCTCAGTCCAGAACTAAGACCCCACAAACTGCGGTGCAGAAGAGGGCAGGCAGGAAAGGGGACAGTCTCTGGGTCCTTGTTAGTGTCACTGAGCTACTGAATAGCATCTGGACTCATATAACATCTGGTTACATGAGGTGAAATCTGACATTTCAGCCATTTTAAACTTTTGTTATTTGAAGCCAAAAGGCACCTGGTACACGGCATAGGTAGACAGCTGGCCAAAAAGAAAGAAAGAAATGCTAATAACAATATGGGCTTCCCTGGTGTCTTAGGCAGTAAAGAACCCGCCTGCAATAAAGGAGACCTGAGTTCAATCCCTAAGTAAGGAAGATTCCCCCGGAGAAGGATACACGCCAGCATTCCTTCCTGGAAAATCTCATGGACAGAGGAGCCTGGTGGGCTACGGCTCAAGAGGTCGCAGAGAGTTGGACGTGACTGAGCGACTAACACAGTGGCAAATACACTCAACTGAACTCAATCGTTAAGCATGCAGATTAGAATAACCATGAAATAATTCCACCCAGCAAAACATAAATGTGTAATACATGGATATCCCAAGCCAACATGTCTTGGTAAACCCTAGTGGTACTTAGTGTTTTTTAATTTTACACATAAACATGTAATTCTTAAGACTGTGACATCACATTGCCCGTATTTCCCCCCGCTGTTCTGAATGTGAGACAGGACTGCTCAGGCTGACCAGCAACGTAGAAACACAGCTAACCCCGACCAAGTACCGCCTCTACCCCACCCACGTGCTAGCCACTCTTGCATGCATTACTACTGCCCACTATGACCTACAGAGTACCCACTATTGCGCTTCCATTTTAAAGTTGATGAAACTGAAATACAAGATCAATGATCAGCCTCAAATCAAGCAGCTACTAGGCAGTAAGGCTAGAATTTGAACTTGGGCAGTGCAACGTCCAGCAAGCAGAGCTTTCTCCCAAACCAAACATTTTGCTACACATTTACTCCACCCCTGCCTCTCTTTCTACCATTTACTTTGTATCTGGGTTTTGACCTGTACAGACTGAAAAAAAGAACTCAGGTGACAGTGCAAACTTACCAGAAAGAAACACTTGGACAGAAAAGGAAGATAAAAATGAAAAGACAAGCAAAGACCGGTAGAAGCCCTTCGTCTCAGTTTTCTCCTCTGAAAATACGGAGATTATAATAGTATTTACCTTTAGATTACCGGGGATCATTCAGTAGATTAATATAGCACATGCGACATACTTAGGGGAGGCTACGTTAAACAATCAACAGTTTTTATTTTCATCATTATCATAATCACGATGAAGGTCTTCAAACGTCACCAAAGTCAGAAGAACTGACCAACAACTGTAGGACCAGCTGGAAGAAACAAAGGCCAGAGACGCGTTATGACCTCAGGGATACCAGAAAGAAAAAGTCGAGTGCCAATGATTTTCATTCTGGGAACACGCTGCTTAAGTGCCTTAGTAAAGGATAATTCTATTAGAACTACCATTCCCATTTTCAGAGCTGCATGCTTTGTGCCCCCATCTGACCCCACCCTCACCCCAACCCCAGCATGAGTTGCTGGTGAGGATGCAGCAGAAAAGACACCCTGTCGTGGGAGTTGAAATCAATACCTCATTCTTGGAGGGCAATTGGTCAGCAGCTACCAAAATCTGAATCACAAGTGTTCTTTAATAAAAGAACTCTACATCTAGAAATTTACCTTCTAAAATATGCCAACAAGTACTCATAAAACTATACAAAATACAAGGATGTTTGCTACAAAGATAATAAAACTGGCAATCAACTAAATGGCAATCAGTACGGGAATGGTTAAGTAAATTAAGAGTGCTCCAATCCAGCTTTTAAAAAAACCGATTCTCCACTAGGCTCACTAAGCTAAATGACACTAGTGTCCACCTTAGCTGCTGAAGCCAAAAATCCAGACCACGGTTTTGCTACTTTTCTCATTTCCCTCTCATCAAGTCCTTTACTAGACCTTATCATTGCAGCTTTCAAAACACATATGAAAGCTAACCATCTTTCTCCTCGGTCATAAGCCTACTCTAAGCCATACCTGCCGGGATTACTTCACTAGCCTTGCTGGTTTAAACCCTCCAATGCTTGCACTGCCCTGAGAATTAAATCCCTACTCCTCGCCAGGGCCCGCAGGGCACCAAGTGCAGGCTCTCGGCCTCTCAGACACTATCTCCTAAGCTCTCCTCAATGTCCAACAACACCAGTCTTTCATTTTGAGAGGCAGGAGGATCCCCTAAGTACCACAGGGTCCCCTAAGTATCATAAGCTCACTCTTGTTTGGAAGCCTTCACAATGAACCATGTTCTTCTAAACTTCCTCTTAACTGCCTCCCCGTCACCCAGGTCCATTTCAGTGTCATCACTTCGATGAGACCTTCCTGACAGCCTCACCACATGCATTACTGGCTCTCAGAACCATTAGGTCACACTCTCGACACCATTACCACAATTTCATGTTTTTCATGGTACTTCTCACTGTCTGAAATTAATTATAAGCAAAGGAAGTATTC
>SRVM01027296.1:0-28296 GCA_007570785.1 Antilocapra americana
TTTAAAGTCTACTTTATCAGATATGAGTATTGCCACTCCTGCTTTCTTTTGGTCTTTATTTGCATGGAATATCTTTTTCCAGCCTTTAACTTTCAGTCTATATGTGTCCCTAGGTTTGAGGTGGGTCTCTTGTAGACAACATATATAGGGGTCTTGTTTCTGTATCCAATCGGCCAATCTTTGTCTTTTGGTTGGGGCATTCAGCCCGTTTACATTTAAGGTAATTATTGATAAGTATGATCCCGTTGCCATTTATTTTATTGTTTTGGGTTCCAGATTATCTACCCCATCCGTGTTTCCTATCTAGGCAAGATCCTTTAGCATTCGTTGGAGGGCTGGTTTGGTGTTGCTGAATTCCCTCAGTTTCTGCTTGTCTGAAAAACTTTTGAATTCTCCTTCAAATTTGAATGAGATCCTTGCTGGGTACAGTAATTGGGGTTGTAGATTGTTTTCTTCCATGACTTTAAGTTTGTTTTGCCATTCCCTTCTGGCCTGAAGGGTTTCTATTGAGAGATCAGCTGTTATCCTTATGGGATTCCCCTTGTGAGTTATTTTTGTTTCTCCCTTGCTGCTTTTAAAAGTTGCTCTTTATATTTGATATTTGTTAATTTGATTAATATGTGTCTTCGGGTGTTCCACTTGGGGTTCATTCTATTTGGGACTCTCTGTGTTTCTTGGACCTGAGTGGCTATTTGCTTCCCCAATTTAGGGAAATTTTCAACAATTATCTCTTCAAGAATTTTCTGATGGTCTTTCTTTTTGTCTTCTTCTTCTGGGACTCCTATGATTCGAATAGTGGTGCATTTAATAGTGTCCCAGAGGTCTCTAAGATTGTCCTCATTTCTTTCAATTCTTTTTTCATTTTTCCTTTCTGTTTCATTTATTTCTGCCATTCTGTCTTCTACCTCACTTATCCTGTCTCCTATCTCTGTTATTCTACTGTTGGTTCCCTCCAGGGTGTTTTTGATCTCATTTATTGCATTATTTATTGTATTTTGACTCTTTTTCATTTCTAAGTCCTTGTTAAAGCTTACCTGCATCTTCTCAATCCTTGCCTGCAGGTTATTGAACTGCAAGTCCAACTTTTTTCCAGGTTTTGGATCATTTTCACTATCATTATTCAGAATTCTTTGTCAGGTAGACATCCTATCTCTTCATCTTTTGTTTGGTGTAGGGTATATTTATCCTGTTCCTTTACTTGCTGTGTATTTCTCTGCCTTTTCATCTTGTTTATCTTGCTGTGTTTTCCCTTTATTGTGGGGGTTCCTCACTATGGGAGGGGTTGGATGTGTGGTTTGTCGAAGTTTCCTGGATGGGAAAGCTTGTGTGGTGTTCTGGTGGGTGGATCTGGGTTTCCTCACTGTAACTAGCAATGGAGTGTCCAGTAAAGAGTTTTGAGATGTCGGTGGACTTGGTGTGACCTTGGGCAACCTGTGTATTGAAGCTCCAGGCAGTGTTCCTGCGTTGCTGGAGAATTTGCTTGGTATATCTTACTCTGGAGCTTGTTGGCCCTTGGGGGTTGGTTGGTTTCAGTTTTGGTATGGAGGAGTTTGATGAGTTCCTATCGATTAATTAACTCTTGGATCCAGGAATTTTCTGGAATTCTCAGGGTCTGGGTTTAGCCTCCTGTCTTCCAGTAGCCTCAGGACTCTTTCATCTATGCACTGATGGTGGCAGAACCTCTAGTTTAGTGATGAGAAGTTTCTTCATAGTGAGGGACACCCTTTTACTGCATGAGCAACTCACATAAGTGCTTCCTTAAGTCACTGGGAGGATTTAGATGCTGAACTAGACCACTTCAATATTTCCTTCAGGAATGCTTTTTTCTGCTTATCATCCTCTGAGATTTGGAGGCAGCCAGGACAGAGATGCCAGCTCAGGAGACTATATTTTCTTCTTGGATTGATTCCTTGATCATTATGTAGTGTCCTTCTTTGTCTCTTATCAAGGTCTTTATTTCAAAGTCTGTTTTATCTGATATGAGCATTGCTAGTACTGCTTTCCTTTGGTCTCCATTTGCATGAAATATCTTTTTCCAGCCCCTCACTTTCAGTGTATGTGTCCCTAGGTTTGAAGTCAGGCTCTTGTAGACAGCATATATAGGAGTCATGTTTTTGTATCCATTTGGCCAGTCTTTGTGTTTTGGTTGGAGCATTTAACCCATTTATGTTTAAGGTGATTATTGATAAATATGATCCCATTCCCATTTACTTTGTTGTTTGAGTTTGTTTTTGTAAACCTGTTCTATGTTTCTTGTCTAGAGAAGATCCTTTAGCATTTGTTGAAGAGCTGGTTTGGTGGTGCTGAATTCTCTCAGCTTTTGCTTGTCTATAAAGCTTTTGATTTCTCCTTAGTATCTGAATGAGATCCTTGGTGGGTAGAGCAATTTTGGGTGTAGGTTTTTCTTTTTCATTACTTTAAGTATGTCCTGCCATTCCCTTCTGGTTTGAAGAGTTTCTATTGAAAGATCAGCTGTTATCCTTATGGGAATCCCCTTGTGTGTTATTTGTTTCTTTTCCCTTGCTGCTTTTAATATTTGGTCTTTGTGTTTCAGTTCATATCAGTTCAGTTGCTCAGTCATGTCCAACTCTTTGTGACCCCATGAACCGCAGCAGGCCAAGCCTCTCTATCCATCACCAATTCCCGGAGTCCACCCAAACCCATGTCCATCAAGTCAGTGATGCCATCCAACCATCTCATCCTCTGTTGTCCCCTTCTTCTCCTGCCCTCAATATTTTCCAGCATCAGGGTCTTTTCCAATGAGTCAGCTCTTCACATGGGGTGGCCAAAGTATTGAAGTTTCAGCTTCAACATCAGACCTTCCAATGAACACCCAGGACTGATCTCCTTGAGGATGGACAGGTTGGATCTCCTTGCAGTCCAAGAGACTCTTAAGAGTCTTCTCCAATACCACAGTTCAAAAGCATCAATTCTTCAGCGCTCAGCTTTCTTTATAGTCCAACTCTCACATCCATACATGACCAATGGAAAAAACATAGCCTTGACTAGATGGACTTTTTGTTGGCGAAGTAATGTCTCTGCTTTTCAATATGCTGTGTAGGTTGGTCATAACTTTACTTCCAAGGAATAAGCATCTTTTAATTTCATGGCTGCAATCACCATCTGCAGTCATTTTGAAGCCCAAAAAAATAAAGTCAGCAAATAGTTTCCCCATCTATTTGCCATGAAGTGATGACACTGGATGCCATGATCTTAGTTTTCTGAACGTTGAGCTTTAAGCTAACTTTTTCACTCTCCTCTTTCACTTTCATCAAGAGGCTCTTTAGTTCTTCTTCACTTTCTGCCATAAAGCTGGTGTCATCTGCATATCTGAGGTTATTGATATTTCTCCTAGCAATCTTGATTCCAGCTTATGCTTCCTCCAGCCCAGCATTTCTCATGATGTACTCTGCATATAAGTTAAATAAGCAGGGTGACAGTATACAGCCTTGACGTACTCCTTTTCCTATTTGTGTCTTGAGGTGTTTCACCTTGGGTTGATCCTGTTTGGATTCTCTAGGTTTCTTGGACTTGGGTGACTATTTCCTTCCACATTTTAGGGAAGTTTTCAACTATTATCTCCTCAAATATTCTCTCATGCCCTTTCTTTTTGTCTTCTTTTTCTGGGACACCTGATTTGAACATTGGGTCCTTTAACATTGTCCCAGAGGTCTCTGAAGTTGTCCTCATTTCTTTTTATTATTTTTTTTGTTTTTCTTCTCTGCTTCATTTATTTCCGCCATTCTATCTTCCACCTCACTTATCCTCTCCTCTGCCTCAGTTATTCTACTGTTGGTTCCCTCCAGAGTGTTTCTAATCACAGTTGTTGCACTGTTCTTTATTGACTGACTCTTCTTTATTTCTTCTAGGTCCTTGTTAAACATTTCTTGCATCTTCTCAGTCCTTGACTCTTGTCTACTTATCTGTAATTACATTTTGTTGTCAGGATTTTGGATCATCTTTACTATCATTATTCTCAATTCTTTTCAGGTAGACTGCCTATCTCCTCCTCTTTTGTTTGGATTGGTGGGGTTTTATCATATTTGTTTACCTGCTGAGTATTTCTCTGCCATTTCATTTTGTTTAGTTTGCTGTGTTTGGAGTGCCCTTTCTGCAAGCTGGAAGGCTGTGGTTCCTCTTAACTGTGGAGTCTGCTCCCTGTGGTGGGTTGGGGTGGGGGTGGGGTGGGGTGGACCATTGACTTGTCAAGATTTCCTGATTGGGGAAACTTCTGTCTGTGTTCTGGTGGGTAGAGCTCGATGTCTTCTCTCTGGAGTGCAATGAAGTGTCCAGTAGTGAGTTTTGTGGTATCTATGAGTTTGGTATGGCTTTGGGAAGCCCATCTTTTAATGTTCAGGATTCTACTCCCATTTTGCTGGAGAATTAATGTGCTGTGTGTTGCAATGGAACTTGTTGGCTCTTGTGTGGAGCTTGGTTTCAGTGTATGTATGGAGACTTTGGGGGTGGGCTCTTGTCTATCAGTGTTTCATGGAGTCAGGAGTTCACTGATGTTCTAAAGTTGTGGAGGTGAGCCTCCTGCCTCTGGGGTTTGGTCCTCTTCTTGCAGTAGCCTCATGACTTCTCCATCCATGCAGCACAGAAGATAAAACCCTTTGGCTAATGGTGAAACAACTCTCCACAGCCATGAATACTTAGAGAGATTCACAGAGTTATATAGGGAAGATAAGAGGGAGAAGGGAGATGGAAGTGACCTGGGGAAAAAAGGGAGAGTCAAAACGGGAGAGAGCAATCAAGCCAGTAATCAAATCTCTAAGTGAAAATGGATGGTGAAAATTAGATTCTTAAAGGCAGAAAGTTGATAGCAAATATCAAAAAGCAAGGATTAAAAACCTAGAATAGAGTTTAAACTCTCAAAAATAAAAATAAAATAAAAAATACCAAAAAAATCACAAAATTAAAAAATATATATATATGGGGTTTGTTTTTTTAAAAAAAAGGGGTTTTTTTTAGAAAGGTAATAGTAGGTATAAAAATGAAAGTTAAAGTAGTAATAAAGAACTAATATTTTTAAAAATTAAAAAGTGATAATAGTAAAAAATTTATCTAGGAATAGCTCTGGAGCTATTGTGGGCAGTGTGGGGTCAGTTCAGTGTCAGATAGTTCCTTGTTCTGACTTATACTTGTTCTCATGGTCTATAGTTGCCCCTCAAATACACTGTCTCAGCATTAACTACAGGGTTTTAATCTGTTGCACCTGTCATCCCCAGGGTGGTTCCCCCTTCTTTGTTTATTTTGGCTTCTTCTTTTTTCAAGTCTCTACAGTGTCTAATTTCTGTCCTGACACAAGGTGGTGAAGGTGGCCACTTATTTAGGCTCACTTGTTCAGTTGTGCTACAGGGAGAGACAGACACTTCAAAGAAATACTGCTGGCATGTGTGTGGGGTGCGTGCAGTGAATGGATCACACTGGGTTTCTCACAGCCTAAGGTGACACACTGCTTAGGCTCCAGGGTGCTCTGCAAGGGTGCCGGGGTCCAGCCCCGGCGGGGTCCGGGGGTCTTGAGGGATGAGTGGCATCGGTGGAAGAACTGAGCTGAGTCAGTGTGTGGTGATGAAGCAGTCTCTCTTTATTGCTGTTAGTTTTGTGAGGTGAAGGAGAAGTCTCTCCAAAAGGCGATGGGGAAGTCTCTCACTTTATTTCTGTTAGCTTAAAGTTTTATAGCCAAAGAACATCCCCATTACATCACAACTATTTTATGCAAACTTTTGTTTTCTGCCTACCATCAACAACTTTAACATTAAGCTCATCTTCTTTACAAAAAGTCGGATTTTTGCATAATCAGACTTAATAATAGTATGTTTACCATTTGAATGTCTCTAGCATACCTTTATTTACATAATGCGGGCAAATATTCACTGTCTTGCAAGGTAGCCTTTTCAGCAAAGATAAAAATCTTGCAACTTATCCAGGAAACATAGGGCTAGAATCTATCTCAAAAAGAGGGGATTGTAAAGAACTTACTTTCCATATCCAAGAGGGAAGAACCCTGTAAATGGTTGCTATACTTTAAGAATGTATGCATTTCTTTTGTCTCCGGAAAAGGTGTGCCTCTCCACTCATCTCTGAATATTCAGGAATTAACACAGGAAGCCTCCTGCCAAATGTTCCCTGACAAGGTGCAACTATGTAGAAGCTAGAAAGAGGGGCTTAAGCTTGAAACTGTTTTATTCTATTAACCTATTTTGGTTTTTACAAGGAAAGAGAAAAGAAGACAAAGAGACAGTTTAGCAGCACTGCTTTAACAATGAAACCCTATTAACCTTACAACTACTAAAAAGAATTCCTATGTCTACACTACTCGAAAGCAATCAGTGTCTCCAACTATGCTGGCCACAGTTATGAGCATTCCTAAGTCCCATTCCAGCCTGGGTTTTTCAAGAAAGGGAGCCTCCTCTGTGGAGTGGTGGGGGGGGAGTGGCATGTGGAAAGGTGACCCAAGTACGAGCCCTTCTGGTGGTGGCTTTGCCATGACCCCCAGAGAACTCTTGGTAAACTCCCCAGTAACTAGTAGGAAGGAAATAAGGTCTGAGGAAATTATCTCAGGATGAATTTCTTCTAACTGAGATGAGGTAATGTTCAGAGCATAAACAGAACTTCCCAAGAAAAATACCAGGAGGGGCCTTGCCTTGGGATGCCCCGAAGGAAAATCCACTTTGCATTTTCCTTCTCAGTCTCGTGACTTTGTCATCCGAGTGAGGGGGCATCCTGACGGCTCCTGGCACAAGGGCACTGTCATAAGGGAGTCCTGTGTTTCTTGCACTTCCCACATCTAAGCTGCTCAGATTCTTGGGTGCCCTGCATGGGCACAGACCCAGATAGGCTGTTCATTTTGTGCCCTTCCTAGGTCCAAGCTGCTCAGGTGACTGGGTAATTGCTAAGCGCACTGTCTCAGGTGGGCCGTGCATCTTATGCACCTTCCTGGTCTTGGTCACTCGGTTTCCTGGGTGCGTCAAAGGGTACAATCTCAGTGTGCTGTGTGTCTCCTCTGGGAAGCTGATCTCAGGCTGTGACACTCCTGGTGGATGTGAACCACCCAGGATCCCAGGAAGACGTGGTTAGCAACTGTAAACCTGCTCACAGTTTGGTGAAAGATGCAGTCTCTGGGGCCAAGATAGTAGCAGCCCCTTGCCTTACAGCTCTAGCTCTCCCCCTGCCTCTCTGCCTCAGGGGAGGGAGGGCCCTAAAGGGCAGCCAACTTGCTCTCCTTTGGTATTCGCAAGGGTTCAATCCTTTGTTCTCAACAAAAGTGACTCCTCAGTTGAGCATGCCAGGGGTCACCGCGGGGAGTAAAAGCCTTTCACAGGAAAGGTCCTTTTTTTTGTCTCTCTGGTGATCCAACAGTTTGGGTTACTATCTCACATTAGCCCATTTAGTTTGTCCTCAGGCATTCAAGCCCAGTCCTTACCCCAAGGACCAGTGATGCAGCCCATGCCTACCTACCCAGCCCCCACTTGCTGCTGGCGGACACAAGTGTCCAAGCTGCTTCTCTGCAAGTAGGTGCAGTGAGACACATACTCTGTGGTTTTTTTTCTTCTGGTTATGTTGACCTCTGAGATTCCAAAGGTCCCCACTGTCACAACTGTAAGAGGGTTTCCCATTGTGTGGAAAATTATCCTCCTTCAACACTCCCTCCCCAGGATGGATCTCTGACCCTAAATCCTTTGCCTCTGTTTTGTCTTTAATATTTTGTCCTACCTCCTTTTGACCATCCCCAAGAAAAAGAAATGCAAAAAGGCAAAATAGTTGTCTGAGGAGGCTTTACAAGTAGCTGAGAAAACAAGAGAAGTGAAAGGCAAAGGATGTAAGGAAAGATTTACCCATTTGAATGCAGAGTTCCAAAGAATAGCAAGGAGAGATAAGAAAGCCTTCCTCAGTGATCAATGCAAAGAAATAGAGGAAAACAATAGAATGGGAAAGACTAGATCTCTTCTTTAAGAAAATTAGAGATACCAAGGGAACATTTCATGCAAAGATGGGCACAATAAAGGACAGAAATGATATGAACTTAACAGAAGCAGAAGATATTAAGAAAAGGTGGCAGTAATACACAGAAGAACTATACAAAAAACAATCTTCATGACTCAGATAATTACGATGCTATAATCACTCACCTAGAGCCAGACATCTTGGAATGTGAAGTTAAGTGGCCTTAGGAAGCACCACTACAAACAAAGCTAGTGAAGGTGATGGAATTCCAGTTGAGCTATTTCAAATCCTAAAAGATGATGCTGTGAAAGTGCTGCACTCAATATGTCAGCAAATTTGGAAAACTCAGCAGTGGCCACAGGACTAGAAAAGGTCAGTTTTTATTCCAATCCCAAAGAATGGAGATGCTGAAGAATGTTTAAACAAGTGTACAATTGCCCTCATCTCACACACTAGCAAAGTAATGCTCAAAATTCTCCAAGCCAGGCTTCAACAGTTCATGAACCATGAACTTCCAGATGTTCAAGCTGGATTTAAAAAAGGCAGAGGAACCAGAGATCAAATTGCCAGCATCCTTTGGATCATAGCAAAAGCAAGATAATTCCAGAAAAACATCTACTTCTGCTTCATTGACTATACTAAAGCCTTTGACTGTGTGGATCACAACAAACTGTGGAAAATTCTTCAGGAGATGGGAATACCAGACCACCTGACCTGCCTCCTGAGAAATCTGTATGCAGCTCAAGAAGCAACACTTTGAACCAGACATGGAACAACAAACTGGTTCCAAACTGGTGAAGAAGTACATCAAGGCTGTATATTGTCACCCTGCTTATTTTAACTCATGAGCAGAGTACATCATGTGAAATGCTTGGCTGGATGAAGCAAAAGCTGGAATCAAGATTGCTGGGAGAAATATCAATAACCTCATATACACAGATGACGCCACCCTTATGGCAGAAAGTGAAGAAGAACTAAAGAGCCTCTTGATGAAAGTGAAAGAGGAGAGTTAAAAAGTTGGCTTAAAACTCAACATTCAAAAAACTAACACCATGGCATCTGGTCCCATCACTTCATGGCAAATAGATGGAGAAACAATGGAAGCAGTGAAAGACTTTATTTTGGGGGGGCCTCCCAAAATCATTGCAGATGGTGACTGCAACCATGAAATTAAAGGACACTTGCTCCTTGGAAGAAAAGCTATGACCAACCTAGGCAGCACGTTAAAAAGCAGACATTACTTTGCCGACAGAGGTCTATCTAGTCAAAGCTATGGTTTTTCTAGTAGTCATGTATGGATGTGAGAGTTGGACAATTAAGAAAGCTGAGCGCCGTAGAATTGATGCTTTTGAACTGGTGTTGAAGAAGACTCTTGAGAGTCCCTTGGGTTGCAAGGAGATCAAACCAGTCTATTCTAAAGGAAATCAGTCCTGAATTCTCATTGGAATGACTGATTCTGAAGCTGAAACTCCAATCTTTTGGCCACCTAATGTGAAGAACTGACTCACTGGAAAAAAACCCTGATGCTGGGAAAGATTGAAGGCAGGAGGAGAAGGGGATGACAGAGAATGAGATAGTTGGATGGCATCACTGACTCGATGGACATGAGTTTGAGCAAGCTCCAGGCGTTGGTGATGGACAGGGAGGCCTGGCATGCTGCAGTCCATGGGTTCACAAAGAGTTGGACATGACTGAGCGAGTGAACTGAACTGAACCTTCTTTTGAAGAGATTAGGCTGCCTTGCTGGGTGCCTGGTGTCCTCTGCCAGCATTCAGAAGTTGTTTTGTGGAAGTTGCTCAATGTTCAAATGATCTTTTGATTAATTTATGGGGGGGAAAGTGTTCTCCTCATCCTATTCATCTGCTGTCTTGGTACCCCTTCTCTCTAATTTTCTTGTAGAGATCTCTAGTCTTTCCCATTCTATTGTTTTCCTCTATTTCTTTGCATCGATCACTTAGGACGGCTTTCTTGTCTTTCCTTGTTCTTCTTTGGAACTGCATTCAGGTAGGTATATCTTTCCTTTTCTCCTTTCACTTCTCTTGTTTTCTTAGCTATTTGTTAGGCTTCCTCAGACAACCATTTTGCCTTTTTGCATTTCTTCTTTTTGGGTAAAGTTTTGATCACCGCCTCTTGTACAATGTTACAAACCTCTGTCCATAGTTCTTCAGGCACTTTGTCTATTAGATCTAATACTTTGAATCTATTTGTCACTTCTACTGTATCGTCATAAGGGATTTGATTTAGGTCATAGCTGAATGGCCTAGTGGCTTTCCCTACTTTCTTCAATTTAAGTCTGAATTTTGCAATATGGAGTTCATGATCTGAGCCACAGTCAGCTCCTAGTCTTGTTTTTGCTGACTATATAGCGTTTCTCCATCTTCGACTGCAAAAAATGTAATCAGTCTGATTTTGATATTGACTATCTGATGATGTCCATGTGTAGAGTTGTCTCTTGTATTGTTGTAAGTGGATGCTTGATATGACCAGTGCATTTTCCTGGCAAAACTCTGTTAGCCTTTCCCCTGCTTCATTTTTACTTCAAGGCCAAACTTACCTGTTACTCTAGGTATCTCTTGCCTTCATACTTTTGAACTCCAGTCTCCTATGATGAAAAGGACATCTTTTCTGGTGTTAGCTCTAGAAGGTATTGTAGATTTTCATAGAACAGTTCCACTTCAGCTTTTTTGGCATTAGTGGATGGGGCATAGACTTGGTTACTGTGATGTTGAATGGTTTGCCTCAGAAACAAACAGAGATCATTCTGTCGTTTTTGAGACTACACCCAAATACTGCATTTCAGACTCTTTTGTTTACTGTGAGGGCTACTCCATTTCTTCTATGGAATTCTTGCCAACAGTAGTAGATAGAATGGTCATCTGAATGAAATTTGCCCATTCCTGTCCATTTTAGTTCACTGATTCCTAAAGTGTTGATTTTCACTTTTGCCATCCCCTGTTTGACCAGTTTCAATTTTCCTTGATTCATAGACCTAACATTCCAGGTTCCTATGCAATATTGTTCTTACAGCATCAGACTATTTTCATCACCAGTCACATCCACAACTGGTTGTTGTTTTTGCTTTGGCTCAGCCTCTTCCTTCTTTATGGAGCTGTTTCTCCATTCTTCCCCAGAAGCATATTGGACACCTCCTGACCTGGGGAGTTCATCTCTCAGTGTCCTATCTTTTTGCCTTTTCATACTGTTCATGGGGTTCTTAAGGCAAGAATATTGAAGTGGTTTGTCATTCCATTCTCCAGGGGACCATGTTTTGTCAGAACTCTCCACCATGACCTGTCTGTTTTGTGTGGCCCTACATAGTTTCAGTGAGTTAGACAAGGCTGTGATCCAAGTAATCAGTTTGGTCAGCTTTCTGTAATTGTGGTTTCCATTCTGTATGCCCTCTGATAGATAAGGATAAGAGGCTTGTGGAAGCTTCCTGATGGGAGGGACTGGCTGTGGGGGAATCTGGGTCTTGCTCTGATGGGCGGGACTATGCTCAGTAAATCTTAATCCAGTTGTCTGTTGATGGGTGGGGCTGTGTCTCCCTGTAGTTTGGCATACCTATGGTAAGGGTAATGGCAATAATGGTGAACTCCTTCAAAAGGACTTATGCCAAGACTGTTGTGTTCAGTACTCCTGACCCCACTGTCTACCCATGCCTCCTCTTGAGACTCTTGGACACTCACAGCAAGTCTGGCTCAGTTTCTTGTGGGGTCACTACTCCTTTCTCCTGGGTCGTGGTGTGCACAAGGTTTTGTGTGTCCCCTCCAAGGGTGTTTTTCCCCAGTCCTGTAGAAGTTCTGTAATGAAATACCACTGGCCTTCAAAGTCAAATTCCCTGTGGGTTCTCAGTCCCTTTGCTGGATCCCCAGGTCGGGAAATCTGCTGTGGGCCCTAGAATTTCCCAACAGTGCAAGAACTTCTTTGGTATAATTTTCTCCAGTTTGTAGGTTGTCTGCTTTGTGGCTCTATGGTGGGGTTCACACCCTACGCCTCCCAGGTCTTCTGCACCCAGAGCCCCTGTCCCCATGGCAGGCCACTGCTGGTCTGTGCCTGTGCAGGAGACACCTAAACACTCAAAGGCAGGTCTGGTTCAGTCTCTGTGGGGTACCTGGGTCCTGGTGTGCACAAGGTTTGGTTTGAGCCCTCCGAGCATCTCTGGCCAGTATGAGGTTTGATTATAAATGCAATTTCACTCCTCCTACTGTCTTGTTGGGGTTTCTCCTTTGCCCTTGAACGTGGGGATCTTTTTTTTTGGTGGGATCCAACATTCTCCTGTTGATGGTTGTTCAATGGTTAGTTGCAAGTTTGGAGTTCTCACAGGAGAAGATGAGTGCACATCCTTCTACACTGCCATCTTGGTACCATGGCTACCAGTGATATGTCCTTATAATCCTTTTTATTTCTTTAAGGCTGGAAGTGAGTCCTCTCTTTCTATCCAGATTTTAATACATTTCCCTTTTTTGGTATGTCTAGATAAATCTTTTTCAATTTTGTTGATGTTGATTTTCAAAGAAACAAACTTTAGTTTCATTGATTTTTCATCAGTTACTTTTGTTTTCTAATTTATTTTTCTTTCTGTTATAGTCTTAATTTTTTCTTCTCCTTGCTTTCATTTTAGTTTGCTCTTCATTTCTTCTTTTTCATTGTCTTAAGGTAGAAGATTTAGTTATTAATTTAAGATATTTCTTCTTTTTTAATACATTTATAAAATAAAGTTCTCTTTAGCTGCATCCCATAAGTTTTGGTTTGTTGTTTTCATTTTCATTCATCCTAAAGTGTTTTCTAATTTTCCTTGTGATTTCTGTTACCCCACTGGTTATTTAGGGATGTGTTGTCTTATTTCCACATATTTGCTAATTTTCCAAATTTCCTTTTGCTACTGATTTCTAATTTAATTTCATTGTAGTAAGATACCATACTTTGTCTTATTTCAATTCTTTTAAATTAAAGCTTGTGTTATAGCCTGTGAGGGCAGCAAAATAAGCCATAGATAGACCAGTTAAAAGTTTAACGGAAATAACCTTGGAAAGAGACAGTGAAGAACCTCCCATGTTGCCAGTATTTTTATGGCTCTTCTTATTTATCACTAAATGGTTTCTAAAAGGATTGTGCCGTCCAGCCCCGGCGGGGTCGTCTTATTTCAATTCTTTTAAATTAAAGCTTGTGTTATAGCCTGTGATTATTTATCACTAAATGGTTTCTAAAAGGATTGTGCCGTCCAGCCCCGGCGGGGTCCGGGGGTCTTGAGGGATGAGTGGCATCAGCGGAAGAACTGAGCTGAGTCTGTGTGTGGTGATGAAGCAGTCTCTCTTTATTGCTGTTAGTTTTGTGAGGTGAAGGACAAGTCTCTCCAAAAGGAGATGGGGAAGTCTCTCACTTTATTTCTGTTAGCTTACAGTTTTATAGCCAAAGAACATCCCCATTACATCACAACTATTTTATGCAAACTTTTGTTTTCTGCCTACCATCAACAACTTTAACATTAAGCTCATTTTCCTTGCAAAAGGTTGGATTTCTGCATAATCAGACTTAATAATAGTATGTTTACCATTTGAATGTCTCTAGCATACCTTTATTTAGCATAATGTGGGCAAATATTCACTGTCTTAAAAGATAGCCTTTTCAGCAAAGATAAAAATCTTGCAACTTATCCAGGAAACATAGGGCTAGAATCTATCTCAAAAAGAGGGGGTTGTAAAAAGCTCACTTTCCATATCTGAGAGGGAAGAAGGCTGTAAATGGTTGCTATACTTTAAGAATGTATGCATTTCTTTTGTCCCCGGGAAAGGTGTGCCTCTCCACTCATCTCTGAATATTCAGGGATGGATAAGGGACATCAAAAAACAGCACACAGGAAGCCTCCTGCCAAGTGTTCCCTGACAAGGTGCAACTATGTAGAAGCTAGAAAGAGGGGTTTAAGCTTGAAACTGTTTTATTCTATTAACCTATTTTAGTTTTTACAAGGAAAGAGAAAAGAAGACAAAGAGACAGTTTAGCAGCACTGCTTTAACAATGAAACCCTATTAACCTTACAACTACTAAAAGGAAGTCCTATGTCTACACTACCCTAAAGCAATCAGTGTCTCCAACTATGCTGGCCACAGTTATGAGCATTCCTAAGTCCCATTCCAGTCTGGTTTTTTCAAGGAAGGGAGCCTCTTCCGTGGAGTGGTCGGGGGAGTGGGATGTGGAAAGGTGACCCAAGTACGAGCCCTTCTGGTGGTGGCTTTGCCATGACCCCCAGAGAACTCTTGGTAAACTCCCCAGTAACTAGTAGGGGGTATAGTAATATATTTAAATGTCCCTTATACCTCCTTTGTCCTCGGGAAAGGGAATCTGCCTTCCCGGATCCTCTGAGGGAAATAAGGTCTGAGGGAATTATCCCAGGATGAATTTTTTTCTAACTGGGACCGATCTGAGATGAGCTAAAACATAAAAAGATGAGCATAAACAGAACTTCCCAAGAAAAATACCAGGAGGGGCCTTGCGTTGGGATGCCCTGAAGGAAAATCCACTTTGCAGTTTCCTTCTCAGTCTCGTGACTTTGTCATCCGAGTGAGGGGGCATCCTGACGGCTCCCGGCAGGATTGTATCTGTTTACATTGCTGCTAGCTACTCATAAGTCTGCTAGCTCTACTATAACCTCTGTGTCTTGGCTGTTACACTTAAATTTGTGGTTTATAATGCTGCTGAGTGTGTTTATTATTCACTGTGCTATAATACGTTAGTCATCAAAACAGAGGTGACTTTTGATTTATGTTCTTTTCTCTGCTTTTCTCCTCAGCCACCTGGAACCTCTTTGAGTGCAAGTAGTGGGTCCTTCCCTAGTGCATTTGGTCAACAGATATCTAAAGATAGTCGTCAAGGTCAATGGCAACGCCGAAGAAGGCTGGATGGCGCACTGAACAGAGTACCAGTTGGGTTTTATCAAAAAGTATGGAAAGTTTTGCAGAAGGTAAGCATAATACACCACAGGTGTCTCTTTATTTTATCCCCCCTCATGAAATTATCAGTCTTCTTGTCTGAGATATGACATGACTGTTGATATCATTGCAATTATATAAAAGGCATATGCTCTTGTGGAAAAAACCTAGAAGAAAACATTAAAATGAAATTGTTGATTTGTTATTTTGATATTATTAATAATTTAGTCTCTCTCCATTACTGTTGTCATTGTGGTGTTTATAAAAACATTTCAGAAACATCACTGCTCACCTTTTTGGCCATACTTGGACACTGTAAAACATTGTGATACATTTACTGCCAATCTAATAAATGTGGTGATAAAGCCACTTTATTTGTAGTTATTGCAGAGTAGAAATGTTATTTGTAACAATGTGCTGTTAATAACCAAATGTTACTATAGTAAAACAACTGTGGCATATGGGAAGTTCTTTGAGAAACTCTTACCTATATTTTTCTTGGATGAAAGCTACTAAATAAATGCAGTCGTAGTGATGTCAATAGTCCAAAGACTCTACTGGTGTGACTAACTTTTGTTTTTCTGTCAAAGGCCTAGTTTGCCAAAGGCATTCCAGGAGACATCACAACGTTATGATTGTGACAGATTCGTAAGACTAAGAAGACTGTAGTTCTCATTCATGGGTCTCATTCATAGTCTCATAGGTGCTATTTTTTGCTTCATTGCCCTTGATAATGACCTGAAGAACACTTCAACCAGTCCTTCAAAATCTTTAGTTATGTTTCTCCCTTTTGCACAGTGATGTTCTTCCAGGAACTGAATCAGGTGATCTTTTGGAAAAGTGAAAATGGATTCCTTAAACTATCAGCTCTGGCAATCTTCCTTTCAAAGAGTACCTATCAGCTGTTTTCCTTCCATAAAACAACTATAGCACAGTGTTAACAGATATATGCTTTATCTTTCCATTTATAACTGGCTTGTGGCAATTCAGTTTCATAGACTACAGGTACTAGGTGCACTTCTACCCAGATACCATCTTTTTGCATAGCAGCTATAATGAAAGTCCAAAAGTTTTTATGATAGAAGTACAAACCCAGAAGGCTGTGAGAATACAAGGGAAGGAACATTCAAATCTAACTGGGAAACATGGGTATTTTGTGGCAGAGTCAAAACATGAAGAGAAAAAACAAATGCCCTCTGTTTTTTTCATTCCGTTCCTTTCAGAGTATTAACGTAACATAATCACTCAGTACATATGTTTCAAGGCTGGTAATTCTCTGTATAAGGATTGTTATTTGGCATATGAAACATGTAATGGGAATGTCTGGTAGAGCTGATAAACCTGTTGGATTGGAATATTTATCTATGGTTTAAAATATGATGTTTTGGATTTCTTTAAAATCTAAAATGGCAAGTCATTAATTCCCACTGCTTTTTAATAACTGAATTGATGGTGAAAGGGATATAGACCATCATTCATTCATATAATATTTCTTGAGCATCTACTGTGCACTAAGCAATGTCCTAGGTGCTCACAGGTATACAACAGAAAACAAAACAGACAACAATCTCTGTCCTGTGTAGAACTAGGGAGAGACAAACAATAAGTAAGACACATAAATTATACAGAATGTTGAATGATGACAAGTACTGTAGAGAAAGTAGAGCAGGGTGAGGAGATCAGGAATCCTGATGGGGGATGCTTAACTCGAAAATGTAGTAATTATGCATATCCAATACATGCATGTATTTAGTTTTTCTCTTTAGGCTAAAAAATCTTTCTGAAATCTAGTTGTGATGGCTCTGGAACCTACCATGGTATCCTCCTAGACAGTCTCTGAGTCTTTAGGACTAGGCTGTCCAATAGGTAGATCTTCCTGAGACTTCTACCCCCCTAAGTAGGGGATGAACCTTGAGTACCCTTGCAGCCTCTTGGCAAAGACACATGGGCTGCAGGGCCTTTCACTGGCCTGTGATTACTCAGCATGTGAGTGTCTCCTTACAGTCTTCCAGTTGTCAGCATATCGTTGGTGACATGTTTTTGCTGTTTGCAGTGTCATGGACTTTCTGTGGAAGGTTTTGTTCTTCCTTCTTCAACCACTAGAGAGGTAAGATTCTGTCGTTCACATATGTGATTGATAGCTTGTCTGGCTAAAGTATTTCAGTGATCACTTTTCACAATAACAAATCTGTGCTTTCATAAATCAACTGAACATGAAATGCATTGGAAGAAAGGAGAGAATGTTTTTTTTTAAAAAATAGAATGGGAATATTAGAGAATGATTATGTATTACATTAATTATATAAAGACAGCTTCTTTTAATGGTTGATTAAGTTAGACTGATTTATGTGAATATTGCCAGCGTTGGAAATGGCAGATGAGAATGAATCTAAGAATGAATGAAATGGAGCTGCAGGCATTGCTTGTATATTTTTGAGATTAACTGTTTGTCCGTTGCTTCGTTTGCTATTATTTTCTCCCATTCTGAAGGCTGCCTTTTCACCTTGCTTTTAGTTTCCCTTGTTGTGCAGAAGCTTTTCATTTTAATTAGGTCCCATTTGTTTATTTGTGCTTTTATTTCCAATATTCTGGGAGGTGGGTCATAGAGGATCCCGCTTTGGTTTATGTCGGAGAGTGTTTTGCCTATGTTTTCCTCTAGGAGTCTTATAGTTTCTGGTCTTATGTTTAGATCTTTGATCCATTTTGAGTTTATTTTTGTGTATGGTGTTAGAAAGTGTTCTAGTTTCATTCTTTTACAGGTGGCTGTCCATTTTTCTCAGCACCACTTGTTAAAGAGATTGTCTTTTCTCCATTGTATATTCTTGCCTCCTTTGTCAAAGATAAGTTGTGTCCATAGATGTGTGGATTTATCTCTGGGCTTTCTATTTTGTTCCAATGGTCTATATTTCTGTCAAAAATATACAAGCAACTCCTGCAGCTCCATTCCAGAAAAATAAACGACCCAATCAAAAAGTGGGCCAAAGAACTAAACAGACATTTCTCCCAAGAAGACATAAAAATGGCTAACAAACACATGAAAAGATGCTCAACATCACTCATTATCAGAGAAATGCAAATCAAAACCACGATGAGGTACCACTTTACACCAGTCAGAATGGCTGCCATCCAAAAGTCTACAAGCAATAAATGCTGGAGAGGATGTGGAGAAAAGGGAACCCTCTTACACTGTTGGTGGGAATGCAAACGAGTACAGCCACTATGGAGAACAGTGTGGAGATTCCTTAAAAAACTGAAAATAGAACTGCCATATGACCAAGCAATCCCACTGCTGGGCATATACACCGAGGAAACCAGAATTGAAAGAGACACGTGTACCCCAACGTTCATCGCCACATTGTTCACAATAGCCAGGACATGGAAGCAACCTAGATGCCCATCAACTGACGAATGGATAAGAAAGCTGTGGTACATACACACGATGGAATATTACTCAGCATTAAAAAAATTCATTTGAATCAGTTCTACTCAGGTGGAAGGAACTGGAGCCCATTATCCAGAGTGAAGTAAGCCAGAAGGAAAAACAACAATACAGTATACTAATGCATATATATGGAATTTAGAAAGATGGTGACGAGAACCCAGCATGCGAGACAGCAAAAGGAACGCAGATGTATAGAACAATCTTGTGGACTCTATGGAAGAGGGCAAGGGTGGGATGATATGGGAGAATGGCATTGAAACATGTTAATTATCATATGTGAAATCAATCACCAGCCCAGGTTTGATGCTCAGGGCTGGTGCACTGGGATGACCCAGAGAGAGGGAATCGGGAGGGAGGAGGGAGGTGGGTTCTGGAAGGGGAACATATGTATACCCATGGCAGATTCATGTCAATGTATGGCAAAACCAACACAATAAAGTAAAGAAAATTTTAAAAATAAATAAATAATTTAAAAAAGAATGAATGAATGACTTCTCATGTCCCCATCGTGCTCATCCCTACCTTTCTCTAATAGAATGCTTGTAGATTATAAACCAGTGATCATAAACCCGTAGTCCTTAGCTCTAACTATATATCACAGTAACCCAAACTCCTATCTCCAGCTCTCCAGGGATGGAGCTTGAGCACCTGTACTTAAAAAAATCCTTAGAATAAGGCTGATATATAATCCTGGTTGGAAAACATTGTCATAAACCACAGACATAGTTTAGAAGATGCTTTCATATTCTGCTTTTTGCCCAATCAGACTAAAATTATGAAGAAATAGCTTTTAAATAAAATCAACAAAGGCGCTAGAATTAGTATAACCAGATAGCAGAAAATCCCCAGATTTTCTGCTACAATCCCCACTCTGGAATTGTTGTAGATCATGACTGGAGGGCTGGGTACAGAAAGCTAATGCTGTGCTTCAGGTCTCCACTCCTGCCTAGAGGCTTTTTCTCTCTTAAAGAACACTGTGTCCTTTCTTGATCTTCTCTCTGCCTTTAAGCAAGATTAAAATGTTAGCAAATTAATAATAATACATATCTGAATGTACCTTTTATGAGTCTTCAAAACACCTTTATACAGTCTTTAATTTGACCTTCAGCACAACTGTGTGAGATAGCTAAGAAAGAGATTGTAGTTCCTAGTTCACAGACAAGCATATAAATTTAGAAAAGTAAATTCTGCAAGGTCATAGAATTAGTAACTGTCAAAGGCAGAGCTTGAGTCCTTTAGACTCCAAATCTACATTGCCATCCGAAAATGTATGCTTAATACAGTTTTACCAAAAATTATTTGTTAATCAATTTCACCCTAAAATAACTTTATATTTCTTCATGCCTTTTTAAATCTAATAGTATATAAATATTTTACCTAATTCTCAAACTGTCATGTATCTACAGTTTTAGATTCTACTTAGATTTTTCCTTTATCCACAGTCATCTTATTTATTCTTTTACTGATTCTACAGAAACTCATAATGTCATACTATGATATGCCATTATTTACATAACCATTCCCATGTTTAGATTGCTTCTAGTTTTATATTTGTGACTAAGGCTGCTATGAAACACTCTTGCATATAGGGCTTTTATCCTCTCTTGAATTCTTTCCTTAGGATAAACTTCCAGAAGGATAATTATGGGTTAAAAGGCATTGACACTTTTATGACACTTGTTATACTTGCCAGATTGCCTTCCAGAAAGATTGAACCTATTTACTTACTCAATTACTTTAAAGGAGACTGAAACAGTGCTCTTGGCTACAGTATTTCTTCTGCGTTTCAGAATAGGTAACTGATGCCTCCCACCACAACGGGCTCTTAAGAACTGATTTTTTTCCCCTTCTGTCACAGATGACTCCAGGTGAGATTAAATTCTCTGTTCATGTGGAGTCTGTGCTGAATCGTGTACCTCAGCCAGAGTACCGTCAGCTTCTGGTTGAAGCCATCCTTGTCCTCACCATGATGGCAGACATTGAAATTCATAGTATTGGAAACATCATTGCTGTGGAGAAAATAGTGCATATTGCCAATGACTTGTTTCTTCAAGAACAGGTAGGCAAACCTGTTGTTTTCTCAAAGGGAAATGTCTGATATTAACTATTCAAGAAGCCAAGGTCACTTTCTTGTGCCATCTTCCTCATAGCTCTTTTTTAGGCCTCCTTTATGGTGGCTCTGACCTCTATCTGTTTGGGAACTAGGCCATGGGATGACCTCTGTCTTTTACCATGTTTTGTGATTGAAGAAGGCACTCCAGTATTCTAGCCTGGAAAATCCCATGGATGGAGGAGCCTGGTAGGCTGCAGTCCATGGGGTCGTTAAGAGTTGGACACAAATGAACGACTTCTCTTTCACTTTTCACTTTCATGCATTGGAGAAGGCAATGGCAACACACTCCAGTGTTCTTGGCTGGAGAATCCCAGGGATGGGGGAGCCTGGTGGGCTGCCATCTATGGGGTCACACAGAGTTGGACATGACTGAAGCGACTTAGCAGCAGCAGTGGTTGTGTTAGATGGTAAAGTTGCCTGGAATTCAGGATGCTTTTACGCTTTTTGTCATATTTCATACTACTTTTATCACACTACTTTTTGTAATGATAAGGACTTAATAAGAAACTATTGGGTAGTGTATCCTTTCTGGACTATTAAGGAAAAGAAAAGATTTGATTTAGGTTTGTTTTGTTTTTGCTTTTCTTTCTTACCTATAAGAAAATATTAAAGTAAAATGTTTAATTCTACATTTTCTTATTAAATCTTACTTCAGAAAATTAACCACATTTTAAAAATGCAAACTGCTAAAAGCTTTCCAGATGTTTCCTAGATTAAAAGTAGGAACACATAAAGTGAAAGGCATGTGCTCTTGTCAATAGAACAGTTTCTAAAACATGTAAATGTTTCATTCTTTTAGGCCCTGGGGATGGGGATGCAAAGGAAATTAAAAACTTCTCTAGGACTTTTCAAAGATTTCACAATACAGTCCTAATTTTAAATACTCTGACTGCTCTTTATTGTATCATTTACTGTGATCCTTTTTAGGCATTGATTCTAGCTTGGAAAGCTTGTGATCCATTTGAATTAAATTGACTTAGAAAGAAAAGAAATAATGGTCAAATACAAGATAAAATAATACAATGCTGAGTGGCTTCCCTGATGGTCCAGTGGTTAAGACTCCATGCTCCCAATGCAAGGGGCACTAGTTCAATCCCTGCTTGGGGAACTAAGATCCCACATGCCATACGGCATGGCCAAATAAGAAGAATAATAATACATGCTGAGTTAGTAGTACTAGAAGGATGCAGACCAAAATTCCTCTAGGGTGATTTGTAAGTTTTAACTTTTGACTCTTAACAAACAAAACTCTAATTACCTATTATACTGAAGTACTTTTAAAATGATTCATATCATTTGGGGATCTAGTGAAAAATGAATATATAGAAACTCATAGCCACCATTTTGAATATAACCCTGAATCCTTGCTATCTAAACATCCTAAGAGCCAACTAGTTGGTGATGGGGAGGAGGCTCTGAGTTATTCTAATCAGGACTTTAATTAGTAGTATTAGTAATTTTTCCTTTCCCTTGTGTTTTACCCTCCTTAAAAATCAAACAGAAAACCCTCGGTGCAGATGATATCATGTTGGCAAAGGATCCTGCGTCTGGCATCTGTACTCTTCTGTATGACAGTGCACCCAGTGGCAGGTTTGGCACCATGACCTACCTCTCCAAGGCAGCAGCCACCTATGTGCAGGAGTTCCTGCCCCACAGCATCTGTGCCATGCAGTGAAGCCTCTAGGCCTGGCTGCTGGGAGCCTTTTGACAGCTGTTTCCTGCCTCATTGATAATGCATGGAACTGAAATATGATGGCCTGATCACTCCCTCCCTGTCCCTTGCCAACCCATCACTCCCAAGAAGAGCAAACGTTTCTGACAAAATAACTGCTTTAGAAGATGTGAACCCTTGCTTGGAGGCATCTGCTCACCAAGGCTCTTCATTGTGAGCCTTAATTCTTTCATGGTTCATAAAAGTGTGTGCTTTTATTTTCTAGATCTGTTACAAACTTAGTTTTCTAACTCCTGTTTGGGGAGCAGATGTTAATAATAACTTATTCCTGATGTTTGATTTTTCTTATGTGTGGTTTCATTGTGTAAATGAGTGGTGGGTGCATTGGGACATTATTTCAAGTGAATAAACCCTCAAATGTTGGATTTTATGCTCCTATAAGTTGGAAATTATCTATTCTAAGTGCCTTTTCTTGGGAAAAGAGTACCAGATCATAATTGTTTTTCTTCACTCACATGCTGCCTCATGCTGAATGATGAATTCATTTCTGTGCAGACTTAGTCTCTGCTTTTACCTTCTCTGTATCTATATACATAATTCTTATTCTCCTTTTGGTGAAATATCAAGAAATTGCAAGTTCAGTGTGTATATTTAAGAATTTCAGTATTAACACTTAAAATCACATTTAACAAAGTTTGCTAGTACTCAAAGATATATGCGTAGCAGAAAATGCACAATAACCCAGAGAAATGGAGCCAGGGGCCCAATTTCAGAAAGGAGAGTGGAAGAAGAGAAGATGGCTGGGTAGAGTCTTACACCTAGGGAATGGAGAAGGAATCAGATGGGTTAGTGTCTTGAAGAAAGCCTTGTACACTAATCCATGCCTTTGAAGAGTGGGCCAGCACACAACACAGAGAATAATTGAAGCCTCTACCTTTGGTGAACAGGGATCCAACAGTTCAATCTATAGCTGCTTTACTGAGTACTCTTTCTCTGTGCTCACCTGGTCTTTGTCTCACTCACATATGCACTTTCTACAGCATCTGCTCCCTGCCCTCCTATATACTTTTAAACTCATTCACTTGCATTTTTACTTTTTGGTTCTAGTATTCATACCTATGTATATCTTGATATCTGTGGGCATGTATCTGCCTCTTGAAAACACCTGCATTTGTACATATGTCTAAGCATACATGGGAACTTTTTCTGAATGTAAGTAGTTTTGATATATCTGTATATCTATTAATATCTTTATCCATGTTTGACGAACTGTGTAAGTATGTAAATATGAGTGCTGTGCATGGGAGAGGTATGTGACTGTGGCCTCAGGCTGACAGACAAAAGATAATGGAGGACTCTTTGAATCCTCTTCCTTAGTCTCACATTTAGGTAGCCATTGAAGAATGTTTCTCCTAATTTTCTGTTTTAGTTCAAGGCTACTATAACAAAATACCATAGACAGGGTGGCTTAAAGAACAAACATTTACTTCTGATGGTTCTGAGGGCTGAGAGGTTCAAAACCAAAGTACCAGCAGATTCAGTGTCTGGGGAGGGCCTTCTTTCTGGTTTGCAACTGGCTGCCTTCTTGCTGTATCCTCACATGGCACAGAGAGAGTAAACTCTGGGCTCTTCCTCTTTTTATAAGGGCACTAAGCCTGCCATGCAGACTCTACCTGATTACCTCCCAAAGGTTTCCACTTCCAAATACCATCACATGGGGGAACTGAGGCTTCAAGATAGGAATTTTGAAAGGATGCACACATTCAGTCCATGGCATTTTCCTTCTCCTGTAAAGACTACTAATTTCCCTATTTGCATTCAGATAACTTCCTACTTCAATCCCCATTTTCCATCAGATATTTTCAGGGTTTTCTCCAAGAATGGGGATGGCGGGCTCTCTAAATAATTGTAACATTACCAGTGACAATATTATGAGTACATGTGAATAAATGAACGTAGTAGGGTGATAGTAAAACAGATAGTGCAAACAAAGAAAGGATGGTCAACTTTTTCAGTATTTCTCTTATAGTAAATGGAAACACATGGTAAGTATCTTTCTGATTACATGATTTTCTGGTCATGTATAAAGAAAATTTACACCCTATTCTGAAACTACTTTTGGAAATGCCAAAGAATGCTCAAACTACTGCACAATTGCATTCATCTGACATGCTAGTAAAGTAATTCTCAAAATTCTCCAAGCCAGACTTCAATAGTACATGAACCATGAACTTCCAGATATTCAAGCTGGTCATAGAAAAGTCAGAGGAACCAGAGATCAAATTGCCAACATCAGTTGGATTATCGAAACAGCAAGAGAGTTCCAGAAAAACATCGATTTCTGCTTTTTTGACTATGCCAAAGCCTTTGACTGTGTGGATCACCACAAACTGTGGAAAATTCTTAAAGAGATGAGAATACCAGACCATCTTACCTGCCTCTTAGGAAATCTGTATGCAGGTCAGGAAGCAACAGACTGGTTCCAAATAGGGAAAAGAGTATATCAAAGCTGTATATTGTCACCCTGCTTATTTAACTTATATGCAGAGTACATCATGAGAAATGCTGGGCTGGATGAAGCACAAGGTGGAATCAAGATTGCTAGGAGAAAAATCGATAATCTCAGATATGCAGAAGACACCACCCTTATGGCAGAAAGCGAAAAAGAACTAAAGAGCCTGTTGATGAATGTGAAAGAGGAGAGTGAAAAAGTTGGCTTAAAGCTCAACATTCAGAAAACTAAGATCATGGCATCAGGTCCCATCATTTCATGGCAAATAGATGGGGAAACAGTGGAAACAGTGACAGACTGTTATTTTGGGCTCCAAAATCACTGCAGATGGTGAATGCAGCCATGAAATTAAAAGATGCTTACTTCTTGGAAGAAAAGTTCTGACCAACCTAGACAGCATATTAAAAAGCAGAGACATTACTCTACCAACAAAGGTCCATCTAGTCAAGGCTATGGTTTTTCCAGCAGTCATGTATGTATGTGAGAGTTGGACTATAAAGAAAATTGAGCACCTAAGAATTGATGCTTTTGAACTGTGGTGTTGGAGAAGACTCTTGAGAGTTCCTTGGACTGCAAGGAGACCAAACCAGTCCATCCTAAGGAAAATCAGTCCTGAATATTCACTGGAAGGACTGATGTTGAAGCTGAAACTCCAATACTTTGGCCACCTGATGCCAAAAACTGACTCATTGGAAAAGCCCCTGATGCTGGGAAAGATTGAAAGCAGAAGGAGAAGGGATGAGACAGTTGGATGGCATCACCAACTCAATGGACATGAGTTTCAGTAAACTCCAGGAGCTAGTGATGGACAGGGAGGCCTGGCATGCTGCAGTCCAGGGAGTCACAAAGAGTTGGACATGACTGAGCGACTGAACTGAGCTGAGTTGAAACTATTTATCTTTTCACTGGCTGCAAGTGTACCCCAGCCATGGGGAGGACATCCAAAGTGGCACATTTGAGCATCACCACTAGCTCCCTAAACTGACACTGATGGCTGCATTTCTCTGGGTTTATGAAGCTATATATCACTATGCCTCCCATACAGAGCTACTTCACTTTTAAAACAACTGTTTAGAAAACTTGATTCATATTGTGTTCATTTTTAAGTATGCAACACTAAAAAACACATTGGACTTTAAGCACTTACATTTTGAAAATAGAATAAAAAATTAGAACTTCCAGTTAAGTTATGTCTGGTGCCAATGTGCAAAGCCTCATGTGTTTCTATGATTGGAGTTTATTTCATAGCTCTGTTTTACATACTCTAGATATACAATACAGTCAAAGCTCATTAATCAGGTCAAAGTAGGATAATAATACATACATCATATTATAAGTTATATAATATGTAATATATGTAAAGAAATGCAGTTTTGTTATTCACATGCACAGCTACCTAAACTACACTCACTAAATTTAAACTAGCTTATGGATATCACCAGGGAACCTGTTCTGATGAATGAATAAGACTAATTTTTGCTCAACATTACATTTGTGTGCAGGCAGTGCCCCTGCACTACTAGAAGATACCTAAAAACTGTTCGCTCTCCTAATGTTATAAATATTCAGCAGAATCTTGTTTCTGCTACTCATTAGCCTTTTGTATAACAAGAGAGGGTTTATCCAGCAAGGATGAACTATCTCTGCAGTCCCATCCTGGTTAGTTAGGTTATACTACATTCTGAGAATTTTATGCAGCTGATGGGTCAAAAGTTGTTAATACTCTTAAAAATCCTTTTTGTACTTACCAAATACTTAGTATCTGTACTAATACAATGGAGATAAATACAGTATTTTTCTTTTCTTTCTTTCTTTATTTATTTTAATTAATTTTGCCATACAATGACATGATATCACCATGGGTTTACTTAAGCTCCCCCTCCAGAACCACCCTCCCTCCTCCCTGCCTCCTCCCTCCCCCCAGGAAATCTCGATGCACCAGGCCCGAGCATCAATCCTGGGCTGGTGATTGATTAGACATATGATAATTAACATGTTTCAATGCCATTCTCCCATATCATCCCACCCTTACCCTCATCCACAGAGTCCACAAGTCTGTTCTATACATCTGCGTTCCTTTTGCTGTCTTGCATGCTGGGTTCTCGTCACCGTCTTTCTAAATTCCATATATATGCGTTAGTATACTGTATTGTTGTTTTTCCTTCTGGCTTACTTCACTCTGGATAATGGGCTCCAGTTCCTTCCACCTGAGTAGAACTGATTCAAATGAATTTTTTTTAATGCTGAGTAATATTCCATTGTGTATATGTCCCACAGCTTTCTTATCCATTCGTCAGTTGATGGGCATCTAGGTTGCTTCCATGTCCTGGCTATTGTAAACAAAGCAGCGATGAACATTGGGGTACATGTGGCTCTTTCAATTCTGGTTTCTTCAGTGTATATGCCCAGCAGTAGGATTGCTGGGTCATATGACAGGTCTATTTGCAGTTTTTTTTCTTTTATTTTATTAGTTTTGCCAAAAAATGACATGATATCACCATGGGTTTACATATGCTCCCCCTCCTGAACCCCCCTCCCTCCTCCCTCCCCCCTGGAAATCTCATTGCACCAGCCCCGAGCATCAACCCTGGGCTGGCGATTGATTAGACATATGATAATTAACATGTTTCAATGCCATTCTCCCATATCATCCCACCCTTGCCCTCATCCACAGAGTCCACGAGTCTATTCTATACATCTGCATTCCTTTTGCTATCTCGCATGCTGGGTTCTCGTTACCATCTTTCTAAATTCCATATATATGCATTAATATACTGTGTTGTTGTTTTTGCTTCTGGCTTACTTCACTCTGGATAATGGGCTCCAGTTTCGTCCATCTGAGTAGATCTGATTCAAATGAATTTTTTTTAATGCTGAGTAATATTCCATTGTGTATATGTACCACAGCTTTCTTATCCATTCGTCAGTTGATGGGCATCTAGGTTGCTTCCATGTGTGCCGTGTTCGTGGATTGGAAGAATCAATATAGTGAAAATGAGTATACTACCCAAAGCAATCTACAGATTCAATGCAATTCTATCAAGCTACCAGAGGTCTTTTTCAGAGAATTAGAACAAATAATTTCACAATTTGTATGGAAATACAAAAAACCTCGTATAGCCAAAGCAATCTTGAGAAAGAAGAATGGAACTGGAGGAATCAACCTACCTGACTTTAGGGTATACTACAAATCCACAGTCATTAAGACAGTATGGTACTTGCACAAAGACAGAAATATAGATCAATGGAACAAAATAGAAAGCCTAGAGATAAATCCACGCATCTATGGACACCTTATCTTTGACAAAGGAGGCAAGAATATACAATGGAGAAAAGACAACCTCTTTAACAAGTGGTGCTGGGAAAACTGGACAGCCACTTGTAAAAGAATGAAACTAGAACACTTTCTAACACCATACACAAAGATAAACTCAAAATGGATCAAAGATCCAAGCATAAGACCAGAAACTATAAAACTCCTACAGGATAACATATGCAAAACACTCTGTGACATAAACCAAAGCGGGATCCTACATGACCCACCTCCCAGAATATTGGAAATAAAAGCACAAATAAACAAATGGGACCTAATTAAAATTAAAAGCTTCTGCACAGCAAAGGAAACTATAAGCAAGGTGAAAAGACAGCCTTCAGAATGGGAGAAAATAATAGCCAATGAAGCAA
>SRVM01027309.1:0-13010 GCA_007570785.1 Antilocapra americana
ACATCTATCTCCCAGTTTCAGTTCCAAGGGACCCCGAAGTCCAGGTCGCAAATGGGGATGGAATCCTGAGTTCCTCTGCCTTCATTTCCAAGCAGACTCTCTGACATCCTGCAAGCGACTCCAGAGCACTCCCTCGCTCATGCATGCCACGTATACGGACACCCATCATCGCTGGTCAAGAACAGAGGCTCAAGGGGGTCCCTGCCATGATTCGAGGGGATCACGCAGCTTCCCACTAAAACTCGAGAAAAAGTACCATGTCACCCCCTCCGCTGGAGATGAGGACTGATTTCCTTGTGGTGACTTCAACAAAACCTCAGGTTTCTGCTCAGCTAAACGGATGGAGGTTTGACTCCCCCGCTGCACATATCAAAAATCTGCCCAAAAGCCCTGCCTTCATGCAAAGGAGTTCTGAAAATCCAATAGCAAATGCGAGTTGCATACCTCACAATGAGATGAGCACGTACTCTCTTGGAGAAACTCAATAGGAACTGTGATAGCCGAACAAAACTCGAGATGAAATCTCAAGTTCATACCTCAACGAAAGATGAGGATCTGTTCTAGTGTACTGACTCAAAAGGAGCCCTGAGACTCCCTGTGCACATCAAAATGATGACCTGCCTTCCCTGAGGCAACATTCGAGTCTCCCATAGGACCAGGTCGCAGCTCCAGAAGGATCCAAAATTTCCCGCTGCAACTTGAGAAACTACCCACTGTAAGTCGAGAAACAGCCCGCCGCAAGTCGATAAACATCCCACGATGTGCCTATGAAGTCGAAGTGAGGCCTGATTCCCCCTCAGGGACGCTAGAAACATCCACGGCTCCTCCTCGAAAATCCCAAGTTTCCTTGACTTCCCTAAGGCTTAGCGAGAGGTTCCCTGAATTGAAATGGTCGACTTTGAGAGGAACATTATGCTTCCTGCCAGAACTCAAGAACCGAAGAGATTACCCACTCAATGTGAGGTGTGGCTTTTTTCCCATGCAGGGCTTCGCGAACACTCCGACGTTCCCTATCAAATCCCAAGACGAAGCTTGCTTCCCTATATGCACCCCAAGTGGATCTCCAAGATACACATGGTCATGCAAGAAGAACCTCGTGCTCCATGCCACAACTCGAAAGGCCCAGGGTTCTCCACCTTATAGCAAGATTAGTGATGATTTGCCCCTTTCTCATCTCGAACTGACAAACGAGTTTCCTCTCACACCTCAAGAGGCCGCCTCTCTCACCAAGTGAATCATGAGAGGAACCCAGAGCCTTCTGCAGAAATTTCCAAGGACAGCCATTTGCCCCTGCATTTCAGGGAAATCCTGACTCCGCAGCTCCTCTGGGAATTCGACTCAGAACCCGAAGGGAGGCCTCACTGCCTTGCTGCCATCGAGGAAAACCTGTAATTGCCTGCCTCAACAAGGCAGGAGACCTGAAGTCACCCTTTTTTTAAAACAGGAGAGGAAAAGGGAGTGTCATGCCTCACATGAGCGGAGACCTTACTCCCATTTTCAGTTCTAAGGGCCCCCAACGTCCAGATCGTAAATGGAGATTAAACCGTGAGTTCCTCTTCCTTCATTTCAAATGAGACTCTTTGACATCCCGCAAGCGACTCCAGAGCAATCCCGCTCTCATGCAGGTCATGCATAAGGACACCTGACTTCGCTGGTCAAGACCAGAGGCTCACTGAGTTCCCTGCCACAATTTGAGTGGAACTCGCAGCTTCCCATTAAAACTCGAGATAAAGCTCCATATACCCTCTCCACTCGATATGAGGACTGATTTCCTTGTTTTGACTGAAACAAAACCCCAGCTTTCTGCTCAGCTACATGGATGGATGTCTGTGTCCCCCTTTGCACATATTAAAAATCTGTCCAAAAGCCCTGCCTTCATGCAAAGGAGTTCTGACAATCCGAGAGCAAAGGCTAGTTACATCCCTCACACCGAAATGAGCAGGTACTCTATTGGAGAAACTCAATAGGAACCCTGATAGCCCTGTTAAAACTCAAGATGAAAGCTCATGTTCATACTTCAACGAATATGAGGACCTATTCCAGTGCAGTGACTCAAGAAGAGCCCCAAGATGGCCTGTGCACATCGAGATGAGGACCTGCCTTCCCTGAGGCAACATTCGAGGCTCCCAGATGACCAGGTCTCAGCTCTAGAGGAATCCAAATGTGCCCTCTGCAACTCGAGAAATTGCCCACTCTAAGTCGAGAAACTTCCCCCCTGCAAACCGAGAAAGACAGAATATTTCCCTCTCAAAGTGAGATGAGGCCTGATTCCCCTGCAGTGACTCGAGAACCCATCTTGGCTCCTCCTCGAACCTCCCAAGTTGCCTTGATTTCCCTGAGTCTTCACCAGAGGATCCCTGACTTGAAAGTTGCAGATTGAAAGGAACACTATGCTCCCCACTACAACACAGGAAATGAAGTGTTTTGCTTCTCTATGTGACCTGAGACTTTTTTTTAACATACAGCAAGTCCGGAACACTCCCAAGTTACATCTAGAATCTCCCGAGGAAGCTTGACTCCCTTCTTGCCCCTCAAGAGGATCTACAATATACATGTTGTCATTCAAGAGGAACCTCATCCTCCCCACTAGAACTCAAAAGGTGCCATTTCCTCCACCTCATCACAAAATGAGGGATGATGGGCCCCAGCATTGTCTCCAGATGACACACGACATTTCTCTCACACTTTAAAAGGAGGCCTTTCTCACCAATTGAAACTCGAGGGGAGCCCAAAGCTTTTTGCCGCATTTTGAAAAGACAGCAAGTTGCTCCTCAACTTCAGATAAAGCCATATTCTACAGTATTTCTGGGCAGTTGCCTCTGAACATGAAGGAATGCCTTCATGCCTCGTTGTATCTCGAGATAAAGCTCCAATTACCTGCCTCAACTATACAGGACTCCTGACCTTTCCCCCTTTTAAAACACGAGAGGAACATGGAGTCCCATGCCTCAATACGATTTGAGGCCTCACTCCTAGTTTCAACTCGATCGGGACAGCAACATCCGTTTCACAAATGGAGATGGAACCCAAAGTCCCCCCGTCTTAATTTGAAATGAGATCATATTTTATCTCAGAAGCGACTCCAGAGCAATCCAACGTTTCTGCAGTCAACTCTAAATAAGACTTCACTTCCCTTGTCCAGAGGAGAGGCTCACTGAGGACCCCAAAATGACTTGAGTGGGACCCAAAGCTTCCCTCAGAAACTCGAGTAAAAGCACAATGTAACCCCCTCAAATGGAATTGAGGGGGTTATTTCCCTGTGGTGACTTGAACAGAACCCCGGGTTTCTGCTCAGCTACATGGATAGAGATCTGACTCCTCCGATGGACATATCTAAAAAAAGCCCAAAAGCGCTGCCTTAATGAAAAGGAGTTCAGACAACCCAAGAGCAAGGACAATTTACATACCTCACAACGAGATGAACACGTACTCTCTTGGAGAAAATCAATTGGAATGCTGACAGCCCTGTCAAAACTAGAGAGGAAACCTGACGTTCATACCTCAACTAAAGTTGAGACCCTATGCCAATCTAGTGCCTCGAGAAGAGCAGCGAGATGGCCCTCTCACATCGAAACGAGGGCCTGACTTCCCTGAGGCAAAAATAGAGGCTCTCAAAGGACCACATCCCAACTCAAGAAGGATCCAAACGTGCCCGCTGCAACTTGAGAAACTGCCCACCACAACTGGAGAAACAACCCAAGATTTCCATCTGTGTGTGAAATGAAGTCTGATTCCCCTGAAGTGACTCGAGAACCTTCCTCGGCTCCTCCTCAAACCTCCCACGGTGCCTTGACTTTCCTGAGGCCTCATGAGAGTGTCCCTCATTTGAAAGCGGCAGTTTGAGAGTAACACTAAATTTCCCATGACAACTCAAGAAATGAAGAGATTTTCCTCTCAATGTGAGCTGAGTCTTTATTCCTAAGCACCTCCTCCAGAACACTCCTGCATTCCTTCTCGAATCTCAAGAGGAAGCTCGATTCCCTTTATGCCTCCCAAGAGGATTCCCGAGAGATGCATCATTATTCAAGAGGAACCTCGTGCTCCCTGCCACAACTCAAAAGGCATGTGTTGTCCACCTCATCACGAGATGAGGTATGATTAGCTCCTGCTTTGTCTGGAGAGGACATATTATATTCCTCTCACATCTCAAGAGGAGGACTTTCTCACCATCTGAAACTCGAGGGGAATCCAGAGTTTCCTACTGCTTGTCGAAAAGGCAATGTGTTGCCCCTAGATCATATGCACTATATATAATGTCACATCCACTCTTTATTTACTATCACACAATGGTATTTATGACATTATTTCCACTGTATTTTATATCTGTGACATCACAGCCACTGTATCTATAACATTATGCCCACTATGTTTATGAAATCATATCCTCTGTATGTGATACAACAAACACACTGTTTGAAAACAGAACCATTGGATCTGACAGCAAACCCACTATATTTTACATCATGTCCACTCTATTTGTGTCAACACACCTACTGTATGAGTGATATCACACTGATTATATGTATGACATCCTATGTATTATATATGACAACACATCCACTCTTTATGACAACCCACTTTTCCATTTATGGCATTACATCCCTGTATTCATGATATCATATCCAATATATATGAAGTCACATCAATTGAACATGACATCGTATCTTCTATGTATGTGACAATGCTTCCACTGCATCTGTGTCATCACACCCATTCTATTCGTGACCATAACAACTACTCTTTGTGTAAAATCACACTGGGTGAATACATGACATCACAATCACTATAAATGATGTCATATTCACTCTTTGTGACTTCACAATATTTATGACTTCACACTCACTATAACTGATCACATCCACTCTGTGTCATCTCACTCAATGTATAGACAGTATCACACACACTGTATGTTTGACATCACACCCAATATATGTATGGCATCATATGGAGTATATATGACATCACACCCACTCTTTATGACATCACATTCTGTGTATTCATGACATCACACCCACTACATATGACATCACATCCAGTGTAGGTGACATCACAGCCACTGTATATGTGACATACACCCACTATATTTACAATACGATATCCAGGGTATATGACGTCACATCCGCTGTATCTTCCTGCACATGCACTGTACCTATGTCATCACATCCACTGTGTAGATCACATCACACCCACTGTATGTATGACATCACACCCCGATATGTGTGGCATCATATAAATTATTAACACATATATATGGAATTTAGAAAGACAGTAACGAGAACCCAACATGCGAGACAGCAAAAGGAATGCAGATGTATAGAATAGACTCATGGACTCTGTGAATGAGGGAAAGGGTGGGATGATATGGGAGAATGGCATTGAAACATGTTAATTATCATATGCCTAATCAATTCCCAGCCCAGGATTGATTCTTGGGGCTGGTGCATCGAGATTTCCCGGGGGGGAGGGAGGAGGGAACGGGAAGTGAGGGGATTCTGGAGGGGGAGCATATGTAAACCCATGGTGATATCATGGCATTGTATGAAAAAAACAATAAAAGGGAGGAAAGAAAAAGAGAAGAAAAGAAATATAGCAACTAGAAAAAAAAATTATAAACGACATAATGTTCACACTTTATGAGATCACACCCATGTACTTAAGGCATAACAACTACTGCATTCATGATATCACATTCACTGTATTTGTCTAATCACACCGACTGTATATATGACTTCATACCGACGATGTGTATGGCATCATACTCACTATATATGACATTATATTCACTCTTTATGACATCACATGAACTGTATTCTTGACATCACATGTGCTATACATGAAGTCACATCAACTGTATATGACACCACATCTTCTATACATGTGACATCACTTCCACTGGATCCATGTCATCACATCCATTCTATTGGTGACCTCACAACCACTCTATGTATAAAATCACACTGGGTGTATACATGGCATCACATTCAGTATACCTGACATCACATTCACTCTATTTGACATCACAGTATTTATGAATTCACACCCACTATAACTGATCACATCCAATCTGTGTCATCTCACCCAATGTGTACATGGTATCACACACACTGTATGTATGACGTTACATCCAATATATGTATGGAATCATATGGAGTACATATAATATCACACTCACTCTTTATGACATCACATACCCTGCATTCATGACATCACACCCACTATATATGACATCCCATCTAGTGTATGTGACATCACATCCAGTATACATGTGCCATCACAGCCACTGTATCTATGACATACATTCACTCTATTCACAATACCATATCCAGGTTATATGACATCACATCCACTAGATCTTCCATCACATGCCCTGTATCTGTGTCATCACATCCACTGTGTAGATGACATACATCATTTGGGTATGTATGATATCACACCCCAATATCTATGTCATCATATAAATTATAAATGACATCACATCCACACTTTATGACATCACACCTCCGTATTTAAGACATAACAACCACTGTATTCCTTAGATCACATTAACTGTATCTGTCTAATCACACCCACTGTATATATGACTTCATACCCACGATGTATACGGCATCATACTCACTATATAGGACGTTATATTCACCCTTTATGATATCACATGCATTGTATTCTTGACATCAAATGTGCTATACCTGAAGTCACATCAAGTGTATATGACATCACATTTTCTATACATGTGACATCACATCCACTGTATCTGTGTCATCACACCCATTTTATTCATGAATTCATACCCACTCCATGTATGACATCACACTGGGCCTATGTATGAAATCACATGCACAATATATGACATCACATTCACTATTTATGACATCAATACACAGTATTTATGACATCACACCCACTGTATATATGATATCATATGTATTATATATGTCATCACATCCACTCTCTATGACATCAGCCCACTGTATTTATGACATCACATCCACTGTAAATATGATATCACACACAATCTATACGTTATCTCATCCACTTTATGACATCACATCCACTCTACATGTGAAATCACAGGCAATTTGTCTGTGACATCACACTCACTATGTCTATGACTTTATATCTACTAATGAGACATCAGGAGCCCTGTGTGGATGACAACACAACCACTCTATCTGACATCACACACACTCTATCTGACATGATCTCCACTGTATCCTTCCATCAAAACCACTATACGTATGACATCACACCCTCTATATGTATGATATCATATGTACTATATATGTCAACACATCCACTCTTCATGACACCACACCACTATATTTATGACATCATATCCAATGTACTCATGACGTCACCCCCAATGTATATGAAGTCACATCAAAGGTATATGAAATCACATCTTCTCTTCTTGTGATACTGCATCAATCTGAGCCATCAAACCCGCTGTATAGGTTATATGACAAGTACTTTATGTATGACATCATGCTCAATATATCTATGGCAACATATGTGCTCTTTATGACATCATATCCACTCATTATCATATCACACCACTGTATTTATGACGTCACTTGCACTGTATTCCTGCCATCACACCCAATATAGGTGAAGTCACATCAACTGTATATGACCTCATATCTTCTATACAAATAACAGCACATTCAATACCTGTGTCCTCACACTGGGCATATGTATGACATCACATGCACTAGACTCGACAACACATTCACTATTTATGACATTAAATCACAGTATTTATGACATTGCACCCACTCGACTGCATCATCACAACCACTGTCTCGATGATATCACACACACTGTATGTATGCATATCATATCCAATATATGTATGTCATCATATGCAGTATATAGGTTACCCTACCCATTCTCTTGGACATCACACACACTATATCTGACATCCCTTCCACTGTATCTGTGTCATTCAACCCACTGTACAGATGATATCACACCCACTCTATGCCCATCACACCCAGTAACTCTATGACGTCATATGCTCTCTATGACATCATACCCCTCTTTATGACATCACACCCCGGTATTTCAAACATCAAATCAGCTGTATTCATGATATCACACCCGCACTTAGGACTCCATGTCCACGGTATGACATCACATTCACTGTAATTATGACGTCACACCCACTCTATATGATGTCTTATCCACTTTACGACATCACATCCAAGCTGCATGTGAAATCACAGGCAATTTATCTGTGACATCACACTCACTATGTCTATGACATTATATCCACTAATGAGACATCAGAAGCCCTGTGGGAATGACAGCACAACCACTCTATCTGATATCACACCCACTCTATCTGACATGACCTCCACTGTATCTTTTCATCAAAATCGCTATACATATGACATCGCACCCTCTATGTGCATGATGTCATATATACTCTATATGCCATCACATCCCCTCTTTATGACGTCACATCCCAACATTTATGACATCACATCCAATGAACTCATGACATCACCGCAAATGTATATGAAGTCACATCAAAGCTATATGAAATCACATCTTCTGTACTTGTGATACTGCATCAATCTGAGCCATTAAACCCACTCCCTAGGTTAGATGACATGTACCTTATGTATGACATCGTGCCCGATATATCTATGCCGTCATATGGGCTCTTTATCACATCATATCCACTCATTCTCCATCACACCACTGTTTTTATGACATCACTTGCACTGTATTCATGCCATCACACCCACTATATGTGAAGTCCCATCAACTGTGTATGGCATCACTTCTTCTATATACAAAACAGCACGTCCCATACCTGTGTCATCACACTGGGCATATGTATGACATCACATGCACTAGACTCGACATCACATTCACTATTTATGACATTAAATCACAGTATTTATGACATTGCACCCACTCGACTGCATCATCACAACCATTCTCTCGATGATATCACACACATTGCATGTATGCATATCATATCCAACATAGGTATGACATCATACGCAGTATATGGGTTTCCCTATTCTCTTGGACATCACACACACTATATCAGACATCGCTTCCACTGTATCAGTGTCATTCCATCCACTGTACAGATGATATCACACATACTCGATGCCCATCACACCCAGTACCTTCATGACCTCATATGCTCTCTATGACGTCATATCCCCTCTTTTGACATCACACCCCAGTGTTGCAAACATCAAGTCAGGTGTATTCATGATATCACACCCACTCTTAGGACTCGATGTCCACAGTATGACATCACATCCACTGTCATCATGATGTCACACCCACTCTATATGATGTCTCATCCACTTTACGACATCACTTCCAAGCTGCATGTGAAATCACAGGCAATTTATCTGTGACATCACACTCACTATGTCTATGATGTTATATCCACTAATGAGACATCAGAAGCCCTGTGGGGATGACAGCACAACCACTCTATCTGACATCACACACACTCTATCTGACATGATCTCCACTGTATCCTTTCATCAAAACTGCTCTACGTATGACATCACACCCTCTATGCGTATGATGTCATACGTACTGTATATGCCTTCACATCCCCTGTTTATGACGTAACACCGCTACATTTATGACATCACATCCAAAGCACTCATAACGTCACCCCGAATGTATATGAAGTCACGTCAAAGCTATATGAAATCACATCTTGTGTACTTGTGATACTGCATCAATCTGAGCCATCCAACCCACTGTATAGTTTAGATGACAAGTACCTTATGTATGATATCTTGCCGAATATATCTATGCCGTCATATGGGCTCTTTATGACATCATATCCATTCATTCTCACATCACACCACTGTATTTATGACATCACTTGCACAGTATTCATGCCATAACACCCACTATATGTGAAGTCCCTTCAACTGTATATGACATCACATCTTGTCTACAAATAACAGCACATCCCATACCTGTGTCATCACACTGGGCATATTTATGGCATCACATGCACTAGACTCGACATCACATTGACTATTTATGACATTAAATCTCAGTATTTATGACATGGCACCCACTCGACTGCATCATCACAACCATTCTCTCGATGATATCACACACATGGCATGCATGCATAAAATATCCAACATAGGTATGACATCATAGGCAGTATATGGGTTTCCCTACCCATTCTCTTGGACATCACACACACTATATCTGACTTCGCTTCCACTGTATCAGTGTCATTGCAGCCACTGTACAGATTATATCACACCCACTCGATGCCCATCACACCCAGTACCTGCATGAAGTCATATGCTCTCTATGACGTCATAACCCCTCTTTATGACAACACACCCCAGTGTTTCAAACATCAAATCAGGTGTATTCATGATATCACCCCCACTCTTAGGACTCCATGTCCACGGTATGAATTCTAATCCACTGCAATCATGACGTCACACCCACTCTATATGATGTCTCATTCATTTTATGACATCACATCCAAACTGAGTGTGAAATCACAGGCAATTTATCTGTGACAACACACTCACTATTTCTATGACGTTATATTCACTATTGAGACATCAAGAGCCCTGTGTGGATGACAACAAAACCATTATATCTGACGTCACAAACACTCTATCTGACATGATCTCCACTGTATCCTTTCATCAAAACCGCTATACGTATGACATCACACCCTCTATGTGTATGATGTCATACGTATTCTATATGCCATCACATTCCCTCTTTATGACGTCACACCGCTACATTTATAACATCACATCCAATGTACTCATGACCTCACCCCCAGTGTATATGAAGTCACATTAAGCTATGTGAAATCACATCTTCTGTACTTGTGATACTGCATCAATCTGAGCCTTCCAACCCACTGTATAGGTTAGATGACAAGTACCTTATGTATGACATCTTGCCCAATGTATCTATGCTGTCATATGGACTCCTTGTGACAGCATATCCACACATTCTCACATCACACCACTGTATTTATGACATCACTTGCACTGTATTCATACCATCACACCCACTATATGTGAAGTCCCATCAAGTGTATATGACATTACATCTTCTATACAAATAACAGCACATCCCACACCTGTGTAATCACACTGGGCATATGTATGACATCACATGCACTAGACTCGACATAACATTCACTATTTATGACATTAAATCACAGTATGTATGACATTGTACCCACTCGACTGCATCATCACAACCACTCTCTCGATGATATCACACTCATTGCAGGTATGCATATCATATTCAATAGGTGTATGTCATCATATACAGTATATGGGTTTCCCTACCCATTTTCTTGGACATCACACACACTATATCTGACATCGCTTCAACTGTATCAGTGTCATTCCCCCCACTCCACAGATGATATCACACCCACTCTACGCCCATCACACCCAGTACCTGTATGACGTCATATGCTCTCTATATCGTCATATCTCCTCTTTATGACATCACACCCCAGTGTTTCAAACATCACATCAGGTGTATTCATGATATCCCTCCCACTCTTAGGACTCCATGTCCACGGTATGACATCACATCCACTGTAATCATGACTTCACACCCACTCTATAAGATGACTCATCCACTTTATGACATCACATCCAAGCTGCATGTGAAATCACAGGCAATTTATCTGTGACATCACACTCACTACGTCTATGACGTTATATCCACTAATGAGAAATCAGGAGCCCTGTGGGGATTTCAGGACTATCACGCTATCTGCCATCACACCCACTCTACCTGACATGATCTCCACTGTATCCTTTCATCCAAACCGCTATAGGTATGACATCACACCCTCTATGTGTATGATGTCATACGTATTCTATATGCCATCACTTCCCCTCTTTATGACGTCACACCGCTACGTTTATGACATCACATTCAATGTACTCATGACCTCACCCCCAATGTATATGAAGTCACATTAAGCTATGTGAAATCACATCTTCTGTACTTGTGATACTGCATCAATCTGAGCCATGCAACTCACTGTATAGGTTAGATGACAAGTACCTAATGTATGACATCTTGCCCAATGTATCTATGCCGTCATATGGACTCCTTGTGACAGCATATCCACACATTCTAACATCACACCACTGTATTTATGACATCACTTACACTGTATTCATACCATCACACCCACTATATGTGAAGTCCCACCAACTGTATATGACATCACATCTTCTATACAAATAACAGCACATCCCATACCTGTGTAATCACACTGAGCATATGTATGACATCACATGCACTAGACTTGACATAGCATTCACTATTTATGACATTAAATCACAGTATGTATGACATTGTACCCACTCGACTGCATCATCACAACCACTCTCTCGATGATATCACACTTACTGCAGGTATGCATATCATATGCAATAGGTGTATGTCATCATATACTCTATATGGGTTTCCCTACCCATTTTCTTGGACTTCACACACACTATATCTGACATCGCTTCAACTGTATCAGTGTCATTCCCCCCACTCTACAGATGATATCACACCCACTCTACGCCCATCACACCCAGTACCTGTATGAGGTCATATGCTCTCTATATCGTCATATCTCCTCTTTATGACATCACACCCCAGTGTTTCAAACATCAAATCAGGTGTATTCATGATATCACTCCCACGCTTAGGACTCCATATCCACGTTATGACATCACATCCACTGTAATCATGACGTCACACCCACTCTATAAGATGTCTCATCCACTTTATGACATCACATCCAAGCTGCATGTGAAATCACAGGCAATTTATCTGTGACATCACACTCACTACGTCTATGACGTTATATCCACTAATGAGACATCAGGAGCCCTGTGGGGATGACAGCACAACCACGCTATCTGCCATCACACCCACTCTATCTGACCTGATCTCCACTGTATACTTTCATCAAAACCGCTATGCGTATGACATCACACCCTCTATGTGTA
>SRVM01027311.1:0-10359 GCA_007570785.1 Antilocapra americana
TAGGAAGATTTAAAAAACAGGAGTTGAATGTAGATGAGGGATAGAGAAGAGCATTGGAACAGTCGTTTAGTGATCACTGTGCAAGTTTTCAACCCTAGGACTTAACTCGTATATCTGCTTACAAAGACATAATTAAGCAAAAATACTTTCCTTTAAAATTTAAAACATTTATAGAAATATAATACATATGTTATACATACTGTATAATATAACAGGTACATTTTTATAATAGTAAAAAATAACTGACCATTTCCATAATGCATGTTTGGTTCTTTTTTATTCCCTATTTATATGTATTTAAAATAAACAAGTTGTACAACTAACTAAAATAAAAATATGTGTACTATTTCATATGTTCCTTTGTTTATATAAAATGCCTTCTTTCAAAAAAGCATTAAAAAATAAGAAAATCTCAAATATAAATCAGAGAAACCACAAAGATATCAGTATGTGTCCCAGGATTCCTGACTTGTTCATTGCATGCATTTCTATCTGCAGGAGGGTTCAGCATTGCCTCCTGCCTAACCTAGATTATATAATTATCTCTGTGTCTGGTCCCTGGGTGGTGAACCCTTAGTCTCTCAAGAATAAGCAACAGATATGATGTAATTTATCATCTGATATTTCATACAAGTAAGTTGATTGCACATGGAATATAGACCTTCAGAATAGTTTGCCTTTGGTCCCCCTCTACTTTAATGCCCAATATTATACTTATTCAGAAACAGTGAATGGCTCTGATCTGCAGGCATTCCTAATTTCAGGTTCACCAATCCTTATATAGTCACTTTGTTTTCATTCAATACATTAGAAAACAAATGCATACCCATTCACCCTCACACATTTACACAGACACACAAACACTTTCCATTAAAAACTTTAGTTCATGAAACAAAGATTTTGTAAAAACATAAAAAATCTAAACATATTTACATCCCATAGGGATAACTAGGTGTTTTCTATACTATTTGGCTTTTAGTTTTTACATTAAAATGATGTTAGGATTATGTGTGTATACAGGGAAGCCTGACGTGCTTAAATTCATGGAGTCACAAAGAGTTGGACACAGTGACTGAACAGTAGTAAGGCTTTTTATATTATGTCATAATTATAATCTGTTAGAAATAATTTTAATAAATATTTAATTGACATTGGTCACTTCCATTATATGGCAAGATTCATTAGTATAAAAGCAGATGGAGTCACAATGAAATAAAGCCCACAGAGAGTGCAAGAGCAACTAAGAAAACACTAACTTTAAGAAATTTTTTTAAAAAAATTGACATACATAAATACTGAAGAAACACAAATTTGACAAATGAAAAGTCCAAAATTTTTCCATAAATAAGGAGTATTAAACAGAAGTTTAGGATATAAAATTAAACCTGTGGCATTTAGGAAATCATACATATTGCTGGATTGGAAGACAGTATAAATACAAACAGAATCACACAACATTATTCAAATCAATTTTGATTTTCATAAATTATTGTGTAACATTGGGAGGAAAATGTATATGAGCAAATTTTCAATGGAACCATTTTTTGTTTTTACATTTCATCAGAGCCTCTTTCACATCTTTGTTCCGTAGGCTGTAAATCAGAGGATTCAACATGGGAATCACAAAGGTATAAAACAAGGAGGTCATTTTGTCTTTATCTAGAGAGTAGGAAGTACTTGGCCTGAAATACATGAAGAGCAGGGTTCCCTGGAAAATTGCCACAGCAGTTAGGTGGGAGGTACAGGTGGAGAAAGCCTTGAACCTCCCTTCAGCAGAGTGGATCTTAATTACTGCTAGGATAATGTAACAGTAAGACACAAAAAGACCTGAGAGGGTAATTAGTTCAATGAAGCCAAAAATGATAAATATCACTAACTCATTGACCTGCGTATCTGAGCAAGATAGCAAGAGGAGAGGAGGGACATCACAGAAGAAATGGTTAATTTCATTTGACCCACAGGAACATAAGCGGAAAGTTAATATTGTATTTATCGAAGCATCCATAATTCCCACCATATAAACCCCAGCCGTCAGCAGGGAGCACACCTTGCCAGACATCTTGACTGTATAAAGCAAGGGGTTGCTAATAGCCATGTACCGATCATAGGCCATGACTGCCAGCAGTAGACACTCAGAATCTGCAAAGGTACAGAAGATCAGGAATTGCAGAGCACAGCCATAGAAGGGGATTGATTTGTTCTTGAAGAGGAAGCCTGCCAGCATCCTGGGTCCAATGGCTGTGGAATAGCAGAGGTCACTGAAGGAGAGGTGGCTGAGGAAAAAGTACATAGGTGTGTGCAGCTGGGGGTCTGTTCTAACTAAAACGATCATCCCGAGATTTGCAACAAGAATAATGAGATAAACAACCAGAAATGTGGTAAACAGAGTCACTTTGATTACAGGGCTACTACTAATTCCCAAGAGAAGAAATTCTTTCAAGGAAGTGCAATTTTCCCCATCCATTCTTCTTTATTCTTCTTGTAAAAATGCTCCAGAAATGACTGAGACAATGACAGATCGTTGTTTTCACTCTTTTTGAGACAAAATATTATCTGTAAATCGGATATAATTCATTTCAGTACATTTTATTCTAAGAAAATAGCCCATACAAATTTCCTCACTATTTGATTTTAAAAGGTTAAGTGTGGGATGAAAGTCTGACTCTAAATTTGGATGTCATCTATGATGTATGTGACTAGTCGGAACCTTCACTACAGTTCTTTACTGAAAGCTCGTTGCATGTCAAACATAATATGAAAGTAACACTTTAATTAAAGACAAGGTTGGAATATTCAACCTAATATTTTAAAGATACCTATGCAACTAAGAATACAAGTGATTATATTTCTTGAGTACTTAAGAATCATAATGTGTTTATTTGTTCGTTTGTTTGTTCAATCGCTAACGTGTCTGGCTCTTTCAACTCAATGTTGAAGCCTAATATCCTCTTCAGTCCTTGGGATTTACCAGGCAAAGACACTGCAGTGGGTTGCCATTTCCTTCTCTAGAGCATCTTCTGATATCAGGGATCGAACCTTCATCTCCTGAACTGCAGGCGGATTCCTTACCACTGAGCCACTTGGGGAGCCCAGTTTGCTTATTATTGTGTATTAAATAATGACAGAATGAACTTATCCCTGGTTTTGAAAAAAAGGAATGACTTGGTATTGTTGTCTCTGTTCTACTTTTTAATGTAGATATTGAGCATTAGATAAAATTTAGTAAAATTTTCTCTAGAAATATTTTCCTGCTTGGCCACATTATTATTACTTACGTGCAGGAGTAGTCTGGTGCCAAAGGACATGTCTCTTGACCAGATAAATAAAAATTCTAGAAACAAGCAGAAACAAGGCATTTTAGCAATGCATTTTCATCCCTTTAGATTCTAACCTGGCTTGTTCATTAAAAATAGTTGGGACCAAAGTAACAAACATATATTTGATATAAGCTTCTGTTTGTGTGTATGTTTGTATATGTGTGCATGTGTGTGCTTGTGTGTGTATGCACTCTGTTGGTATATGAGAACTGGAGTATGAATGATGAACTGATTTTGTTTTAGATGAGTAAATATGATATGTGTTTTTTATGGATTGAATTTGCACAAATTATTAATAGTATTAGTATTGTAATAAGTCATTATGCACAGAGGCAAAGAATTTACCTGCAATGCAGGAGACACAAGTTCAATCTGAGGCTCAGGAAGATCCCCTGGAGAAGAAAGCAGCAACTCACTCTAGTATTCTTGCCAGGAAAATCCCATGGACAGAGGAGATTGTTGGGCTACAGTTCTTGCAGTCACAAAGAGTCAGACATGACTTAGTAGTTGAGCACACACAACACACACAACATGACACTTTTTACTGTTAAAATATTAAAAAAAAAATCTTAAGGCTTAGTTATACCTGTTCACAGTGCTTAAAGCCAATGTTCCCCCTTAATTTTGTCTGAGACATACATATGTAAAATTGTTTGCTAATCAAAATAAACCTGATTTGCCATGCTTTAATAAGAACTACAATGGGGGACAGATGTACACCCATGGCTGATTCATGTCAGTGTATGGCAAAACCACCACAATATTGTAAAGTAATTAACCTTTAATTAAAATAAATAAATTAATTTAAAGAAAGAAATGCAATGCTTTTTCCATTAGATTACAGATTATTAACCAAAGGAAATAAGTAAATAAAGTGTTCATTTAAAAGTCTCGAAATAGTTGATTCCTTACTTCTTGAAATTTAAAGTTCTTATTCTTCATTCTTCAAATCTGGCAACTCAGAAACCTACCTGTGATGAGCAAGTTCTCCTGGGCTTGTCTCTGGCAGGTGAGTGATATAGACAGAGAACACTTAATTTTTACTTAGTGACAGTTGGGACTTAAATCTCTAAGGCATTTGCCCTCACTCATCTGTGTTATGCAAGCATGTGATTAGATTTCTTGTTTTGTATTTTCCCCCATGAATGTTGTAACAACTTTAGAAAAGGCCGAACTTTAATTCTTCACACTTGAAGCTAATTGATCATATCAGGAAGGTTAAATGATTTTTTAGTATGATTTATTGTTACCCAGAATCTACATCATCTTCCTCCAGTCAAATCAGACATATAATAAAATTCAAATGGACTCTCCACTTAATTATTATTATTTCTCTTGTTAAATTTATGAAATTAATAGATTTATTACATATAGTGATTATTTATTAATTTCTTTGCTCTTAATTATTTTTAATGTTTCTTTATTGCCTAAACAATCTTCTTCATCTTCTTACTTTGGAATATAGCAGTCTTTCATTGGTATGTTATTAATCAATATCTTTTTTTCCCTCATTAACTGTCTGTGATTTCATTTCTGAAGTTGCATGTTATCCAGCAAGATTTCAATTATTTGTATAATTTCACACATATAAAATCATTTATTTTTATTCTCTAAATGGATTCTGCAGGAAGAAAAAAAGTGAATTTCTAGATCCAGTTCTAAACTAATTTGATTCATCAGAACACCATTGAAATCCTCAGTTACTTAGTTTCTTTGATGATCTTACACTAGAGGTTTATCTTCAGTTTATTATGATGATGATATTAAAGAGTTATCAAGTTTCATCTTATAGTTTCACTATGTTTAGGGAACCAAAACCAAAATATTTTTATAAATAAATATATTGATGAAATGATGTGCATTTAAGTTCCCTTAATCGTTTTATTAATCTCTACATCAAAGGACGATACAACAATAACTGTTCAGAGACATATCTGGTACTCAAGTGATAAGCTAATAGCTGAAGGTAGAGCAGATTTCTGTATATGACTTTATTCTGCAACTTTGTTGAATTTATTGATGAGTCCTAATAGTTTTCTTTTTTGCTGATGTTTTTAGGATTTTCTACATACTGTATTATGAATCTTCAAGTAATGATGTGTGTGTGTGTTTGTGCTCAGTAGTGTCTGACTCTTTGTGACACAATGGACACAGGTTCCTCTGTCAAGAAGCCTGTCAGGTTCCTCTGTCCATGGGATTCTCCAGACAAGAATATTGGAGTGGGCTGCCATTTCCTTCTCCAGGTCAAGTAATGATAATTTTATTTAAACTCCCTTTTTCAATTTTGATTTCTTTTTTTTCCTTGTCTTGTTGCTGTAACTGGGATATTCAGTATTATACAGAATAAAATTGATGAGAATGAACATCCTTGTCTTACTACTGATCTTAGATAAAATGCTGTCAGCTTTTCATTGTTGAGTTTGATATGATTATAAGTTTGTCATATATACCCTTTATTGTTTTTTGAGCTATGTTCCCTTTATAACAACTTCAACATCATATGTTGAATTCTGTCATTACCTTAATTTGCATGTATTAAGATGATCATATGAGATGATTTTTATTTTATTTTATTTTTACATTATCGTGTTGGTTTTGCCATACATTGACATGAATCTGCCATGGGTATACATATGTTCCCCTTCCAGAACCCCCCTCCCACCTCCCTCTCAATTCCCTCTCTCTGGGTCATCCCGGTGCACCAGCCCTGAGCCTCAAAACTTGACTGGCGATTGATTTCACATATAATTTACATGTTTCAATGCCATTCTCCCATATCATCCCACACTTGCCCTCTCCCACAGAGTCCAAAAGACTGTTCTATACATCTGCGTTTCTTTTGTTGTCTCACTTACAGGGTTCTCATTACCATCTTTCTAAATTCATATATATGTGTTAGTATACTGTATTGTTGTTACTTCACTCTGGATAATAGGCTCCAGTTCCGTCCACCTGAGTAGAATGATTCAAATGAATTCTTTTTAATGGCTGAGTAATATTCCATTGTGTATATGTACCACTGCAGTCTTATCTATTCGTCTGTTGATGGACATCTAGGTTGCTTCCATGCCCTGGCTATTGTAAACAATGTGGCAATGAGCATTGGGGTACACGTGGCTCTTTCAATTCTGGTTTCCTCGGTGTATATGCCCAGCAGTGGGATTGCTGAGTCCTATGGCAGTTCTATTTTCAGTTTCTTAAGGAATTTCCACACTGTTCTTCATAGTGGCTGTATTAGTTTGCATTCCCACCAGCAGTGCAAGAGGGTTCCCTTTTCTCCACATCCTCTCCAGCATTTATTGCTTGTAGACTTTTGGATGGCAGCCATTCTGACTGGTGTAAAGTGGTACCTCATTGCGGATTTGATTTGCATTTCTCTGATAATGAGTGATGTTGAGCATCTTTTCATGTGATTGTTAACTATTTGTATGTCTTCTTTGGAGAAATGTCTGTTAAGTTCTTTGGCCCACTTTTTGATTGGGTTGTTTATTTTTCTGGAATGGAGCTGCTGGAGTTGCTTGTATATTTTTGAGATTAATTGTTTGTCCTTTGCTTCGTTTTCTATTATTTTCACCCATTCTGAAGGCTGCCTTTTCACCTTGCTTTTCGTTTCCTTTGTTGTGAAGAAGTTTTTAATTTTAATTAGGTCCCATTTGTTTATTTGTGCTTTTATTTCCAATATTCTGGGAGGTAGGTCATAGAGGATCCTGCTTTGGTTTATGTCAGAGAGTGTTTTGCCTATGTTTTCCTCTAGGAGTTTTATAGTTTCTGGTCTTATGCTTAGATCTTTGATCCATTTTGAGTTTCTTTTTGTGTATGGTGTTAGAAAGTGTTCTAGTTTCATTCTTTTACAAGTGGCTGTCCAGTTTTCCCAGCACCACTTGTTAAAGAGATTGTCTTTTCTCCCTTGTATATTCTTGCCTCCTTTGTCAAAGATAAGGTGTCCATAGATGCATGGATTTATCTCTGGGCTTTCTATTCTTTTCCATTGATATATATTTCTGTCTTTGTGCCAGTACCATACTGTCTTAATGACTGTGGATTTGTAGTATAGCCTAACGTCAGGTAGGTTGATTCCTCCAGTTCCATTCTTCTTTCTCAAAATTGCTTTGGCTATACAAGTTTTTTTGTATTTCCATATAAATTGTGAAATTACTTGTTCCAATTCTCTGAAAAAGACCTCTGGTAGCTTGATAGGAATTGGTAGCTTGATAGGAATTGCATTGAATCTATAGATTGCTTTGGGTAGTATACTCATTTTCACTATATTGATTCCTCCAATCCATGAACACTGTATATTTCTCCATCTATTTGTGTCATCTTTGATTTCTTTCATCAGTGTTTTATAGTTTTCTATATATAAGCCTTTGGTTTCTTTAGGTAGAAATACTCCTAAGTATTTTATTCTTTTTGTTTTGATGGTGAATGGAATTGTTTCCTTAATTTCTCTTTCTGTCTTCTCACTGTTAGTGTATAGGAATCCAGTGGATTTCTGTGTGTTGATTTTGTATCCTGAAACTTTGCTATATTCACTGATTAGCTCTAGTAATTTTCTGGTAGAGTCTTTAGGGTTTTCTATGTAGAGGATCATGTCGTCTGCAAATAGTGAGAGTTTTACTTATTTTCCAATCTGGATCCCATTAATTTCTTTATCTGCTCTGATTGCTGTGGCCAAGACTTCCAAAACTATGTTGAATAGTAGTGGTGACAGTGGGCACCTTTGTGTTCTTCCTGACTTTAGGGGAAATGCTTTCAGTTTTTCACCATTGAGGATAATGTTTGCTGTGGGTTTGTCATATATAGCTTTTTTTATGTTGAGGTATGTTCCTTCTATTCCTGCTTTTTGGAGGCTTTTTATCATAAATGGATGTTGAATTTTGTCAAAGGCTTTCTCTGCATCTATTGAGATAATCATGTGATTTTTATTTTTCAATTTGTTAATGTGGTGTATTACATTGATCGATTTACGAATATTGAAGAAACCTTGCATCCCTGGGATAAAGCCTACTTGGTCATGATGTATGATCTTTTTGATGTGTTGTTGGATTCTATTTGCTAGAATTTTGTTAAGGATTTTTGCATCTATGTTCATCAATGATATTGGCCTGTAGTTTTCTTTTTTTGTGGCATCTTTGTCGGGTTTTGGAATTAGGGTGATGGTGGCCTCATAGAATGAGTTTGGAAGTTTACCTTCGTCTGCAATTTTCTGGAAGAGTTTGAGTAGAATAGGTGTTAGCTCTTCTCTAAATTTTTGGTAGAATTCAGCTGTGAAGCCATCTGGTCCTGGGCTTTTGTTTTTTGGAAGGTTTCTGATTACGGTTTCAATTTCCGTGCTTGTGATGGGTCTATTAATATTATCTATCTCTTCCTGGTTTAGTCTTGGAAAGTTGTACTTTTCTAGAAATGTGTCCATTTCATCCAGGTTGTCCAGTTTATTTGCATATAGTTGCTGATAATAGTCTCTTATGATCCTTTGTATTTCTGTGTTTTCTGTTGTGATCTCTCCATTTTCATTTCTAATTTTGTTCATTTGATTCTTCTCCCTTTGTTTCTTGATGAGTCTGGCTAATGGTTTGTCAATTTTATTTATCTTCTCAAAGAACCAGCTTTTGGCTTTGTTGATTTTTCCTATGGTCTCTTTTGTTTCCTTTGCATTTATTTCTGCCCTGATCTTTAAGATTTCATTCCTTCTACTAACCCTGGGCTTCTGCATTTCTTCCTTTTCTAGTTGCTGTAGGTGTAAAATTAGGTTATTTATTTGACTTTTTTCTTGTTTCCTTAGGTAAGCTTGTATTGCTATGAACCTTCCCCTTAGCAGTGCTTTTATAGTGTCCCATAGGTTTTGGGTTGTTATGTTTTCATTTTCATTCATTTCTATGTATATTTTGATTTCTTTTTTTATTTCTTCTGTGATTTGTTGGTTATTCAGCAGCGTGTTGTTGAGCCTCCATATGTTGGCATTTTTAAATGCTTTTCTCCTGTAATTGATACCTAATCTCACTGTGTTGTGGCCAGAAAAGATGCTTAGAATGATTTCATTTTTTTTTTGAATTTACCAAGGCTAGACTTATCGCTCAGGATGTGATCTGTTTTGGAGAAGGTCCCGTGTGCACTTGAGAAAAAGGTGAAATTCATTGTTTTGGGGTGGAATGTCCTATAGATGTCAATTAGGTCTAACAGGTCTATTGTATCATTTAAAGTTTGTGTATCCTTGTTAATTTTCTGTTTAGTCGATCTATCCAGTGCTGTGAGTGGGGTATTAAAGTCTCCCACTATTATTGTGTTATTGTTAATTTCGCCTTTCATACTTTTTAGCATTTGCCTTACATATTGTGGTGCTCCTATGTTGGGTGCATATATATTTATAATTGTTATATCTTCTTCTTGGATTGATCCTTTGATCATTATGTAATATCCATCTTTATCTCTTTTCACAGCCTTTATTTTAAAGTCTAATTTATCTGATATGAGTATTGCCACTCCTGCTTTCTTTTGGTCTTTATTTGCATGGAATACCTTTTTCCAGCCTTTAACTTTCAGTCTATATGTGTCCCTAGGTTTGAGGTGGGTCTCTTGTAGACAACATACATAGGGGTCTTGTTTTTATATCCAATTGGCCAATCTTTGTCTTTTGGTTGGGGCATTCAGCCCGTTTACATTTAAGGTAATTATTGATAAGTATGATCCCATTGCCATTTACTTTATTGTTTTGGGTTCGAGTTTATATACCCTATCCAGTTTTCCTGTCTAGGGAAGATCCTTTAGAATTTTTTAAATTCTTTAAATGTTGGAATTCACCAACAAAGCCATATGGTCCTGGACTTATTATCTTTTGGGGACACATTAGATAGCTGATTCAATTTCTTTATTACTAATTTGTCTATTCAGATTTTCTATTTTTTCATCATTCAGTCTTTGTAGGTTGTTTTGCTCTAGGAATTTAACAATTTCTTCTAAGTCATATGATATTTTTTGGAGGGGGGAGGGAAAGAGACGCATATTATTCATGGTAGTTTCTTATGATCCTTGGTTTTTTTTTTTT
>SRVM01027343.1:0-13274 GCA_007570785.1 Antilocapra americana
CACCTCCCAGAATATTGGAAATAAAAACACGAATAAACAAATGGGACCTAATTAAAATTAAAAGCTTTTGCACAACAAAGGAAACTATAAGCAAGGTGAAAAGACAGCCTTCAGAATGGGAGAAAATAATAGCCAATGAAGCAACAGACAAACAATTAATCTCAAAAATTTACAAACAACTCCTGCAGCTCCATTCTAGAAAAATAAACAACCCAATTAAAAAGTGGGCCAAAGAACTTAACAGACATTTCTCCAAGGAAGATATAAAAATGGCTAACAAACACATGAAAAGATGCTCAACATCACTCATTATCAGAGAAATGCAAATCAAAACCACAGTGAGGTACCACTTTACACCAGTCAGAATGGCTGCCATCCAAAAGTCTACAAGCAATAAATGCTGGAGAGGATGTGGAGAAAAGGGAACCCTCTTACACTGTTGGTGGGAATGCAAACTAGTACAGCCACTATGGAAAACAGTGTGGAGGTTCCTTAAAAAGCTGCAAATAGACCTGCCATATGACCCGGCAATCCCACTGCTGGGCATATACACCGAGGAAACCAGAATTGAAAGAGCCACGTGCACCCCAATGTTCATCGCTGCATTGTTTACAATAGCCAGGACATGGAAGCAACCTAGATGCCCATCAACTGACGAATGGATAAGAAAGCTGTGGTATATATACACAATGGAATATTACTCAGCATTAAAAAAAATTCATTTGAAGCAATTCTACTCAGATGGACGAAACTGGAGCCCATTATCCAGAGTGAAGTAAGCCAGAAGCAAAAACAACAATACAGTATATTAACACAAATATATGGAATTTAGAAAGACAGTAATGAGAACCCAACATGGGAGACAACAAAAGGAACACAGATGTATAGAATAGACTCGTGGACTTTGTGGATGAGGGTAAGGGTGGGATGATATGGGAGAAGGGCATTGAAGCATGTTAATTGTCATGTGTCTAATCAATCGCCAGCCCAGGATTGATGCTCGGGACTGGTGCAGCGAGATTTCCCGGGGGGGAGGGAGGAGGGAGGGGGGTTCTGGAGGGGAAGCATATGTAAACCCATGGTGATATCATGACAATGTATGGCAAAAACAATAAAAAAAAAGAAAGCTATGGTGCATATACACAATGGAATATTACTCAGCCATAAAAAAGAATCCATTTGAATCAGTTCTACTGAGGTGGACGAAACTGAAGCCTGTTATCCAGAGTGAAGTAAGCCAGAAGGAAAAACAACAATACAGTATACTAATGCATATATTTGGAATTTAGAAAGATGATACCGATAACCCTGTATGTGAGACAGCAAAAGAGACACAGATGTATAGAACAGTCTTTTGGACTCTGGAAGAGGGCAAGGATGGGATGATATGGGAGAACGGCATTGAAACATGTAAACTATCATATGTGAAATGAATCGCCAGCCCAGGTTTAATGCATGATACAGGGTTCTCAGGGCTGGTGAACCGGGATGACCCAGAGGGATGGAATCGGGAGGGAAGTGGGAGGGGGATTCTGGAAGGGGAACACATGTATACCCATGGTGGATTCATGTCAATGTATGGCAAAACCAACATAATAATGTAAAGGAAAAAATTAATTAGTTAAAAAATAATAAAATAAAAAGTTTAAAAAAGCATGCATATGTTTGACTTACAGGGAAAAGGTAGTAAAATCTGATGTGAATATGCTTTCTGAATATTAGAAATAATTTCTATGATGTATCCAAATTTCAATAGAAACATTAGAATTAAAGGATAGTCACAATACAATTTAGAATCATCTCAAGGTTTCAGGTGACCTGTCCCCAAGTTGTCTGACTCAGTGTGCGCTGATATAACAGAATACCATAGACTGGGTGACTTAAATAACAAAAATTTATTTATCACAGTTTTAGAGGCTGGAAATCCAAGATCAGAGCATCAGCATGGTCAAGTTCTTGGTGGAAGCTCTTTTCCTGGTTACAGGCAATTATCTTATTGCCATATCCTCACATATTAGAAAGCAGAGACGAAGCTATCACATGCTTTGTTTTATAAATGCACTAATCCTTTTATGAAGGCCCCAAACATGTCTGAATTACTCCTAAAAGTCCCCATCTCTAAATACTATCCCATTAGGGATTAGAATTTCAGCATATGGATTTTGGGGGGAACACATACATTCAGTCTATAGCAGAACTGATGCATTTTGGGTTAAGCATGTGGGAAGACAAATGTGGAGAATGTTGTTCTTTAGCCAGAAAACTGTGCGGTCATAAGAAAAGTAATTATGAATAAAATGAAGAGCCTAGAAATCAACTTTTTACATATGGAGAAATGATTTTTGATGAGGGTACTAAGATCATTTAGTGGAGAAATGACAGTCTCTTCAACAAATGCTGATATTAAAACTCTATATCCAGAGACAAAAGAATGAAGTTGGGTTCTTACCCTACACCATATACAAAATTATGTCAAAGCAAATTAAAGACCTAAATTTAATAGCTAAAACTGTAAAACTCTTAGAAAAAATGTAGGGGAAAATCTTTATGACATTGGATTTGGCAATGCTTTCTTGGACATGGCTCCAAAGCAAAGGCAGAAAAATAAAAGCAGATAAATTGAATTGATAAAAAATTATCACATCAAAGTAAACAATAAACAGTGAAAAGTCAACCTATGATATTCGAGAAAATATTTGCAAATTATATATATGGTAGGGGGATATTATCCAGAATAAACACAGAACTCTTATTTCTTTATAGAATATATGTATATTTCAAATGGCTACCAATCATATATAAAAAAGCTCAATACTACTAATCATTAAGGAAATGCAAATCAAAGCCATATGATACTCTTGGCATCCATTAGGATGGTTACTATTTAAAAAGAAATACTCAGAATATAACAAGTGTTGGCAAGGATGTGGATAAATTCAAACCCTTGTGCATTGTTGAAAGGAATTAAAATGATGCATCCACTATGGAAAACAATAGGATGGCTCCTCAAAAAATTAAAACATGGAATTAATATATGACCCAGCAATTCCAAATCTGAGTATATATAAAAATAATTGAAAATGAGGTCTTGAAGAGATGTTTGCATGCTCATGTTCGTAGCAGCATTATTCACGAGCCAAAAGATGAAAGCAACACAAGTATACATTAATGGATGAACAAAACAACACATACATACAACAGAATACCATTTAGGTTTAAAAAGAAAGTAAATTAGGACATATGTTACAATATGAATAAAACTTGAAGTTATTATGCTAAATGAAACAAGTCAGTCACAAAAGATAAACAATGCTTGACTCTCCTTTTAGGAGATATCTAAAGTAGTCAAATTCATAGAAACAGAAAATAGAATTGTGGTTGTTAGGGGCTGGGAAGAGTGAGAAATTGGGAATTGTTATGTTGTATGTATTATGTATGTATTTCTATATTTAAGGTGGCTTATTTAATGCAATAATTTAATGGTCTGTACACCTGGTCTTTTAGAACTATAGATGATGCCAACCACCATTTTGTTCCTGAGAACAAATCTGTATTAAGAAAATGATTCTGAGGGGTGAGATTGAATAAACTCTCTCAGCAAAAGTTGTCAGCTAGCATTGCTAGCTATCTCTTGTTTTACTTGGCATTAAGAAGAAGATTAATTTTATTCCACTTCAACTATTCAATTGTTGGCTTGATTTTCATTCCAGGTTCTGAGCTTGTCACAGGTCATACTTATTATTTCACTTCTATGTAATTCAGGGATGCTTGTAAGGAATAAGAAATATGTTTTGGCAAGTTTGTTCTTGAATATCTTTATAACATTAATATATTTATTTTAAGGAATAATATTGTTTTACATTTTCTTATCAATTCATAAATAAGGGATAAAAATAACAGTGAATAATATAGTTTTAATAAATAAAAACTGCATTAATAATAGTGCAAGCAGTTTTTATGAATATAACAATTGATTTTCTCTTTTCATTTTAGAAAGATATCTATTCTTTATCACATGATGGTTCTGAAAGAATGGATAAACGATGCCAGTCATTCACTAGTAAGTTTGCAATAATATAACTATAGATGTTGTCCCTTCTAATGTTTTCATCATGGTGACATTAACCATATTTTCTGTCATATGCAATGTGATGGATGTTCAGATGAATGTTTCCAATTTCCAGTAGTTCCAATAATTGATCATTTTGTTAACAATGTAACACTCAGAAATGCTCTATCAAATTAATTGATGAAAGCCTCACTTGCCTAGTTTTTACTCATAATTTAAGGTTTCAAAGTATTTTTTAAGTTAAAAATTAGAAGTCAATTTTCAATATTGTCTCTGGCCTCTTGTGTGAATTTATTATATATGCACATATCAATATTCTAAGTCAGTTGGAAATAGTGGGTTTGTTTATTTTTAGAAATTCTAAAAATACTTGATGGAACTTAATTATGTGTGTATAATGAAACCATTAACCACAGGATACTTCCTCTAAAATAATTTGACTAAAACAATTAAATTCTCTAACCTACTATAGCCTTAGTTGATAAACCAACAGTGATCCTGCCTTTAATGTTTTTTATTTGGGGTTCTTCTGTGGCTTCAACCTCTGGGTCAGAAAGATTCCCTGGAGAGGGGAATGGCTACCCACTCAAGGATTCTTGCCTGGAGAATCTTATAGGTATCAAGGCTCATCGTTTGAACTTTTATGCTAAATTTATTCTATTTATTTTCCTATTCATGTCAACCCATTCTAATCTGATTGACAAACATGCATATGTTCAACTAATTTAAGTTCAGCTCAAGCAGTTAATTTAATTTAGTTCAGGATCACAGCCTTAGTTACATGTGGGCCTGTTAGTTTCACTCTCATTCCCTGTTGAAAACTACATCCTGAACAGTGGTCAGTTGTCCTATCTTTCAGTGACTTCAGAATAAATGATATCATGTGCCTGCATTTAACTGGTACGTTTTCAGTCTTATAACAATGAATATTGTTGTAAGCCATTGTTACAAAAGGAATTTGGTAAGAATTGTGAATAAATAAGTGTAAAACCAATGTTATTTAGCATGCCTCATTACTATGCCTTTGCATAAAGGGGCAGATGACACTTATATGTTTTATGAACATGGAAATTATTTTATCTATAATATTCGGATCCTAACAGCAAATGTGCTGACAAGAAACATTATTTTGCCTAATTTAAAAGTTGTATTTATAGACAATGGTCTGCTTTGGATGTCTTTATTGTTCAAAGACTATACAGTTAAAGTTTTTTCATCTGAAATTGTGAACTTGGCGTTATTATGCAGGATTTGGGAATATGTTTGAACTTCTTCTCTCTCCTCTGTGACATTAGTCAGTTATTCAAAAGTTCAGAGAGAGTGACATTTATTTTCTTTGATAAAAGTCTGATGCAAAATGCATTTGTGTTTACTGAAATTTTAATGGTTTGTGTACCATTCTAGAAGACCTTTTTTACTGCACCCCCTTGATTGTGTTTATGCCTAGATTGTCTTTTTCCCCAAATTGGAAAAATATGACAAAACACATAAGTCAATGGATACTTTTGTTCAGTCAGTCAGATGGCTGTTTTGGCCTTTTTCAGTTGCTTCTATCTTAAAAGATATTTCTTGCCATCTGGCCAATTAAACAGCTCTTCCTTTCATATTAGAAATCTCAGACACATAGATGAATTTGAAAAAAAATCCTTCCCAATATTCACTATTACTTTTCTCTTCAACCAATAAATTAAAAAGAGGGAGCAAAAATCAACTGGTTAACCATAACCTTGTTCTTCTCACCTCCTATATGAGAAGAAACAGAACACTTCACTTTCTTGTTATATATATTTATTTTTTGTTTCTTCCTCTTGATATATTATTTAAAGGGAATTCTTTCCTGATGATTACCTTAAAATTGGAAAGGACCTCCATTAGTCCTAAAATATGGAGTAAAATACCCTAGTGCTTTTCAAAAGTTAATTCCTTCATCAACATTTGAAAGATAATTTTTGAAATTTTATGTACAGAATGACAAGTTTTCCACTTGAAATTCTGGGTTGTAAATAATTTATAGTCCTTGGAGAAGTAAATGGAGATGTAATGAGTGGCAGATGAAAGGAGTATTCTTCATTTCTTTTATATCCTTTAAAAGGGGAGTGTTTATAATTTCCTTTAGGCAACTAGGAACTCCTCTCACAATAGCTTATTATCTACATCACATTATGTTGTCAAAGAAAGAATCAGTGAGTGTCCATAGTATGGTGGATGAAGGTTTTCTAATATGCAGTCTTCATTGCCAGACTTGCCAGGAATATCAGCAATTAGCAATTCCTAAAGAAGAATGTATTTCAGTCTTTACAAATAATACTGATATTAAAAAGCCAGGATAACCTTTCTTTTTTGCCCCTGGATTGCTATTTACTGGTTATTTATGTAGCTTCTTTGAAAACTGTTTGAAATTTCATGTATATTAAATGTGATCATTATTTTAAAATTCAAACTTCATTCTAAGCATATCCTCATTATCTCTATTAGTATCCTTCTAGAGGAGGGGAATAGGCATAGGCACAGGTTTTAGAGGTGCACCTCTGAATGGTGGTGACATTCTTTTATTGATATACAAGATTGATATGGGCTTTTCACTGAATTCAGAATTAAAATATTTTCCTAAGCTTATTCCCTATTCTTTGCCTCCCTGACCCAATTTATGAATATATCAGGGCAACGAGAGGACACTAGATTTTTGTATAACTAAATCTAACTCAGTGTACATTGAGTTACACAGTATAACTAAATGTAACTCAAAGTTTTTCCTCTTTTATTTTCCTTTAGTTACAATCTTAGTGTAAGTAATTCTGATAAACTTTGTTGCTCTTCATTTTTTTCCACTTTTCAGCAGTGCCTTCTGGTATGAAATACAGTCGTTCTAAGTCAGAAGGTTATATAACTTCCTGGAAGGCTAGCAGTGTGGAATGGGTAAATGAAGATGAACCAGACCAAGATCAAATATTTTGAAGCTGGTGATTTGTTGATTTCTCCTGGAATTCCTAGTTATTGGTTCGGCTAATTATTAATTCAATAAGTATTTGCTTAGTTTATTATATATGAGTAATTTCCTATGTGTTGGATGAATAATGGTAATGAAGTTATAATAATCTGTAAAACTGATTTGTAAATATAATAATTTGTAAACGTAATAATTAGTAAGTTTAATTTTATATATGTCATACATTATTTTAAAATTAAATTCCGAGTATGATTTTTACACAAAATAGAAAGACATAAAAATGGAGACATCTTGACTAGTAGCCATGATAATCATTTTATTGTACTCATCATTCACTGAGACACTTTTGAACTTGTAAATTCACTTTTTAGTCTTTACAGTTAAAACTTATAAGATCAAATAGTAGTAACTCAGAAAAGATAATCAAAATTAAAAAAAGTGTATAAAATAAAGTCCAAGAGAAAATGCTGAAAGACTTTAGCACACTCTGAAAGAAAGATCATCACATTTATGAGAAGAATATTACAGAAGAAAGAAAGAAAGATCAACACATTTGTGAGAAGAATATTATGCAAGACATAGACAAATTATTTTCATTAATCCATGGCAACTTCTCTGGCTGCTCAGATGGCAAAGAATCTGCCTGCAGTGCGACAGATCTGGGTTTAATCCCTTGGTCAGGAAGATCACCAGGGGAAGGAAATGACTACCCACTCCAGGATTCTTGCCTGGAGAAATCCAAGGACAGAGGAGCTTGGTGGGCTACAGTCCATGAGGTTGTGAAGAGTCAGATACGACCATTAACAGCAAAGGAAATGTTGAAGAATATCTGAGTTTTATATGGAAGTTTTAGAATTAAAAAAAAAAGTTATAGCAGTGAAAAAAGAAGAGCTATTGTCAAGAGAATCCCTACATAACTGGAGATAGTCAAGTTAACTGTTCTTGAATTAAATTCTAGAAATAGTAAATATGATTTTTGAATACTTTAAAGCAAAATATCTCCCTTATCCTGCCATTTTCTTCTTCTGTATTATATTGCAATATATATTTTAACATCTTTATTTAAATATAAATTCAACATCAGCATCATAATCATCAAGAAAGAAAACCAAATTGAGTGACAAGAAAGTTTATCTCCTTTGCTTTGTTTCTTTATTTTTCATGGAACACTTTATAGTTTGCTCAGCTCCATTTTGCTATCACTAGGCAGATGATTCTGTATCGACAGAAGAACCATTAAGAAGTTCATCCAAAACTCAGCATTTCTAAAACTATGGGTCTATGTTTATCTTTAAAGAATTGTAGAGAAAAAATAAATTTGTTAATTATGAAAACTGAAAATTATCTAGAGTGAAATATACATGCTAATGGTCTTCCATATTAAGGAAACAGAATACCTTCTCATAAATTTTAAGGATGGCATGAAATTCCATCATAAAGTAATATGCCAAAGCATTCTTGCTTCCATTACCCACTCTAGTTTGTACCTCTGCCTTTCTTCCCCCAGTGTGTTATATTTACATTCTTCTAATACATAAGAAGCCTCCATATTAGGGCCTCCCTGGTAGCTCAGTTGGTAAAGAATCTGCCTTCAATGCGAGAGACTGGGGTTTGATCCCTGGGTCAGGGAGATCCTTTGGAGAAGGAAATGGTAAGCTACTCCACTATTCTTGTCTGGAAAGTCCCATGGACAGAGGAGCCTGGTGGGAGCCTCTTTGGGGTTGCAAGGAGTCGGACATGACTTAGCAACTAAAGCATCATGTTACATTTTAAACATACTGCATTTAAGCCACTAAACATGATAGGAATGATTTCTTTTAATGGATTATGTCTTAGTAATTTAAATAGATTTCACTTATTTAAGTGTAATGCTTCATTGTGTTCAATAGAAAAGAGATCATGTATTAACTCATTACTCTAATAAAATGCTCTATGAGTTGTTTTTACTTGAATAAACCTAAATCTTACAATGATATCTATTAAAGTCAATTTCTGTGTAAGATATCACATCGTGCACGTTTATGTGAACACTTTGAAACATAGAATATATATGAGTGTTTCTTGTGTACTTAGTCTCTCAGTCATGTCTGACTCTTTGTAACCCCATGGACTGCAGCCCAACATGGGATTCTCCAGGCAAGAATACTGGAGTGAATTGCCATTCCCTTCTCCAGGGGATTTGCCCTACCCAGGGATCGAACTCGGGTCTCCTGCATTACAGGTGGGTTCTTTACCATCTGAGCTACCAAGGAAGCCCATTTCTTATTAATATTTAATAATTAATAATAAATTATTATTTATATTAATTAGTGATAGTTGATTCTTTATAATGCCATTGTAATTCCTGAATATAAATGCTTCTACTGATACTTCACATTGTGTGATTCTTTTCATTTCTTCTTTAGTTGATATTGCACCTCTTGTTTAGAAGAGAAAGTTACCTTTATTGGGACAAAACTTGAATGGCATGATCAAGACATAAAGTTTTATCAAATTCTCACAGAAGTAATTATTTCTCACAGATATAATTCAAAAGTAAAGAGTCTATGTTAAGTTTGAGAGTTTGGATAAAATGGGCAGGATTAACTTTATGTCAAACATTCTTGGTTATAGAATATTGATCACTGAGAAACTCTTCTGTATCTATAGAATATTTCTATCTAGGTACTTACTCTATCTTTTAGAATGTAAGACATCCATTTTTTCATTGAGATAAATTATTTTTCATCTCATATGCTAATAGTTACACTTTGAAATGTTCCTATTTCTTAAAGGATGTGTTGAAGAAAATATCTGACTGATTGAATAGAAAGAGGTTGATAATAGCCAAGTAAAAATATCACCTGCTATCATGAAAGTTTACATGCCATTTGCAAAGCAATCACAGAAAATAATTACACAATCAAAAACATGCCCTTATCATGGAGTGCATCTTGTCCTGCACTCTAGCTGTCAAGAGAGTTTTCTGAGTTCCCATATATGGCTTCTGTATGCTATGGGGACATGTATAAAATGTTAATGTCTCCAGTCCTCAAAAGACTTCTAAGGCCAAGAAGAAAAATATTCATTTGATAGCAAGATACTTTAAAGGTACATTTTTAGGTGATTTCTGAGTAGAGAGACTTAGTCTGAGATTTAAAGAAACAAATAATCATGGAACACATAACACACACACGTATATGTGTGTACATGTATATATATAATATATATATATATATAATATATATATATATATATATACAGTACTAACTGCTTGGGTTTTTCTGAATGATTAATGAACTGTTCTGTAGCATGATGTCTATCAGGAGAAATGGATATATGCAAATAATTCCAATCTAGTATAAAATGTAAGTGACATAAAAATGATATGGGCAAATCTCTAAGAATCTGAGAAATTACTGATGTATATTTGAAAGAAAATTGTTCCAGTAATAATGACTTACTGTAATGGACAGGATGTAACATGGCAGATAGTAGGTCATTCTACATTTTTGGTGGGGGGTGATTTAAACAAAAACTCAAAGGTGGGGAGGAGAAACAGGTCCAACTTCAGTCTAATGAAGATGAGAAACAAACTTGCATTGGATGGTGTGTGTGTGTGTGTTTCCTGTGGTGTATTACTTAATAATTCTGTTTGCAATACCCAAATTATCAGCTGCCAACTCAAATCATTTCTGTGGTATTTAGCATATATAGTTTCCACATGAGTAAGTAATATTGACTTAAATATAAATTATTGCATAATAAATGTTCTTTGTGGGAATCATCAGTGTTTTATTTCCTCATATTCTATTAGAGAGGCAGACAAATAATACGAATAACAATGAACTAGAAGTCAAGAGAAGTGTATCAGTTAAAGCCTTATTTCCTTTTTTTTAATCCCAGGAGTGATAGTGCACTTTATTAACAAAATAATACTGCACAGGCAAAATCATACGTCAGTGCCAACACATATACATATGTGCTTCCACGTGTAGCACTAAGGCATATTTCAGACAAAACAGTAGGCACCAAGTTCACAAACTAGACATCGTTCACAATCCTTTGAAAGTTTTTCTTCAGGTTAGTTTAATACCTTATTTAACAGTTGTAACAAGAGCCTTGCTTTCTGACATTGGCTAAATCGTATTTTCTTATTGAGCCATAATTTCTGTCTCTTTATCTTCCAAGAATTTGAAGAAAACATCAGATAATAAATAAAAATATATTGCCATGTCTAAAACAAAGTACACATTTTTATATAATATAAAATTTATGTTACACTATAGAACTTAAAAGAACCTTTGCAGTGTATAAATTGAGTTAAATCTCAGTAAAATGAACTCTAAGGAACTGCTAAAATTATTTCATTTTTTTCAGAATTTTATTGAATATGAGTTACCATGAAGTGGAGAAGGGAATGGCAACTCATTCCAGTATTCTTGCCTGGAGAATCCCATGGACAGAGGAGAGCCTTGTGGGCTGCAGTTCATGGGATCGAAAAGAGTTGGACACTACTGAGCGACTTTCACTCACTCACTCATTACCATGAAGTGAAAGTTACTCAGTCGTATCTGACTCTTTGCGACTCCATGGACTATACTATACAGTCCATGAAATTCTCCAGGCCAGAATACTGGAGTGAGTAGACTTTCCCTGCTACAGGGGATCTTTCCAACCCAGGGATCGAACCCAGGTCTCCTGTAGTACAGGTGGATTCTTTACCAACTGAGCCACAAGGGAAGCCCAAGAATACTAGAGTGGATAGCCTATCCCTTCTCTAGCAGATCTTCCTGACCCAGGAATCAAACCAAGGTCTCCAGAATTTCAGGTGACTTCTTTACCAACTGAGCTAACTGTGTCATTAATTAAAGTTTATAATCTTTCCTTCGTATTATTTTGCCAAATTTTCAGGTTCTGAATATATTATTGTATCAATCAAATTTCTCTACTGATTTTTATTTCAAAATATATCATGGTATATCTTAAAACTGTTAGCTGGAGGAGAAACTAAGATGGCGGAGGAATAGGACGGGGAGAACACTCTCTCCCCAATAAATATACCAAAAGAACTTTTAAAGGCCGAGCAAACTCCAAAAAACAGGAACTGAATGCTGGCAGAGGACATCGGGCATCTGGAGAGGCGACCCAGTGCCGACGGGAGGAGGTAGGACAAAAGAAAGAAAAGAAAAAAAAGTAGAGGGAGAGACAAAGAGCTGGGGACGGGTTCCGTCCCGGAAGGGGAGTCTGGAATAAAGAGGAAAAAAAAAAAAAAAGAGGAGAAAGGTTTCTGAATACCAGGGAGCATTCTCTCTGGCAGATCTGCGGTGGATCTTGGAGAGCAATATAGCTGAGAGCAGAAGCAGATTAATAGCTAAGCCCTGCAAGGTTCGTCTCTAGCTACAAGGAACAGCCGAGAGCAGCAGCACAGCCGAAGCAGACTGCTCCTGCTCAGGGAGGGGCGGGCCGCGGGCTCAGGGAACGGAGCAGCCTGAGGGACCTAACCTCCCAGGAAAAGCTCCCTCTCCCCCCCAGGTCCGTGCACAAAACAAAGGGCGGTGAGGAGTCAACAGAGAGGCTGGGCAGCTGAGGGCTGCGGACCGGCCCAACCCCCGCCTGAGAGCAGTGGGCATAACCCAGCCCCGGGGAGGCTAACCAAGACTTCTGGGGATTCTGGACAGATCGGTGCTGTATACACCTTAGAAGGAGTGCTCAGCTGCACGCCGAGAAAACAGAGCGGCCGGGCCGGGAGAGAGGAGAAGCCCCACTCCCCAACTGCTGGGCAGACGACAGAGAGCCTGAGCAGAAGGGGCGGTGGAAGCCCTCTCATCAGGAGCAGGGCAAACTCCAAAATTAAATCTCTACTGGTAGATCAGACTGCATAGAAAAGAGACTGTAGGACTGTGAGAAGGACAAGCCTAACCAAGAAGGCCTGCTTAGCTGCACGCTGAGAAAACAGAGCGGCTGGGCTGGGGGAGAGGAGAAGCCCCACTCCCCAACTGCTGGGCGGACGACAGAGAGCCTGAGCAGAAGGGGCGGGGGAAGCCCTCTCACCAGGAGCAGGGTAAACTCCAAAATTAAATCCCTGCCGGTAGAACAGACTGCATAGAGAGCGGCTGGGCCGGGGGAGGGGAGAAGCCCCACCCCCCAACTTTGCTGGGCGGACGACAGAGAGCCTGAGCAGAGGGGGTGGGGGAAGCCCTCTCACCAGGAGCAGGGCAAACTCCAAAGCGCTGAATAGACACTTAAAAGACCAGCAGACAAATGAATTTTTTTTTT
>ML662815.1:8057-36383 GCA_007570785.1 Antilocapra americana
TCCAAGATCAACTAGACTCCCTAGCAGAAGTAGTCCTTCAAAACAGACGAGGCTTAGATCTTCTCACCTCAGAACAGGGAGGTATCTGCCTTGCCTTACAGGAAGGCTGCTGCTTCTACGCCAACAAATCCGGCATTGTCCGATATAAAATAAAAAGGCTACAAGATGATCTAGAAAAAAGAAGGAAAACTTTAATAGAGAATCACTTTATGACAGGCCTTCATGGACTACTCCCCTATGTCCTTTCCCTTCTTGGGCCCCTGATCACTGTCCTCCTGCTTCTCACCTTTGCCCCCTGGGTTCTGAGGCGTGTCACGACACTTGTCAAAGACCACCTTAACGACATACTAGGGAGACCCATCCAGATTCACTATCACCAGTTGGAAATGCTCGACCATGGGAATTATCAAGGCCCTCTCCCACGGGAGCTGCATGATTCTCGAGAGTCTGCATTGTGGCCCAGTTGCTGCAATGGACACCGCTAGGTGCACGACAAAGTACCGCAAGGAGGGGCCTCCACCAAAGAGGACACTCTCGAGCCTCCTGCGAGGTAAGCCAGCTTGCATGGAGGTTGATAACCAGATCCTCCCCTGCAAAAAAGGGTGCCCATTAAGCTCTATGCAGAGCTCAGGATGAGCTTGGCCACTGCCTCCCCTAGCCGGTAAATGTCCAAAAAAAACCAGACTTCTCGCCTTACAAAACAAAATTGGAGGAGATGTTGGGGCCAGGCTGGCTGATGCGATCAGCCAGAGCCATTACAGTCTGAATACTGCAAGACTGCTGCCATATAAGGCGCTGATTATATGCCAGCTATACATTCGGCTGGCAACTCACCAAAACAATCATGCGGCGAACATATATCCGACAGGCCAATCGTACACAAGACACGTATTCCTTACATGACCGTCAGAACTCCCCCATTCCTTTTCCCACTCCCTCCCCACATCCCCATATATAATCGCCTTGCGCTCAATAAAGTTTGCAGCATTATCAGAACCTTTGTCTTGCTGCCGTTCTTTGCACCTCTTGTCCCACACCTTTCCTCCATTTTCAGGTGGATTCGGAACCCCCGTCAATTGCTCTGCGGGCCAGAGCGACTGCGTCCAGCTAGCGGCCGGAGCACTCTTAGGACTCCATGTCAACGGTATGACATCACATCCACTGTAATAATGACGTCACACCCGCTCTATATGATGTCTCATCCACTTTATGACATCACATCCACGCTGCATGTGAAATCACAGAAAATTTATCTGTGACGTCACACTCACTATGTCTATGACGTTATATCCACTAAAGAGACATCAGGAGACCTGTGGGGATGACAGTACAACCACTCTATCTGACATCACAACCACTCTATCTGACATGATCTCCACTGTATCCTTTCATCAAAACCATTATACGTATGACATCACACCCTCTATGTGTATGATGTCATACGTACTTTATATGCAATCACATCCCCTCTTTATGACGTCACACTGCTACATTTATGACATCACATCCGATGTACTCATGAAGTCACCCTCAATATATACGAAGTCACATCAAAGCTATCTGAAATCACATCTTCTATAATTGTGATACTGCATCAATCTGATCCATCAAACCAACTGTATTGGTTAGATGACAAGTAGCTTTTTTATGACATCATGCCTAATGTATCTATGCTGTCATATGGGCTCTTTATGACATCATATCCACTCATTCTCATATCACATCATTGAATTTATGACATCACTTGCACTGTATTCATGCCATCACACCCACTATATGTGAAGTTCCATCAAATGTATATGACATCACCATTTCTATACAAATAACAGCACATCCAATACCTGTGTCATCACACTGGGCATATGTATGATATCACATGCACTAGAATCGACATAACATTCACTATTTATGACATTAATTCGCAGTGTTTATGATATTGCACCCACTCGACTACATCATCACAACCACTCTCTCGATGATATCACACACATTCCATGTATGTATATCATATCCAATACATGTATGTCATCATATGTAGTATATGGTTATCCATATCCATTCTCTTGAACATCACACACACTATATATGACATCGCTTCCACAGTATCAGTGTCATTCCACCCACTGTACAGATGATATCACACCCACTCTATGCCCATCACACCCACTACCTGTATGACGTCATATGCTCTCTATGACGTCATATCCTGTCTTTATGACACCACACCCCAGTGTTTCAAACATCAAATCAGCTGTATTCATGATATCACACCCACTCTTAGGACCCCATGTACGTGGTATGACATCACATCCACTGTAATCATGACGTCACACCCACTGTATATGATGTCTCATCCACTTTATGACATCACATCCAAGCTGCGTGTGGAATCACAGGCAAATTATCTGTGACATCACACTCACTATGTCTATGACGTTATATCCACTAATGAGACATCAGGAGCCTTGTGGCGATGACAGCACCACCACTCTATCTGACATCACACACACTCTATCTGACATGATATACACTATATCCTTTCATCAAAACCGCTATACGTATGACATCACACCCTCTATGTGTATGATGTCTTACGTACTCCATATGCCATCACATCCCCTCTTTATGTCGTCACACTGGTACATTTATGACATCACATCAAATGTACTCATGACGTCACCCCCAATGTATATGAAGTCACATCAAAGCTATATGAAATCACATCTTCTGTACTTGTGATGCTGCATCAATCTGAGCCATCAAACCCACTGTATAGATTAGATGACAAGTAGCTCATGTTTGACATCGTGCCCAGTGTATCTATGCCGTCACATGGGCATTTTATGACATCATGTCCACTCATCCTCACATCACACGACTGTATTTATGACATCAATTGCACTGTATTCATGCCATCACACCCACTATATGTGAAGTTCCGTCCACTGTATATGACATCACATTTTCTATACAAATAATAGCACATCCCATACCTGTGTCATCACACTGGGCATATGCATGACATCACATGCACTAGACTCAACATCACATTCACTATTTATGACATTAAATCACAGTATTTATGACATTGTACCCACTCGACTGCATCGTCACAACCATTATCTCGATGATATCACACTCATTGCATGCATGCATATCATATCCAACATAGGTATGACATCATGCGCAGTATATGGGTTTCCCTACCCATTTTCTTGGACATCACACACACTATATCTGACATCGCTTCCTCTATCAGTGTCATTCCACCCACTGTACAGATGATATCACACCCACTCGATGCCCATCACACACAGGACCTGCATGACGTCATATGCTCTCTATGACGTCATATCCCCTCTTTATGACATCACACCCCAGTGTTTCAAACATCAAATCAGATGTATTCATGATATCACACCCACTCTAAGGACTCCATGTCCATGGTATGACATCACATCCACTGTAATCATGACGTCACACCCACTCTATATGATGTCTCATCCACTTTATGACATCACATCCAAGCTGCGTGTGAAATCACAGGAAATTTATCTGTGACATCACACTCATTATGCCTATGATGGTATATCCACTATTGAGACATCAGGAGTCCTGTGGGGATGACAGCACAACCACTCAATCTGACATCACACACACTGTATCTGACATGATCTCCATTGTATCCTTTCATCAATACGGTTATACGTATGACATCACACCCTCTATGTGTATGATGTCATACGTACTCTATATGCCATCACATCCCCTCTTTATGACGTCAGACTGCTACATTTATGACATCACATAAAATGTACTCATGATGTCAAAACCAATGTATATGAAGTCACATCAAAGTTATATGAAATCACATCCTCTATACTTTTGATACTGCATCAATCTGAGCCATCCAACCCACTGTATAGGTTAGATGACAAGTACCTTATGTATGATATCGTGCCCAATATATCTATGCCGGCATATGGGCTATTTATGACATCATATCAACTCATTCTCACATCACACCACTGTAATTATGACATCACTTGCACTGTATTCACGCCATCACACCCACGATATCTGTAGTCCCATCAACTGTATATGGCATCACATCTTCTATATAAATAACAGCACATCCCATACCTGTGTCATCACACTGGGCATATGTATGACATCCCATGCACCAGACTCGACACCACATTCACTATTTATGACATTAAATCCCAGTATTTATGATATTGCACCCACTCGACTGCATCATCACAACCACTCTCTCGATGATATCACACACATTGCATGTATGCCTATCATATCAAACATAGGTATGACATCAGGCGCAGTATATGGGTTTCCCTACCCATTTTCTTGGACATCACACACACTATATCTGACATGGCTTCCACTGTATCAGTGTCATTCCACCCACTGTACAGATGATATCACACCCACTCGATGCCCATCACACCCAGTACCTGTATGACATCATATGCTCTCTATGGCGTCATATCCACTTTTTATGACATCACACCCCAGGGTTTCAAACATCAAATCAGATGTATTCATGATATCACACCCACTCTTAGGACTCCATGTCCACGGTATGACATCACATCCACTGTAATCATGACGTCACACCCACTCTATGCGATGTCTCATCCACTTTATGACATCACATCCAAGCTGCGTGTGAAATGACCGGCAATTTATCTGTGACATCACACTCACTATGTCTATGACGTTATACCCACTAATGAGACATCAGGAGCCCTGTGGGGATGAAATCACACCTACTCTATCTGATATGATATCCTCTGTATCCTTTCATCAAAACCGCTATTCGTATGTCATCACACCCTCTATGTGTATGATGTGATAAGTACTCTATATGCCATCACATCCCCTCTTTATGACCTCACACCGCTACATTTATGACATCACATCCAATGTACTCATGACGTCACCCCCAATGTATATGAAGTCACATCAAAGCTATATGAAATCACATCTTCTGTACTTGTGATACTGCATCAATCTGAGCCATCAAACCCACTGTATAGGTTCAATGACAAGTACCTTATGTATGACATCGTGCCCAATGTATCTATGCCGTCATATGGGCTCTTTATGACATCATATCCTCTCATTCTCACATTACACCACTGTATGTATGACATCACTTGCACCATATTCATGCCATCACACCCGCTATATGTGAAGTCATATCCACTGTATATGACATCACATCTTCTATACAAATAACAGCACATCCCATACCTGTGTCATCACACTGGGCATATGTGTGACATCACATGCACTAGAGTCGACATCACATTCACTATTTATGACATTAAATGACAGTATTTATGACATTGTACCCACTCTCCTGCTCCGGTCACTAGCTGGGCGTAGTCGCTCTTGCCGACAGAGCAATCAACGTGAGCTCCGAATCCACCTGAAAACGGATGAAAGGGTGATGGGACAAGAGGCGCAAAGAATGGCAGCAGACAAAGGTTATGATCAAGTTGCAAAACTTTATTGACCGCAAGGTGATTATATATGGGAAGGAGTGGAGGGAGTGGTAAAAGGGAGAGGGGAGTTCTGATAGGCATGTAAGGAATACGTGTCTTGTGGGCGATTGGCCTGTTGGATATATGTTCACCTCATGATCCTTTTGGTGATTTGCCAGTCGAATGTATATCTTTCACGTAATAAGCGCCTTATATGGCAGCAGGCTTGGAGTGTTCCGACCATAATGGCTCTGGCTAATCGCCTCAGCCGACCGGGCCCCAACATCTCCTCCCTTTTTGTTTTATAAGGCGAGGAGTCTGGTTTTGTTTGGACATTGACCGCCTACGGGAGGCAGAGGCCCAGCTCCTCCTGAGCTCTGCGTACGGCTTAATGGACACCCTTTTTTGGAGGGGAAAATTTTGGTGTCAACCTCCATGCAAGCTGGCTTACCTCGCAGGAGTCTCGAGAGTGGCCTCTTAGGTGGAGGTCCCTCCTTGCGGTACTTTGTCGCTCACCTAACTGTGTCCATTGCAACTGGGCCGCAATGCAGAATCTCGAGAATCATGCAGCTCCCATGGGAGAGGGCCTTGATAATTTTCATGGTCGAGCATTTCTAACTGGTAATAGTGGATCTGGATGGGTCTCCCTAGTTTGTCGTTAAGCTGGTCTTTGACAAGTGTTGTAACACAACTCAGAACCCAGGGGGCAAATGTGAGAAGCAGGAGGACAGTGATCAGGGGCCTAAAAAGGGAAAGGAGTAGGGGAGTAGTCCATTAAGGCCTGTCAGAAAGGGATTCTCTATAAGCGTTTTCCTTCTTTTTTCTAGATCTTCTTTTAGCCTATTTATTTTATCTCGGACAATGCCGGAATTGTTGGCGTAGAAGCAGCAGCGTTCCTGTAAGGCAAGGCAGATACCTCCCTGTTCTGCGGTGAGAAGATCTAAGCCTCGTCTGTTTTGAAGGACTACTTCTGCTAGGGAGTCTAGTTGATCTTGGATATCACTAATGGTGCTGGATATGGCCTGGACATCATCAATGAGCTGCTTAGAGAGCTGTGAATATGAATCAACTGCGTATCCTAGGCCTGCAGATCCCGTAGCTATCGCTCCAGAGATTCCTAACCCAGCAAGCAAGGGGATTATGGCTAGGGCTCTTTTGTGCCGTCCCGCAAGGTGGTCAAAACGGGAACGGAAACGGGCTCATTTCCTGGAATGATATCTATGTCTGGCAGCAGGGTGGCTAGGACGCAGAGCCCTGTCCATGAGGGGGGAAGGGCGGTATAGGCTTGATTGTTTCTGCAAACGAATGCCTTTCCTGGTCCAGGGCATAGGAGGCTGGTGTAGCTAGAGGTATAGTTAAACACAGAGCTACAGTTGGTAAAGGCAGCGAAACCAATGGGGATATCTGTGGAATCATTGTGCGGGTGTTTGAAGATGCACGGGGAGAATGAAAACAGTGTAGGTTGGACCCTGAAGGGCAGGCCGAGAGTGCAGTTTTGGTCAATAGTGTTGAGGTCTGATGTATTAACGGAGACAGCCAGGGGCATGGGCGTGCCTTGGCTGAGACATAGCCAGCAGTCTTGGGCTAGACTGGGGTTAGAGATGTTAAGCGCCCGGTGGGTGGCTGTCAAAATGTCTATTGTTCGAAAGCGAGGTGTTTAAGGAAGGCGCTTTCGCTTTCTCCAGAACCAAAAAGCCGTTCGGCCAGTTTTTGTAAGTGACTAATGAAATCACTATATGGCTCATCATGGCCCTGTCTGATCTTTGCAAGGGAGGTGGTGGCAGCGCCTTTGTGGGGAAGGCGTTTCCACGCTTTAACACCTGCTGACTGAATTTGTGTTAGTAACCTGGGGGGAAATTGAGGCTGTTTTTCCTTACGTTGGTAGGGGTCAGAGCCAAGGAACTTTTTGAGAGTCCAACCTTTTGAGGAGGCCTTACGCGAATTGTGTTCAACAAACTGTTTGGAAGCCTCTTCATATTCACTTTTCCAGAGTATAAAATCACCGCCGCTTAGGGCAGCCTTGGCTAGGAAGAACCAATCATTGGGTGTAAGCCATCGATCACTAAGGTTTTCAATCAGGACAACAGTGAAGGGGGCAGTGGGGCCGTAGTTGGCCACTGCCGCTTTGCCCTTTTCTAGCGTTTTTAAGCTGAGCTTTTTGTAAGTATGGGGGGATGGTGGGACCGGGGGCTCATCATCGTCAGAAGCTGAGTGTTCTGAGTCTTCTTCATCATGATCACTAAGTGGGGGGTCGTGAGCACTGGGCTCAGGTCTTTGAGAGTCTGTCGCCTCAGGAGGTGGAGGCTGAGCCTGGCTCCTAGTTACTGGGAAGGCTAAGAGCTCTTGGGGGGCAGAGACAGTCAGGTCGGCGAGTTCTTTGGCTACCGCTTTAACCTCTCGGATGAAAATCTGGGCTTCTTGAAGGGAAGTTGTTTGGGGTAGGGGAGTTTGGTTGATGGGTGGAGGCTCAGTGTTATGCAAAATAGGAGCTGGAAGGCGGGCTGTGTTGGGAGTGGTGGGCGTAACTGGGTGGGTGGGAAAATATGGCGGTGCCAGAAAGGGCAGGAGCGCAGAGCTGTGTAAGATGGCGGCTGAACAGGGCGGAGGCGCGGAAGTGGGCGGCGGTGGAGAGGCATTAAGCGTGGGCTTGTTTAAAACAACGGCTGTGTTGGGAACGGAAGGGACAGAGGAAGAGGGAGGCCAATCAGGGCCTTTATAGTGGGCTGCCTCATCTTCTAGATTAGCTCGGTCAGCAGGGGGCAGCTGATCGTCTGTGTCCATGCTGGTTATTCCTTTTGGGTCTTTAAGATCGGGGTATATAGCAGTAGGATTTGGATTTGTCTCAATATTGATAGAAATCGAGGGACAGTTTGAGAGGGCCCGTGAGTGGGGGGCGAGTAACGGTAGTGGCGCTGGAGTTATTTGGGTGTATGCGGTCGCTTTGTATAAGATCTTGGGTAGAGGGCGCTCTAGAGGAGGGACTGAAGTGGCGGGAAAGGATTCTTTGTCCTTCCTGACAAAGGTGCTGAATGTCTGGGGTATGGCCCTGGTTGGTGAGAATAACTTTTATAAGATTGTAGTAGTTAAAGGGGGTGATAGGCACAGTCTGGGAACCAAAGACACGATAATAGTCATTAAGGCAATCTCCGACACGATTCCACATAAGAGTGTCGATAGTACCCTCTTGAGGGAACCAGGGGCAGGTCTTAAAAATAAAATGAAAAAACGAAACTAAATCTTTTTTACGAACCTGAATTCTTCGCACCTTGAGGGATTTTTTAAGCTGGCTAATAAAAACATCATCTTTCGAACATGCTTGTCCCATGATTAATACTTACCTGACCGAATGCCGCCATCGAGGGGGGGGACTCTCTCCAGAGTCGTCTCAGGAGCGGGTAATCGTGGTGCTCCTTGGTGGGACTGGTCAACGGGGATGGCGGTCCATCCAAGCGGTTTTCGGGCCCAACGTTGGGAATCACTTGCTCCGGCCGCTAGCTGGGCGCAGTCGCTCTGGCCACAGACCAATCAACGTGAGCTCCGAATCCACGTGAAAACGGAAAAAAGGGGGGTGGGATAAGAGGCGCGAAGAACGGCAGCAAGACAAAGGTTCTGATCAAGCTGCAAAACTTTATTGAGCGCTAGGGGACTATATATGGGGAGAAGAGGAGGGAGTGAGAAAAGGGAAGGGGGAGTTATGATGGGCATGTAAGGAATACGTGTCTTGTGGGTGATTGGCCTGTAGGATATATGTTCGCCACATGATTCTTTTGGTGATTTGCCAGCTGAATGCATAGCTGGCACGTAATAAGCGCCTAATATGGCAGCAGGCTTGGAGTGTTCCGACTGTAACGGCTCTGGCTGATAGCCTCAGCCGGCCGGGCCCCAACACTCAACTGCATCATCACAACCACTCTCTCGATGATATCACACACATTGCATGTATGCATATCATATCCAATATATGTATGACATCATGTGCAGTATATGGGTTTCTCTACCCATTCTCTTCGACATCACAAACACTGTATCTGACATCGCTTCCACTGTATAAGTGTCATTCCACCCACTGTACAGATGATATCACACCCACTCGATGCACATCCCACCCAGTAACTGTATGACGTCATATGCTATCTATGACGTCATATTCCCTCTTTATGACATCACACCCCAGTCTTTCAAACATCAACTCAGGTATATTCATGATATCACACCCACTCTTAGGACTCCATGTCCAAGGTATGACATTCCATACACTGTAATCATGAAGTCACACCCACTCTAAATGATGTCTCATCCACTTTATGACATCACATCCAAGCTGCGTGTGAAATCACAGGCAATTTACCTGTGACATCACACTCACTATGTCATTGATGTTATATCCACTAATGAGAAATCAGGAGCCATGTGGGGATGACAGCAAAACCACTCTATCTGCCATCACACACACTCTATCTGACATGATCTCCACTGTATCCTTTCATCAAAACCGCTATACGTATGACATCACACCCTCTATGTGTATGATGTCATACGTACTCTATATTCCATCACATCCCCTCTTTATGACGTCACACCGCTACATTATGACATGACATCCAATGTACTCATGAAGGCACCCCCAATGTATATGAAGTCACATCAAAGCTATATGAAATCACATCTTCTGTACTTGTGATACTGCATCAATATGAGCCTTCCAACCCATTGTATAGGTTAGATGACAAGTACCTTGTGTATGACATCGTGCCCAATGTATCTATACCGTCATATGGGCTCTTTATTACATCATATCCACTCATTCTCATATCAAACCACTGTATTTATGACATCACTTGCACTGTATTCATGCCATCACACCCACTATTTGTGAAGTCCCATCAACTGTACAGGACATCACATCTTCTAAACAAATAACAGCACATCCCATACCTGTGTCATCACACTGGGCATATGTATGACAGCGCATGCACTAGACTCGACATCACATTCACTATTTATGTCATGAAATCACAGTATTTATGACATTGCACCCACTCGACTGCATCATCACAACCATTCTCTCGATGATATCACACACATTGCATGTATGCATATCATATCCAACATAGGTATGACATCATATGCAGTATATGGGTTTCCCTACACATTCTCTTCGACATCACACACACTATATCTGACATCGCTTCCATTGTATCAGTGTCATTCCACCCACTGTACAGATGATATCAGACCCAATCGATGCCCATCACACCCAGTACCTGCATGAAGTCATATGCTCTCTGTGACGTCATATCCCCTCTTTATGACATCACACCCCAGTGTTTCAAACGTCAAATCAGGTGTATTCATGATATCACACCCACTCTTAGGACTCCATGTCCTCGGTATTACATCACATCCACTGTAATCATGACGTCACACCCACTCTATATGATGTCTCATCCACTTTATGACATCACTTCCAAACTGCGTGTGAAATCACAGGCAATTTATCTGTGACATTACACTCACTATGTTTATGACGTTATATCCACTAATGAGACATCAGTAACTCTGTGGGGATGATAGCACAACACTCTATCTAATATCACAAACACTCTATCTGACATGACCTCCACTGTATACTTTCATCAAAACCTGTATACGTATTACATCACACCCTCTATGTGTATGATGTCATACGTACTCTATATGCCATCACATCCCCTCTTTATGAGGTCACACCGCTACATTTATGACATCACATCCAATGTACGCATGACGTCACCCCCAATGTATATGAAATCACATCAAAGCTATATGAAATCACATCTTCTGTGCTTGTGATACTGTGTTGGGTCCCGGCCGGCTGATGCTGTCAACCAGAGCCATTAAGGTCGGAACACTGCAAGCCTGCTGCCATATAAGGTGGTGATTACGTGCCAGCTATAATTTCGGCTGGCAAATCACCAAAAGGATCATGCGGGGAACATATATCCGACAGGCCAATCGCCCAAAAGAAACATATTCCCTACATGCCCGTCAGAGTTCCCTCCTTAATTTTCCCACTCCCTCCCCTCCTCCCCATATATAATCGCCTTGCACTCAATAAAGTTTTTCAGCTTGATCAGAACCTTTGTCTTGCTGACGTTCTTCTAGTCTCTTGTCCCACACCCCCCCACTTTCTTCCGTTCTCAGGTGGATTCAGACCCCCGTTGATTGCTCTGCGGGCCACAGCGACTGCGCCAAGCTAGCGGCCGGAGTAAGTGGCTCCCAAAGTAGATCTCGAACCCACGACCCTGAGATTAAGAATCTCATGCTCTACTGCATCAATCTGAGCCATCCAACCCACTGTATATGTTAGATGACAAGTACATTATGTATGACATCGTGCCCAATATATCTGACATGATCTCCACTGTATCCGTTCAGCAAAACCTGTATACGTATGACATCACACCCTCATGTGTATGATGTCATACGTACTCTATATTCCATCACATCCCCTCTTTATGATGACACACCGCTACATTTATGACATCACATCCAATGTACGCATGACGTCACCCCCAATGTATATGAAGTCACATCAAAGCTATATGAAATCACATCTTCTGTACTTGTGATACTGCATCCATCTGAGCCATCCAACCCACTGTATAGGTTAGATGACAAGTACCTTGTGTATGACATCGTGCCCAATATATCTATGCCGTCATATGGGCTCTTTATGACATCATATCCACTCATTCTCACATCACACCACTGTATTTATGACATCCCTTGCACTGTATTTATGCCATCACACCCACTATATGTGAAGTCCCATCGACTGTATATGACATCACATCTTCTATACAAATAACTGCACATCCCATACCTGTGTCATTACCCTGGGCATATGTATGACATCACATGCACTAGACTCGACATTACTTTCACTATTTATGGCATTAAATCACAGTATTTATGACATTGCACCCACTCGACTGCATCATCACAACCATTCTCTCGATGATATCACACACATTGCATGCATGCATATCATACCCAACATATGTATGACATCATACGCAGTATATGGGTTTCCCTACCCATTTTCTTGGCCATCACACACACTATATCTGACATCGCTTCCACTGTATCAGTGTCATTCCACCCACTGTACAGATGATATCACACCCACTCTATGCCCATCACACCCAGAACCTGCATGACGTCACATGCTCTCTATGACGTCATATCCCCTCTTTATGACATCACACCCCAGTGTTTCAAACATCAAATCAGATGTATTCATGATATCACACCCACTCTTAGGACTCCATGTCCACGGTATGACATCACACCCACTGTAATCACGACGTCACACCCAGTCTATATGATATCTCATCCACTTTCTGACATCACATCCAAGCTGCGTGTGAAATCGCAGGCAATTTATCTGTGACATCACACTCACTATGTCTATGATGTTATATCCACTAATGAGACATCAGAAGCCCTGTGGGGATGACAGCACAAGCACTCTATCACACATCACACACACTCTATCTGACATGACCTTCACTGTATGCTTTCATCAAAACCGCTATACGTATGACATCACACCCTCTATGTGTATGATGTCATACGTACTATATATGCCATCACATCCCCTCTTTATGACGTCACACCGCTCCATTTATGACATCACACCCATTGTACTCATGACGTCACCCCCAATGTATATGAAGTCACATCAAAGCTATATGAAATCACATCTTCTGTACTTGTGATACTGCATCAATCTGAGCCATCCAACCCACTGTATAGGTTAGATGACAAGTAAAATATGTATGACATCGTGCCCAATATATCTATGCCGTCTTATTGGATCTTTATGACATCGTATCCACTCATCCTCACTTCACACCACTGTATTTATGACATCACTTGTACTGTATTCATGCCATCACACCCACTATATGTGAAGTCCCATCAACTGTATATGACATCACATCTTCTATACAAATAACAGCACATCCTATACCTGTGTCATCACACTGGGCATTTGTATGACATCACATGCATGAGACTCGACATCACATTCACTATTTATGACATTAAATCACATTATTTATGACATTGCACCCACTCGACTGCATCATCACAACCATTCTCTCCTTGATATCAAACACATAGAATGTATGCATATCATATCCAACATAGGTATGACATTATACGCAGTATATTGGTTTCCCTACCCATTCTTTTGGACATCACACACCCTGTACCTGACATCGCTTCCACTGTATCAGTGTCATTCCACCCACTGTACAGATGATATCACACCCACTCTATGCCTATCACACCCAGTACCTGTATGACGTCATATGCTCTCTATGACGTCATATCCTCTCTTTATGACATCCCACCCCAGTGTTTCAAACATCAAATCAGTTGTATTCATGATATCACCCCCACTCTTAGGACTCCATGTCCACTTTATGATATCACATCCACTGTAATCATGACGTCACACCCACTCTATATGATGTCTCATCCACTTTACGACATCACTTCCAAGCTGCGTGTGCAATCACAGGCAATTTATCTGTGACATCACACTCACTATGTCTATGACGTTATATCCACTAATGAGACATCAGGAGCCCTGTGGGGATTGTAGCACACCACTCTATCTAATATCACAAACACTCTATCTGACATGATCTCCACTGTATACTTTCATCAAATCCTGTATACGTATGCCATCACACCCTTTATGTGTATGATGTCATACGTACTGTATATGCCATCTCATCCCCTCTTTATGAGGTCACACAGCTACATTTATGACATCACATCCAATGTACTCATGACGTCACCCCCAATGTATATGAAGTCACATCAAAGTTATATGAAATCACATCTTCTGTACTTGTCATACTGTGTTGGGACCCGGCCGGCTGATGCTATCAGCCAGAGCCATTAAGGTCGGAACACTGCAAGCCTGCTGCCATATAAGGTGCTGATAACGTGCCAGCTATAATTTCGGCTGGCAAATCACCAAAAGGATCATGCGGGAAACATATATCCTACAGGCCAATCGCCCAAAAGAAACATATTCCCTACATGCCCGTCAGAGTTCCCCCTTACTTTTCCCACTCCCTTCCCTCCTCCACATATATAATCGCCTTGCGCTCAATAAAGTTTTTCAGCTTGATCATAACCTTTGTCTTGCTGACGTTCTTCTCGTCCCTTGTCCCACCCCCCCCCCACTTTCATCCGTTCTCAGGTGGATTCGGACCCCCCGTTGATTGCTCTGCGGGCCACAGCGACTGCGCCCAGCTAGCAGCCGGAGTAAGTGGCCCCCAAATTGCGGCTGGAACCCACGGCCCTGAGATTAAGAATCTCATGCTCTACTGCATCAATCTGAGCCATCCAACCCACTGTATATGTTAGATGACAAGTACCTTATGTATGACATCGTGCCCAATATATCTATGCCGTTATATGGGCTGTTTATGACATCATACCCACTCATTCTCACATCACACCACTGTATTTATGACATCACTTGCACTTTATTCATGCCATCACACTCACTATATGTGAAGTCCCATCAACTGTATATGACATCACATCTTCTATACAAATAACAGCACATCCCATACCTGTGTCATCACACTGGGCATATGTATGACATCACATGCACTAGACTCGACATCACTTTCACTATTTATGACGATAAATCACAGTATTTATGACATTGCACCCAGTCGAATGCATCATCACAACCTTTCTCTCGATGATATCACACACATTGCATGTGGGCATATCATATCCAACATAGGTATGACATCACACGCAGTATATGGGTTTCCCTACCCATTCTCTTGGACATCACACACACTATGTCTGACATCGCTTCCACTGTATCAGTGTAATTCCACTCATTGTACAGATGATATCACAGCCACTCTATGCCCATCACACCCAGTACCTGTATGACATCATATGCTCTCTATGACATCATATCCCCTCTTTATGTCATCACACCCCAGTGTTTCAAACATCAAATCAGGTGTCTTCATAATATCACACCCACTCGTAGGACTCCACGTCCACGGAATTACATCACATCCACTGTAATCATGACGTCACACCCACTCTATATGATGTCTCATCCACTTTATGACATCATTTCCAAGCTGCATGTGAAATCACAGACAATTTATATGTGACATCACACTCACTATGTCTATGACGTTATATCCACTAATGAGACATCAGGAGGCCTCTGGTGATGACACCACAACCACTCTATCTGACGTCTCACACACTCTATCTGAACTGATGTCCATTGTATCCTTTCATCAAAACCTGTATATGTGTGACATCACACGCTCTATGTGTATGATGTCATACGTACTCTATATGGCATCACTTCCCCTCTTTATGACGTAACACCCCTACGTTTATGACAGCACATCCAATGTACTCATGACCTCACCACCAATGTGTATGAAGTCACATCAAAGCTATATGAAATCACGTCTTCTCTACTTGTGATACTGCATCACTCTGAGCCATACAACCCACTGTATAGATTGGATGACAAGTACCTTATGTATGACATCGTGCCCAATATATCTATACCGTCATATGGGCTCTTTATGACATCATATCCACTAATTCTCACATCACACCACTGTATTTATGACATCACTTGCACTGTATTCATGTCATCACGCCCACTATATGTGAAATCCTTCAACATCACATTGACTACTTATGACATTAAATCACAGTATGTATGACATTGCACTCACTCGACTGCATCAACATAAACACTCTCTCGATGATATCACACACATTGCATGTATGCATATCATATCCAATATATGTATGACATTATATGCAGTATATGGGTTTCCCAACTCATTCTCTTGGACATCACACATACTATATCTGACATCGCTTCCACTGTATCAGTATCATTTCACCCCCTGTACAGATGATATCACACCCACACTCTCCCCATCCCACCCAGTACCTGTAGGACATCATATGCTCTCTATGACGCAATGTCCCCTCTTTATGACATCACACGCCAGTGTTTCAAACATCAAATCAGGTGTATTCATGATATCACACCCACTCTTAGAACTCCATGTCCACGGTATGACATCACATGCACTGTAATCCTGACGTCACACCCACTCTCTAGGAGATCTCATCCACATTATGACATCACATCCATGCTGCGTGTCAAATCACAGGCAATTTATCTGTGACATCACACTCACTGTGTTTATGACGTTATGTCCACTAATGAGACATCAGGAGCCCTGTGGGGATGACAGCACAACCACTCTATCTCACATCACACCCACTCTATCTGACATGATCTCCACTGTATCCTTTCATCAAAACCACTATACGTATGACATCACACCCTCTATGTGAATGATGTCATCCGTACTCTATGTGCCATCATATCCACTCTTTATGACGTCAAACCACTATATTTATGACATCACACCCAATGTACTCATGACATCAAACCCAATGTCTATGAAGTCATATCAACGTATATGAAATCACATCTTCTGTACTTGTGATACTACATCATTCTGAGCCCTCAAACCCACTGTATATGTTAGATGACAGGTACCTTATGTATGACATCGTGCCCAATGTATATATGCCGTCATATTGGCTCTTTATGCCATCACATCCCCTCTTTATGCCCACACATCCCAACATTTATGACATCACATCCAATGTTCTCATGACGTCACCGCAATGTATATGAAGTCACCTCAAAGCTATTTGAAATCACATCTTCTGTACTTGTGATACTGCATCAATCTGAGCCATCAAACCCACTGTATAGGTTCAATGACAAGTACCTTATGTATGACATCGTGCCCAATATATCTATGCCGTCATATGGGCTCTTTATGACATCATATCCACTCATTCTCACATGACACCACTGTATTTATGACATCACTCGCACTGTATACATGCCGTCACACCCTCTGTATGTGAAGTCCCATCAACTGTATATGACATCACATCTTCTATACAAATAACAGCACATCCCATACCTGTGTCATCACACTGGGCATATGTGTGACATCACATGCATTAGAATCGACATCACATTCACTACTTATGACATTAAATCACAGTATTTATGACATTGCACCCTCTCTACTGCTCTGGCCGCTAGCTGGCACAGTCGCTCTTGCCCACAGAGCAATCAACGTGAGCATCGAATCCACCTGAAAACGGATGAAAGGGAGGTGGGACAAGAAGCTCGAAGAACAGCAGCAAGACAAAGGTTATGATCAAGCTGCAAAACTTTATTGACCACAAGGCGATTATATAGGGGAAGGAGGGGAGTGAGTGGTGAAAGGGAGGGGGGAGTTCTGATAGGCATGTAAGGAATACGTGTCTTGTAGACAGTTGGCCTGTTGGATATATGTTCGCCTCATGATCCTTTTGGTGATTTGCCAGTCTAATGTATAGCTTTCACGTAATAAGCGCCTTATATGGCAGCAGGCTTGGAGTGTTCCGACCATAATGACTCTGGCTAATCGCCGCAGCCGGCCGGGCCTCAACATCTCCTCCCTTTTTGTTTTGTAAGTCGAGGAGTCTGGTTTTGTTTGGACATTGACCGCCTAGAGGAGGCAGTGGCCAAGCTCCTCCTGAGCTCTGCGTAGAGCTTAATGGACACCCTTTTTTGGAGGGGAGGATTTTCGTGTCAACCTCCATGCAAGCTGGCTTACCTTGCAGGAGACTCGATAGTGGCCTCTTTGGTGGAGGCCCCTCCTTGCGGTACTTTGTCGCGCACCTAGCGGTGTCCATTGCAGGAACTGGGCCGCAATGCAGACTCTCGAGAATCATGCAGCTCCCGTGGGAGAGGGCCTTGATAATTTTCATGGTCGAGCATTTCTAACTGGTGATAGTGGATCTGGATGGGTCTCCCTAGTATGTCGTTAAGCTGGTCTTCGACAAGTGTCGTGACACGCCTCAGAACTCAGGGGGCAAAGGTGAGGAGGAGGACAGTGATCAGGGGCCCAAGAAGGGAAAGGAGATAGGGGAGTAGTCCATGAAGGCATGTCAGAAAGGGATTCTCTATTAGCGTTTTCCTTCTTTTTTCTAGATCTTCTTGCAGCCTTTTTATTTTATCTCGGACAATGCCGGATTTGTTGGCGTAGAAGCAGCAGCCTTCCTGTAAGGCAAGGCAGATACCTCCCTGTTCTGAGGTGAGAAGATCTAAGCCTCGTCTGTTTTGAAGGACTACTTCTGCTAGGGAGTCTAGTTGAGCTTGGATATCACTAATGGTGCTGGATATGGCCTGGACATCATCAATGAGCTGCTTAGAGAGCTGTGAATATGAAACAACTGCGTATCCTAGGCCTGCAGATCCCGTAGCTATCGCTCCAGAGATTCCTAACCCAGCAAGCTAGGGGATTATGGCTAGAGCTCTTTTGTGCCGTCCCGCAAGGTGGTCAAAAGCGGGAATGGAAACGGGCTCATTTCCTGGAATGATATCTATCTCTGGCAGCAGGGTGGCTAGGGCGCACAGCCCTGTCCATGAGGGGTGTAGGGCGGTATAGGCTTGATTGCTTCCGCAAACGAATTCCTTTCCTGGTTCGGGGCATAGGAGGCTGGTGTAGCTAGAGGTATATTTAAACACAGAGCTACAGTTGGTAAAGGCAGTGAAACCAACGGGGATATCTGTGGAATCATTGCGCGGGTGTTTGTAGATGCAGGGGGAGAATGAAAACAGTGTAGGTTGGACCCTGAAGGGCAGGCCGAGAGTGCAGTTTTGGTCAACAGTGTTGAGGTCTGATGTATTAACGGAGACAGCCAGGGGCATGGGAGTGCCTTGGCTGAGACATAACCAACAGTCTTGGGCTAGACTGGGGTTAGAGATCTTAAGCACCCGGTGGGTGGCTGTCAAAATGTCTATTGTTCGAAAGTGAGGTGTTTAAGGAAGGCGCTTTCGCTTTCTCCAGAGCCAAAAAGCCGTTCAGCCAGTTTTTGTAAGCGACTAATGAAATCACTATATGGCTCATCATGGCCCTGTCTGATCTTTGCAAGGGAGGTGGTGGCAGTGCCTTTCTGGGGAAGGCTTTTCCACGCTTTAACACCTGCTGACTGAATTTGTTTTAGTAACCTGGGGGCAAATTGAGGCTGTTTTTCTTTATGTTGGAAGGGGTCAGAGCCAAGGAACTTTTTAGAGTCCAACCTTTTGTGGAGGGCTTACACGAATTGCATTCAACAAACTGTTTGGAAGCCTCTTCATATTCACTTTTCCAGAGTATAAAATCACCGCCGCTTAGGGCAGCCTTGGCTAGGAAGAACCAATCATTGGGTGTAAGCCATCAATCACTAAGGTTTTCAATCAGGACAACAGTGAAGGGGGCAGTGGGGCCGTAGTTGGCCACTGCCGCTTTGACCTTTTCTAGCGTTTTAAGCTGAGCTTTTTGTAAGTATGGGGGCATGGTGGGACCGGGGGCTCATCATCGTCAGAAGCCGAGTGTTCTGACTCTTCTTCATCATGATCACTAAGTGGGGGGTCGTGAGCACTGGGCTCAGGGCTTTGAGAGTCTGTCGCCTCAGGAGGTGGAGGCTGAGCCTGGCTCCTATTTACTGGGAAGGCTAAGAGCTCTTGGGGGGCAGAGACAGTCAGGACGGCGCGTTCTTTGGCTACCGCTTTAACGTCTTAGATGAAAATCAGGGCTTCTTGAAGGGAAGTTGTTTGGGGGAGGGGAGTTTGGTTGATGGGTGGTGGCTCAGTGTTATGCAGAATAGGAGCTGGAAGCCGGGCTGTGTTGGGAGCGGTGGGCGTAACTGGGTGGGTGGGAAAATATGGCGGTGGCACAAAGGGCGGGAGCACAGAGCTGTGTAAGATGGCAGATGAACAGGGCGGAGGCAAGGAAGCGGGCGGCGGCGAAGAGGCATTAAGCGTGGGCTTGTTAAAACAGAGGCTGTGACGGGAGCGGAAGGGGCAGAGGAGGAGGGAGGCTAGTCAGGGTCGTTATACTGGGCTGCCTCATCTTCTAGATTAGCTCGGTCAGCAGGGGGCAGCTGATCGTCTGTGTCCTTGCTGGTTATTCCTTTTAGGTCTTTAAGATCGGGGTATATAGCAGTAGGATTTGGATTTGTCTCAATATTGATAGAAATCGAGGGACAGTTTAAGAAGGCCCGTGAGGGGGAGCGAGTAAGGGTAGTGGCGCTGGAGTTATTTGCCTGTATGGGGTCGCTTTGTATAAGATTTTGGGTAGAGGGCGCTCTAGAGGGGGGACGGGAGTGGCGGGAAAGGATTCTTTGTCCTTCCTGACAAAGGTGCTGAATGTCTGGGGTATGGCCCTGGTTGGTGTGAATATCTTTTATAAGATTGTAGTAGTTAAAGGTGGTGATAGGCACAGTCTGGGGACCAAAGACACCAGAATAGTCATTAAGGCAATCTCCGACACGATTCCACATACGAGTGTCGATAGTACCCTGTTGAGGGAACAAGGGGCAGGTCTTAAAAATAAAATGAAAAAACGAAACTAAATCTTTTTTACCAACCCGAATTCTTCACACCTTGAGGGATTCTTTAAGCTGGCTAATAAAAACATCATCTTTCGAACATGCTTGTCCCGTGATTAATTCTTACCTGACCGAATGCCGCCATCGAGGCGGGGGGACTCTCTCCAGAGTCATCTCAGGAGCGGGTAATCGTGGTGCTCCTTGCTGGGACTGGTCAACGGGGACGGCAGTCCGTCCAAGCGGTTTTCGGGCCCCACGTTGGGCGCCACTTGCTCCGGCCGCTAGCTGGGCACAGTTGTTCTGGGCCGCAGAGCAATCAACATGAGCTCCGAATCCACCTGAAATCGGAAGGAAGGGGGGTGGGATAAGAGGCGCGAAGAACGGCAGCAAGACAAAGGTTCTGATCAAGCTGCAAAACTTTATTGAGCGCAAGGCGTTTATATATGGGGAGGAGGGAAGGGAGTGGGAAAAGGGAGGGGGGAGTTCTGACGGGTATGTAAGGAATACGTGTCTTGTGGGCGATTGGCCTGTCGGATATATGTTCGTCGCATGATCCTTTTGGTGATTTGCCAGCCGAATGTATAGCTGGCACGTAATCAGCGCCTTATAAGGCAGCAGGATTGGAGTGTTCCGACCGTAATGGCTCTGGCTGATCGCCTCAGCCGGCCGGGCCCCAACACTCTGCTGCATCATCACAACCACTCTCTCCATGATATCACATACATTGCATGTATGCATATCATATCCAATATATGTATGACATCATATGCAGTATATGGGTTTCCCTACCCATTCTCTTGGACATCACACACACTATATCTGACATTGCTTCTACTGTATCAGTGTCATCCCACAAACTGTACAGATGATATCACACCCACTCTATGCCCATCACACCCAGTAACTGTATGACATCATATGCTCTCTATGACGTCATAATCCTCTTTATGACGTCACACCCCAGTGTTTCAAACATCAAATCAGCTGTTTTTATGATGTCACACCCACTCTTAGGACTCGATGTCCACGGTATGACATCACATCCACTGTCATCATGAGGTGACACCCACTCTATATGATGTCTCATACACTTTACGATATCACATCCAACCTGCGTGTGAAATCACAGGCAATTTATCTGTGACATCACACTCACTATGTCTATGACGTTATATCCACTAATGAGACATCAGATGCCCTGTGGGAATGACAGCACAACCACTCTATCTGATATCACACCCACTCTATCTGACATGACCTCCACTGTATCCTTTCATCAAAACCGCTATACGTATGACATCACACCCTCTATGTGCATGATGTCATATGTACTCTATATTCCATCATATCCCCTCTTTATGACGTCACATCCCAACATTTATGACATCACATCCAATGTACTCATGACGTCACCGCAATGTATATGAAGTCACCTCAAAGCTATATGAAATCACATCTTTTGTACTTGTGATACTGCATCAATCTGAGCCATCAAACCCACTGTATAGGTTAGACGACAAGTACCTTATGTATGACATCGTGCCCAATATATCTATGCCGTCATATGGGCTCTTTATTTCATCATATCCACTCATTTTCACATCAAACCACTGTATTTATGACATCACTTGCACTGTATTCATTCCATCACACCCACTATATGTGAAGTCCCATCAACTGTATATGACATCACAGCTTCTATACAAATAAAACCACATCCCATACCTGTGTCATCCCACTGGGCATATGTATGACATCACATGCACTAGACTCGACATCACATTCAATATTTATGACGTAAAATCACAGTATTTATGACATTGTACCCACACGACTGCATCATCACAACCTCTCTCTCGATGATATCTCACACATTGTATGTATGCATATCATATTCAACATAGGTATGACATCATACGCAGTATATGGGTTTCCCTACACATTCTCTTGGATATCACACACACTATATCTGAGATCGCTTCCACTGTATCAGTGTCATTGCACCCACTGTGCAGATGATATCACACCCACTCTATATGATGTCTCATCCACTTTATGACATCACTTCCAAGCTGCGTGTGAAATCACAGGCAATTTATCTGTGACATCACACTCACTGTGTCTATGACGTTATATCCGCTAATGAGACATCAGGAGCCCTGTGGGGATGACAGCACAACCACTCTATCTGACATCACACACACTCTATCTGACATGATCTCCACTGTATCCTTTCATCAAAACCGCTATACGTATGACATCACACCCTCTATGTGTATGATGTCATCTGTACTCTATATGCCATCACATCCACTCTTTATGACGTCACACCACTATATTTATGACATCACACCGAGAGTACTCATGACGTCAAAAACAATGTCTATGAAGTCACATCAAATCTATATGAAATCACATCTCTGTACTTGTGATACTACAAAATTCTGAGCCCTCAAACCCACTGTATATGTTAGATGACAGGTACCTTATGTATGACATCGTGCCCAATGTATATATGCCGTCATATTGGCACTTTATGGTATCATATCCACTCATTCTCATGCCACACCACTGTATTTATAACATCACTTGCACTGTATTCATACCATCACACCCACTATATGTGAAGTTCCATCAATTGTATATGACATCACATCTTCTATACAAATAACAGCACATCCAATACCTGTGTCATCACTCTGGGCATATGTATGGCATCACATGCACTAGACTCGACATCGCATTCACTATTTATTGCATTAAATCACAATATTTATGACATTGCACCCACTCGACTGCATCATCATAACCAATCTATTGATGATATGACACACATTGCATGTATGCATATCATATCCAACATAGGTATGACATCATATGCAGTATATGGGTTTCCCTACCCATTCTCTTGGACATCACATACACTATATCTGTCATCGGTTAAACTGTATCAGTGTCATTCCACCCAATGTACAGATGATATCACACCCACTCTATTCCCATTCCACCCAGTACCTGTATGACATCATATGCTCTCTATGACTTCATATCCCCTCTTTATGACATCACACCCCATTGTTTCAAGCATCAATTCAGGTGTATTCATGATATCACTCCCACTCTTAGGACTCCATGTCCATGGTATGACATCACATCCACTGTAATCATGACGTCACACCCACTCTATATGATGACTCGTCCACTTTATGACGTCACTTCCAAACTGCGTGTGAAATCACAATCAATTTATCTGTGACATCACACTCACTATATCTATGACGTTATATCCACTAATGAGACATCAGGAGCCCTGTGGGGATGACTGCACAACCACTCTATCTGACACACACACACACTATCTGACATGATCTCCACTGTATCCTTTCATCAAAACTGCTATATGTGTGACATCACACCCTCTATGTGTATGATGTCATACATACTCGATATGCCATTACATCCCCTCTTTATGACGTCACACCGTTACATTTATGACATCACATCCTATGTACTCATGACGACACCCCCAATGTATATGAAGTCACATCAAAGCTATATGAAATCCCATCTTCTGTACTAGTAATGCTGCATCAATCTGAGCCACCCAACCCACTGTATAGATTAGATGACAAGTACCTTATGTATGACATCATGCCCAATATATCTATGCCGTCATATGGGCTCTTTATGACATCATATCCACTCATTCTCACATCACACGACTGTATTTATGACATCACTTGCACTGTATTCATGCCATCACATCCACTATATCTGAAGTCCAATCAACTGTATATGACATCACAACTTCTATAAAAATAACAGCACATCTCATAACTGTGTCATCACACTGGGCATATGTATGACATCACATACACTAGACTCGACATCACATTCACTATTTATGACATTAAATCACAGTATTTATGACATTGCACCCACTCGACTGCATCATCACAACCATTCACTCGATGATATCACACACATTGCATGTATGCATATCATATCCAACATAGGTATGACATCATACGCAGCACATGGGTTTCCCTACCCCTTCTCTTGGACATCACACACACTATATCTGACATCGCTTCCACTGTATCAGTGTCAATCCACCCACTGTACAGATGATATCACACCCACTCTATTCCCATCACACCCAGTACCTGCATGACGTCATATGCTCTGTATGACCTCACATCCCCTCTTTATGACATCACACCGCTACATTTATGACATCACATCCAATGTACTCATGACCTCACCCCCAATGTATATGAAGTCACATCAAAGCTATATGAAATCACATCTCTGTACTTGTGATACTGCATCAATGTGAGCCATCCAACCCACTGTATAGGGTAGATGCCAAGTACCTTATGTATGACATCGTGCCCAATATATCTATGCCATCATATCGGCTCTTTATGACATCATATCCACTCATTATCACATCACACCGCTGTATTTATGACACACTTGCACTGTAGTCATGCCGTCACATCCACTATATGTGAAGTCCCATCAACTGTATATGACATCACATCTTCTATACAAATAACAGCACATCCCATACCTGTGTCATAACACTGTGCATATGTATGACATCACATACACTAGACTCGACATCACATTCACTATTTATGACATTAAATCACAGTATTTATGACATTGCACCCACTCGACTCCATCGTCACAACCATTCCGTCAATAATACCACACACAGTGCATGTATGCATATCATATCCAACATAGGTATGAAATCATATGCAGTATATGGGTTTCCCTACCCATTCTCTTGGACATCACACACACTATATCTGATATCGCTTCTACTGTATCAGTGTCATTCCACCCATTGAATACATGATATCACAGCCACTCTATGCCCATCAAACCCAGTACGTGTATGACGTCATATGCTCTCTATGACGTCATATCCCCTCTTTATGACATCACACTCCAGTGTTTCAAACATCAAATCAGGTGTATTCATGATATCACACCCACTCTTAGGACTCCATGTCCACGGTATGACATCACATCCACTATAATCATGACGTCACACCCACTCTATATGATGTCTCCTCCACTTTATGAGATGACATCCAAGCTGTGTGTGAAATTACAGGCAGTTTATCTGTGACACAACACTCAGTATGTCTATGACGTTATATCCTCTAATGAGATATCAGGGGCCCTGTGGGGATGACAGCACAACCACTCTATGTGCCATCACACACACTCTATCTGACATGATCTCCACTGTATCCTTTCATCAAAACCGCTATACGTATGACATCACACCATCTATGTGTATGATGTCATACATACTCTATATGTCATCACTTCCCCTCTTTATGACGTCACACCGCTACATTTATGACATCACATCCAATGTGCTCTTGATGTCACCCCCAATGTATATGAAGTCACATCAAAGTCATATGATATCACACCTTCTCTACTTGTGATACTGCATCAATCTGAGCCATCCAATCCACTGTATAGGTTAGATGACAAGTACCTTATGTATGACATCTTTCCCAATGTATCTATGCCGCCATATGGACTCCTTACGACATCATATCCACTCATTCTCACATCACACCACTGTATTTATGACATCACTTGCACTGTATTCATGCCATCACACCCACTATATGTGAAGTCCCATCAACTGTATATGACATCACATCTTCTATACAAATAACAGAACATCCCATACCTGTGTCATCACCCTGGGCATATGTATGACATCACATGCACTAGACTAGACATCACATCCACTATTTATGACATTAAATCACAGTATGTATGACATTGTACCCACTCGACTGCATCATCACAACCACTCTCTCCATGATATCACACACATTGCAGGTATGCATATCATATCCAACATAGGTATGACATCATATGCAGTATATGGGTTTCGCTACACATTCTCTTGGACATCACACAGACTATATCTGACATCGCTTCCACTGTATCAGTGTCATTCCACCCACTGTACAGATGATATCACACCCACTCTACGCCCATCACACCCAGTACCTGCATGACGTCATATGCTCTCTATGACGTCATATCCCCTTTTTTTTGACATCACACCCCAGTGTTTCAAACTTCAAATCAGGTGTATTCATGATATCACCCCAACTCGTAGGACTCCATGTCCTCGGTATGACATCACATCCACTGTAATCATGACGCCACACCCACTCTATATAATGTCTCATCCACCTTATGACATCACTTCCAAACTCCGAGTGAAATCACAGGCAATTTATCTGTGACATCACACTCAATATGTCTATGACATTATATCCACTAATGAGACATCAGGAGCCCTGTGGGGATGACAGCACAACCACTCTATCTGATGTCACACACACTCTATCTGACATGATCTCCACTGTATCCTTTCATCAAAACCGCTATACGTATGACATCACACCCTCTATGTGTATGATGTCATACGTACTCTATATGCCATCACATCCCCTCTTTATGACGTCACACCGCTACATTTACGACATCACATCCAATGTACTCATGACATCACCCCCAATGTATATGAAGTCACATCAAAGCTATATGAAATCACATCTTCTGTACTTGTGATGCTGCATCAATCTGAGCCATCCAACCCACTCTTTAGGTTAGATGACAAGTACCTTATGTATGACATCGTGCCCAATATATCTATGCCATCATATCGGCTCTTTATGACATCATATCCACTCACTCTCACATCACACCACTGTATTTATGACATCACTTGCACTGTATTTATGCCATCACACCCACTATATGTGAAGTTCCATCAACTGTATATGACATCACATCTTCTATACAAATAACAGCACATCCCATACCTGTGTCATCACACTGGGCATATGTATGACATCACATGCACTAGACTCGACATCACATTCACTAATAATGACATTAAATCACAGTATTTATGACATTGCACCCACTCGACTGCATCATCACAACCATTCTCTCGATGATATCACACACATTGCAGTTATGCGTGTCATATCCAACATAGGTATGACATCATACGCAGTATATGGGTTTCCCTACCCATTCTCTTGGACATCACACACAATATAACTGACATCGCTTCCACTGTATCAGAGTCATTCCAACCAATGTACATATGATATCACACCCATTCGATGCCCATCACACCCAGTACCTGCATGAGGTTGTATGCTCTCTATGACGTCATCTCCCCTCTTTATGACATCACACCCCAGTGTTTCAAACATCAAATCAG